>JAAIXJ010001875.1:0-24314 GCA_013403705.1 Heliconius hermathena | reverse complement strand
ACTTAAATTTATATTTCCATTTCTTCGCTCTGGTGTCGAGGTTAAGCGCGGCGTTGAGTTCTGCCACTCAACACGCAATGCCTCCAGAATTCGGCAGAAAGTGGGGAACGGAGTGTCTTAACACTAGGTTCCCTCTGCCTACCCTGCTGTGTGCGGGATACAGCGTGAAGCTGATTATTAAAAATATTGAAATGGAATTCAAACAAATAATTTTAAACTTGAACCAACGAGTTTGCGAAATGCATGAATCTCTAATTTGTGCAGAAAGTAATATTTTTTTAAAATTAAGTATAATTATTTTAATAACGAATATTTAAAAACATAAAATTTCACTTAAAAGAATATATTTCTTTAAAGTGCTACCTCATGCCTCAGTTACGTTTAAAACACGACTCTCATGCTTTTCAAGTTTGACTGCACAGAACTTTGTTGAAATAACAAGTTACGCTTTATGAATTAAATATTTTCTTTCATTTTCACTAAGTAAAAATAAATAAAAATAAAGCACGTCCCAAAATGCGCTACGATGGCTATTTTAAAGATTCCGTACCAATTAAGGAAAAAAGGAGGATAAGATCACTTTGCTGTCCGTCTGTCTGTCAAGAGCACTTATCTCAGGAATGCTTGGAGATATCGAGTTGAAATTCAAACCATATATACAGCCCCATGATTTTCTGAAAAAAAAATCGGATTTCACACTTACTTAAAAAAAGATATGCCCGTTTATATCGCAAAAAACGTATATTTCGACCCTATAAAGGGAATTAAAATTAATATGGTACTTCTGGTTGGCCTAGAATTATGAAATTTGGCAGCTAGCAACTGCAGGTAGTACTAATTCAGCAGCAGCAGCGTTCAGTTCTTTATCATTAGACCTTCTTTATCGTTAGAGTAGACTGGGCCCTTGTCCAGGGTCCCCACTTCACAATTGCCAAAACATATAAATAACTACAACTTTATTATTTAATGTTTTTAAGATGTTGTCCTTAGGGCTTATTAAAGTCATTTATTCGTAAAGAAAATAAAAAATCGTGCGACTGTAAACGCGAAAGGTTGTGAGTTCGATTCCTACTTGAGGAAATTAAATATGTAATGTTTTAATTTTCCGCTCTAATAACGAGGCAAAGCGTTGAGTTCCGCCACATAAAACGCAACGTCTCCAGATTTCAGTGGAAACTGGAGAACGTGTCTTTATTGGAAAGGAGTGTCTTAACAATAGGTTCTCACATACTTTCTGCTGACCTTGCTATATGCGGGATACAGCGGAATAAAAAGTAGATTAAAGAAATTTGTTTTAAAATTTGTGAGACAGATCAACTAATTATTTACATAAAATAATTATTTACATAACAACTAATTATTTACATAAAATAGGTTATTACTTTTCATAATCAATAAAGTATTACTGTTAATTGTTATGTATATATGTCAATTTCAATTAGGGGAAAAAAGCGTTCACAAGACTGATTCACATTTCATTTTACTTAACATACGGCATCATTTTACAACACAAGTAGTAATAGATGAGCTACAAAATGTGAATGATACATTGATCGAGCTTGTTCTTTCGCTTTGTACATCTAATATTCAGTGTAAAACATATAATTACAAAGCAATCGACGCGGTGTCGTGACTGTAATTCGGCTATTTACATAGTTTTTGGTGATACAGCGCTCACTAATAGTGATTTCTATGAAAATCTATCATAAAGCTTATGATTACCGAAATCACGCAAATAGAAATGAGTGGGCGACATACAAAAGTACCTATATAAAAATTGAATGGTAGCGACGATAATGATAAAGCCTTACCACTATACGTCCTTGTCTTCCGTGTAAAAGATGCATTGCCGCGCGGGGTGAGTCCAGTCTACACTGAATGGCCATCGGTAATAAACGATATATCGGATACCGGATATATCGGCGAAGACGCGTGAGGACGAGTGAAGGCGAGTCCGCGCGGTGCATCACGACTGTTGTTGGAGCTCAAATTTTTGCAAGCTGATTCGTTTTGAGGTGAATGACACGCTTCGTTTGATTTTGTTTTGTTTTAAACTTAGCGTGCCGCGGTGTGTTGCTATTATATTGATTTTACGTGGAAAAGACATCGCTGCATATACTGTGCCCGACGACGGCGGCGTCGGTCGACCTTGTTCCAATTATTTACCCATTAGCCGTGGCTTTGTGCTTGTTTTTCGGGAATGACGTTAAGTTTCGGCTATTACAAGTCCATTTTTATAGAGTCAATGTAAATCAGCCTATGACTAAGAGTTATAGCTACGAGTACACTCTACCACATAATTACAAACCTTAATTGCATGAAACATGATTCTGAGAAACTGTATTAGCGCTGTTACTCGTCTTGGAAACTGCATCAGTCAGGTAATTTATGCTACAATCATGTTAACCCTATCTCGTTTATTTGACTCACTTTGTAGAGTTGCAAGTATAATTAGCAACTTAATATAATATATTAAATACATACCGCGGTCGATACAGCATTGCACTAGTTCAATAATAAATGTGAAGTCTAAATATAGACAAAACCAAGAAGTGGATTTCTGTGAACCGACAATTACGATATTTAAAGAATAACTTAAACATCCTTGAATTCTGTTAGGTATACGTACATATATGCAGTCACTTAAGTTTAAACTTAACATCCTTAACGCAATCTGTTACTACGTAGTACGTAGTCCATTATCAGTAATTTCACTAATATAATTACTTAAGGGAAGATATTCTGGAACATAATTTAAGTTGACACAAAGGGTTAAAATCTCTTAACACTGCGTTTAACTTCTTAGAAACTTGTAGTTGATATGACGAAGTTTGTTAAGGATATTAAATCTCATTTTAAGCAAATATTGCTTGAAAATTACTAACTACTATTAAGTTAGGAGTTCAAGTTCTTCCCAGGATGTTTAAGGTTATACTCAGTTACATCCACTTCATTTAAATAAAATAAAAAAAAAACGTTAAAATGTAATAAAAAATTTAAAACAATTTAAAAGATATCAGAAAGACATATAGATAAACATGTGTAACAGATAGAAGATCATATAATATTTATTTTACTACATCTAAAATAAATAATTTCCTCTATTACACAGCTTAATTCTACTATATACTTATGTATTCAAGTACCTACACCCAACTACAGCTACATGACTTGCAAGCTAACGCATTCTGACAGCTGCTGTATAAGTCAGGTTTTAACCCACATTTCAAAGCTATGGTAACTCATTCTTGGACGGTTATTTACTATCATGACCTACTTTAAGTACCGTATCCACGTATCTAAGTTATTGCTACGAAATTCGTAGCGCGGCGAAGTAAGCACCTGCTACGTGATCGCTAAGAGGCTAACCACTGGTAGTCGGTAAACTTGGAACGATTGCCTTATTTTATCTTTCGTTTTCGTTATTACTCATAGAATAGAAGAAAGTTTATGTTATAGATAGCATAAAGTTTATACTATTTAAGACTTTTTTTAAGTTTTTAATTATATATCAATCAAATCAATCAGCTTCACAAAGCAGGGTAGGCAGAGGGAACCTAGCGCTAAGACACTCTGTTCCCCACTTTCTGCCGAATTCTGAAGGCATTGCGTTGACTGGCAGAACTCATCGCCGCGCTTGTCTTCGACACCAGGGCAAAGAAATGGAAATANATATATATATATATATATATATATATATATATATATATATATATATATATATATATAAAATAAAAAATGCTATGTAAATTCAAACTAGAACTGTCGTTCTAGATTGCATTTAAATGAAATATTGAAATATTTACTTAAATTTATTATTCTAATTTATTATCTTCGTATAATGTAAATGATGCCACAGTAACTTTAAAATTATTTTTTTTGCAACTATTATGCTAAATTAATTAATCAATGAATTGACTAATTATTTAATTAATTTCTCTTATAAAAACATTATATATAAAGATATATAAAGATTTTATAAGAATGTAATTTCTTTGTGTGATTATATTATATTAAAGCCAGTTGTTTTATATAACAGAAGAAGATTTATTAAAAAAATATTTTGTTATATAAAGAGGAAGTTTGTTAAATTGTTAAGTTTTCAACAAATATCTTGATTTATAGATTTTTCTACAATTTTCTAGGAAATATACTACAAAGTTTTGTTACTATGAAACTTCTTTAATTATAAGTTATTCCTTATTTCAATGACCGACGTAACCTAATAGTAGTGAGACTCCCTTGACGTAACCTAATATTTTTCTGAGATTTATTTATGTTATATAAAATTATAATATTATATTAAAAGGCCAGTCGTGGTGCAGGGGCACAAAGTGTGAATGTAAAGATGACAAGTTATGGGTTCGATTCTCTCTCGATAAAATAATTCCGGCGGAATTCGGCGGAAAGTAGGGAACGGAGTGTCTTAACACTAGGTTTCCTCTGTCTATCTTGCTCTGTGGGGAATACAGCGTGAGGCTGAAATATTTATAAATTATCACTTTTTGGATTTTGTTCTTTTTTGTACTGCAAGTTCTCACTTCTTGCCAAATTCATAATCTTAGTTTCACGGGCAGTATCTTTCTTTCGAAAATTTGCGGCATAAACGGCTTTATCTTTTAATTGCGTTGGCTTAGAAATTTGATCTTTTTACAGCTCCAAGGGAGAGTAGACCTCAGTATTTGATATAAATTTTACCTCAACGAGTTTCTGAGAGAGTCTTGATAGTCTATACGGTCGGACAACAAAGTGTTCTTTACCAATTTCAGGGTTGTAATTTGGAAAAACATATTATACATTCTGATGAAACGCGAATAAAGTTAACAAACCTAAATTCGCGGTCATATACACTTCTTTGTATTATATGAATTACAAATATAACTTTTGTAATGATTTTTTTATATGAAATATTTATATTATTTTACTTTTCGGATTTTTTATTTTATTTGTATTGTAAGATCTTTTTTTTTTAATCTAGTTTAAGGGCTTTGTCGCTTATGCGAACATGTCGCCCTGGTAAGTTTTATATAAATACAATAAATTCTAATATAACATAACTTAAGTTAAGCGTGGTATTGCTAACTCATATAGTATTTTGGCTTCATCTGAAATAGGTGAAGCCAAAATAGCATTACAATAACCTATTTCATGAGATCTACAGTTTATTTCTTTTCTAAGCGCTTCATTCTGGACACATACCATCAATATGTGGTAGATATCATCAACTGAATTAGAATTGCAAAAAACGCAGCTAGCGGTCGTTGACTTACCCATTAAACATAAAAATTTATTGCCTGGTATGTGCCCAGCGCGAAGTCTAAGCGCTACAATTGTCTTTTTCCTATTCAAAATTTGATTATTTATCCATGGTGACGTTAAAGGATGTGGTTGGATCGTTTTATACCAGATACCTTTTTCTAAAGACCTTTTATCAAAATACTCTGCCCAAAATGTATAACAAATTTGTTTGATTTTTGGTATAAAATTAGTATAAAAAGGAGAACTAATAATGGGAATTCCATCCGATATTGCTTGCTTGGAGGTAAGATCTTACTTCGTCCTAAATTACATTACTGTAGGTCTACGGGAACATTGCAGATTTTGATTACGCGGCGAAGCAAAAACGATATATAAATGCTCATATATCTTTTGACTGCGTTCTATAAGAAGCTTAATTTTTGTGCTTCATGGAACTATATACCTGAATAATATTAATTTCAGATTGATACCTCAAGTAAAATGGCCTTGATAGATGGATATGCAAACAAGAAATGATTCTATAAGGGTTCCTTTTTTCCTTTTGCAATAAATAAATCGTAATTTAAGTATTTTGCGAATTGATTTAATTTTGCTTGCAAAAATTGCCGTATCTAATAGGAACATATCTAGTTATTTCATATCTGTCTAGGTCAGATGTTCCCAACCTTTTCTTGACCAAGGACCACTTTTATATCAATCTTAGTAGCAGGGACCACTATGCATGTAGATATAATAAAAATTAACTGTGATAATCAAACAAAAACTTCCCCTCACCATCCCCAGTCATAAAATTAAAATCGTTCGCGGACCATATTTAGGATTCTGCGGAGCACTTGTTGGAAACCAGTGGTCTAAGTAAACAGTAACTGCGTGCACACTGCAAATGTAATTTTTTTCCCACAAAAATTCCAATTTCGCAAAAAAAAAATCGGGTTAAAATATAAATTATATAATGCTCCACAAATGTCTATCTATCATTGAAAAATTGCAACAGGCACTTCCTGGCTGCTTGAGAAGGTATCAACATTGGAGAATCGTAAATCTAGGTCAACTTTATAATCATAAAATCTCGAGCTTTTTCTATCATCTTACTAATAATAATTTACGAACATTATCAAACAACAATACATTGAAAACTAAAGATTTTGCCAATTTAATAAAACAGTTGTATCTCTATTAGGAAAAAGGATTTTTTTATTGTATCAAAATAGCCTTTATGTTGCTTCAGAACCCTTTCTATCTTACAGTATTAATCCCATAATAATCCCACAGGTTACCTAAGATAAGCAGAAAGACAAACAGATAGAAATGTTAAAATTGTTTATTTATGTTTTGGCATCGTGTAAATTAAAAAGACTATATGCAAAAAAACTAAATGCAAAATAAAAACTTCCTTAAAATATATTGATTCTGTATGCTTATATAATAATTACTTATTAAAATTTAAAACAAAAAACTTCGTAGCATGCCTAGCATCTCTTTGATTTATTCAAATAAATACCAGTTTGCATAAAATTACCATTTGTTACATATATATTAAATTTCTATATTCAATAAGCGTATTTATCATTATAACGTTGTTCGTAATTGATTCGGAACGCTACGGTGGAATGTGCTACGCTTAGTTTATTTTTTATAAGGTTTCTTGCAAATGCCAGAGTATTGTAGGTCGGGGTCAAGGCTCAAGGCGCTGGGCGCGTTTTGCCTCTGATTAGTAGTTTATTTTACGAATCCATTAGGCAAAGTGTTCAATTTAGTGGACATTATTGTCTAGATGATTGTGAAATTTTGTATACATATTTAATACTAGCGGCCCGCCCGCGGCTTCGCCGGCTTAAACTACATGATTATTTATTTAATAAACAGAATTGACTGACAACTATAATGACGTCTAATATGATTTTTTAATATTTTAATTTGTAATATTCAAATATGATTTTTTACTACATTACCGTAACTTCTTTTTTGATTTTAATTTTAATTGATACATAAAGTTAATTATTTATTATACGTGTATATTTATGTATATTATTTATGTCAAAATTACTAAATGTACAGACAAAATATTTTTACTGTCTTATTATATATAGAGATAATAATATTAACACTTGGGATCACTTGGGTCGTAGCGCAAGGCCACAAGCATGTGACTATAAACGCGACAGGCTGTGAGTTCATTGTAGCGAGGTGCGGCGTTTAGTTCCGTCACTCAACAAGTCAACACACAATGCCTCCAGAATTCAGCGGAAAATGGGGAGCGGAGTGTCTTAACACTACGCTCCCTTTGCCTGCCCTGCTGCATGCGGGATACGGCGTAAAGCTGTAAAATTAGTAACACGGACAAATTCCTAAAATATTCTTTACCCAGTAAGGTAAGATAATAGAGATATCAACAAAACCTGACTCAAGGTCTCTAGAGAAAACTTGAAATGAAAAAGGACTATGTTTGAAAATGTTAAACTCTGTAGATTTACATATTATGTGTCAGATATCCTGATTTTTATCACAAGGAAAATAAAATGTACCATAGTATTTCGTATTAAAAATAGGAAACGACATATAATTATACATATATATTACCTTAATCTGTATTTGTTTACATAATAAACCTAGCCATCTCCATCAGCAGCAGGGTATCCCCCAACTATAAATGCAATTAATTATTTTTATTCCACCGCTATGCTACGAGTATGTTGGGTTCCTTAATAAAATTACTAGTTTTCTGTTTTTTTTTTGTTATTTATTATTATATGAACCTATTTATATAATATATTTTAAGAAAGTTAATAAGAATATATAAATATGATAATTTTTAGTTATGTACATATGTGTATGTGCATAATATTTTTTCATGCTTAAAAGAACTGAACTAAATAATTAAATAAATATTTTATGAGAATAATAATTTTTAAACGTGTTTACAACTAGAACGATCTACCTGGAAAACTGAATAAATAATATTATGGCAAGGTAAGGTATCTGACAAAGAGATAAAGGTTGTTTGTTCCGTTATTTTTCTAACGGAAAAGCTCTTAGTGTAAGAAAACATCGATTTCAAGGTTTCATTTTTCTTTATATAAAATACCTATATTTCTCATATTTTACTTTAGTGTTTCTAAAATTCCCTTCGGTAAAAATGCCAACATTTTTTTTTACATTATTACAAAAAACGTGAAAAATTATTATTTAAGTGATATTTGAAAATATATGTATATACATTAATATTATATAAAGCGAGCAATGTTAGACTTGCAAAGATTATGTAGCGCGCCAGCTCAACGAAATTGTTGGGCAGTGACTATAATTTATAACTTTCTTAGCGATAGTAGTGACGGCTATCAAAAGTTCCGTAATGGTTGTATTTTGTCATTATATAATGTAGCTAATGTCGTTAATCCTAATGACATATAGGCTACATATGGCTATAAATAAGTGAGCTATTAAAATTATTGAAATAAATATGGATTATAATGATTGAATATATATATATATATATATATATATATATATATATATATATATATATATATANTATATATATATATATATATATATATATATATATATATATTCAATCATTATATATAACATGCTATAATATATTACAACCTTTAACACTTTCTATAATTAATTCATTCCAACAAAAGGATATTAAAACTAGACATAATATCTATTACTTAATATAATATAGTATACATTTAAAATATTACTCTATAGTGTTACGATATTACAAACCCTGACTAATGTAAAAAGTGACCTACAATATATGTTTTATTATAATTAAATCTACTCATGTTGAACGTAACGAAGGCCGTATTTATATGCAGGTATGTCACAATTGTTTCCTTGACATGGCCTTGAGTTCTTTTATTACTTTACAAGTTCACCCGCTTATGAGCATGGTGATTCTGTTCTATTGAGCTTGTTTGATTTGATATATGTATGTATTTTTATTTTTATTTCTTAATAACTTTTACTTGTGAATGGTCAAATGGAAATAACTAAGAATATCTATAAAATACACAAGGGAAGCTCTCAAATTTTGTAGATTTTATTAAATTTTTAATTTTTTCTCTAGTCCTATTGTAGCGTGATGTAATATAATATTTACCAAAAGATATCAATTCAACTTAAAAATATTTTTTTTAATTCAAACTAGTAATTTCTGAGATTATTACGTTCAACCAAATAAACGCTTTAGCATTATAATATTAAGTACCTATAGACATACCTCCTACATATATGTAATAATATAAGAATATTCAATATACCTATTAATTTATATACTTCGATAGACTTTTTAAGAAATATAGCCGTTTACGAAATTAAAATTGAGGCCGGTCGTGGCGCAGCGGCACGAGGTGTGACTGTAAAACCGACTGTTTGTGGGTTCGATCCCTACTCGAGGAGATGAAATATTTACTTAAATTTATATTTCCATTTCTTCGCTCTGGTGTCGAGGTTAAGCGCGGCGTTGAGTTCTGCCACTCAACACGCAATGCCTCCAGAATTCGGCAGAAAGTGGGGAACGGAGTGTCTTAACACTAGGTTACCCCTGTCTACCCTCCTGCTGTGTGCGGGATACAGCGTGAAGCTGATAAAAAAATACGAAATTAAAAATTGTATTACAATTGACAATACGATTTTCTTGAATTGAATAAAATATTTTTATTATGAGTTGATAATAAAAACGTATGGAGATATCTTTTTCAATATTTGACTTTTACCTAAAATTTCCGAATGCGAATACTGTTAAAGCTTATTTGGAAAAAGGGTCAACCTTTACAGAATAAAATAATACAAACGCACCTGAATCAGGCGTTATTATTTATTAAGATAAAATATTATATTCTGTATGCCAAAGTATAGCTTTTAAACTTATAATATGAAACTCCATTTAGTAAGTAGAAAACGATTTATAAGTGCTAGAAAAGATTTATATGGGTAGTTCTACAAAGTAAGGACGAAAATGGATCTGTTTTCGGTACTCGATCTTTAGTGTATACTAAGCGAAACAGTCAAAATATTTGATAGTTTTAGATTTATGGCCGTTTAAAGAAAATCAAAGCACAGGAAACTGAGTATGTCACCAGGAAACCGAGAGAAGCTACAAAACATTATTAAAATCAACATTTATTTATTATATTTGTTTCTTCATATGAATTTGTAAGTAACTAATAAAATTTAACTTTAGCCAAGCCAAGTTGGCTTGGATACTTACACCTAAACAGTCTTGAACAGGAACTTAGTTATCAAATGATCATTGAGCATTATATTTATTAACGTTATTCTAAATCACAGTATGTAATCTCATTCAAATCTCTTTAAAGATAAATTAACAATATTAATGTACGAAATCTACGACTCGACATTTCACTCTCAAAATTATGTTTAAATCTAGTAACAGTAAATATGACATTTCAGTCTCAAAATTATGCTTAAATCTTGTAACAGTAAATAATAAATTTGACAGTATCGTTACAATAATTCTTTTCTTTCTTTTTCTTCTACCAAATAATACCAAACACTGGACTCAGTTATTTCCTGTCATATCTTCACAGTAGAGAATTCCACAAATAAGGCACTCGCAATCATTAAAATCATAGTTATTATTTTTCTTTGTTTTTTTATTATTTTTGATTAACAGCGTCTTCAACTTTTCTTTTTTTGTGTTTTTACATTTCTATCATCTTTTTCTTGTATTAATGTCTCTTGTGATAGATCTGGGGAAAAGGATAGTAGGGTCAATTTGCAAAAGGCATGGTAGCTAAAACCTCTGGATTTTCCAAATTTAACGTAAGATCACTTGCAACACTTATATCATCACACTGATCGGTTGAATTGTTTGTAATTATGTTGATAATATACGGACTTGTATTTTCAATCTGCTATGAAACCTCCCTTTCATAGACATCATCAAAAATTTGCCTTGATTATGCAGATATTCTAGCAGACCCATACGGTAGTATGAACACATAATGCCCTCGTTGCAAAAACAGCTGAGGGATTTCATTTGTAGCTTTTGTGGCATAAAGGCCCTACCTTGTACTTGGTGGAATTTGAGAGTACCATTAAAAGCAATTAAACTCTATTGATCAGTCGTAATTAATATTTTCATATTCTCAATATCAATTTTAGAAACAATAAAAATTGTCACGCCATGACAGCGACTTTGAACGGCAATAGCGTACGACAAATAGAATATCGGATATTCACTGATTAAACATTGAACAGGATCCTAATATGAAATGGTGGGGACAAAATGTAAAGACGATTTTATAAAAAGTTTTGAGAAATTTTATTACTATTTTATTCTCCCTAAAATTGTAAATATATCAATTTGGGTTTCAATTATGACCTTCATGTAGAAGTAAGTAAATCACGACACTTTTAGAACTAGATTTCGTTCGAGGGACACGTCAGGATGCTGAGAATTTTGCACTTTGAACAGTAATTTCGTACAGAAAATAATTGTAAATATTTATTATTTTTTGTGACCAAATAAAAACAGTTGTAAATAATAGTATTCAATGGAAATAAATGAGTTTAAAAGAATTTGTCATATACATTTGGGCCGAGCCGCACAAAATTCCTCAATTTGTAGAACTACCCATATAATAAATGTGATGTAAATCTGATGATGTAATGTCTGTGTTGGTAAATTTATTTTAAAAATTTAACGAAATACTCGTACTTTATTAATTTTACATACACAACCTTTGATGATAACACAATATTATGTATACTTAATAGCTTTGAAGGGCAAAAGGGCTTTAATATGACGTGATGACTCACATAGTGTAAGAATGTGATAAATAATACATTAGATTCTTATACACGAAAATATTGAATTTGCATAAACTTTACATTATGGAATAAATAAAAATTAATTTTACGCTTGTTTTTTCTTTAATATTGAGAATGTGTAATTGATACCATTTTGGGTGTAGAACAGTACGTATACTTGATATGCATATTGTTGAAAGAAAATATATCCATATAGAATATCCACTAAATTCACCTCTAATAGGCAAAACGTTTTAAGGTAATGTAATTTCTATTATTAATTTAAAGTGAAATAGAAATTCCTGGCAGTCGATTGATTGTCCTCAACTATCGTGTACACTGTTATGCAAATCCTGTATTTTCCATGTTGTTCGATGCTGTATTGTGTTGTATGCAAATTTTGTTCTCTATCTACTCTATATCTCATCTATGTTTTATTTCCTGAATCTTTTATGATGTGCTCAGATTGCCTAATTTATTAAAATTTACGATATTTCATTCAATTTAAATTATTTATAATATCCTAATAGCGTTACTTTTATATTTGTGGTGGGGGTGTTTCGGAATTTTGGCTTCGATTTATATAGATCGGAGCTTTCGATTGAATTAACACCTCCGACTCTCACGTCGATTCTGAAACTATTCCATCAGTGTGCGTAACAAACATGTTTAAACTTATCTCGTGGAGAATGTCACCCTACATACCTAAAGCCCCTTGGTTAGTCTGTCATTTGTTTCCTATTAAAAAAATAATTTTGCACGTCCTTTCAAATTATTTTTGAGACATTGTAATTTGTAAAGATATTAAACGTTTTCAAAAGTGTTAATTTGTTTGATTATTGAAAAAAACATAAAGTGAATGTGATTAGCTCATTATTATGTTTTTTTCCGAATTTTTGAGACATTGTAAATTGTAAAAAAAAGTTTATTTTACAAGGTGGGCTCTTCTATAAATCACCCCGTGAATGGAAACCTACCAAAATAATATAGTTAAGTTCATTTAAGCTACCTATCTATTCTATAAATTGCAAAAAAAATACGTAGAGAACATACTTTAAAATAATAAATAATCTATACAGATATGTCTGTCATTCTTAATACGTTTTTATAACATTTAGATTTTTTACTTTTGGTGTACAGAAAAATGCAGCTAACAAAGTTTACATTCAGTTTAAGTTTTATAAAGATATTTACTAGATACTGAAATAATAAACTTTTACATTAAAAGTTGTAACCCCCATAACTCCGGTACTGTGAGAGTAAGAGGCAAAAAAGTTGTTATGCTATTATTTTGGATGTAAAGCTAACCAATGGTAAAAATAACAAACAGAAGCAAGTGCAGTTTTCGCATGTTTATCCTACTAAGAAACAAGTGTTTTTAGGAGAAGATATATTCACAATAAGTTCTACATTTACTACTAAGTAGTCCCAACTGCATAAACCAAATTCAAAAATTCCTAATCCAGCTTCGGTTCCATTACATCTCTAATTAGTGGAATATCATGGATTTTCATAGCTTTTATTATATATAGATTTTATCACTTGGGTGTTAACTTGAACACACACACAGCTTTAAAGAATGTTCAACGGTCGATCACATAAAATTTAACTGTATTAATAAAAAAATCGTAGTAAGGATCCTTAGAATTGGCTTGACTTTACCTAGAGATTTAATTATTTTTTAAACAAATAACAAGCAACGTCTTGGCTGGTTTTTTTATATAATGTTATTGGTGGGATAGTATTTATAAAAAATATAACTAAAAAAATTAAATTAAATTAGCTTCACGCTGTATCCCGCACACAGCAGGGTAGGCAGAGGGAACCTAGTGTTAAGACACTCCGTTCCCCACTTTCTGCCGAATTCTGGAGGCATTGCGTGTTGAGTGGCAGAGCTCAACGCCGCGCTTAACCTCGACACCAGAGCGAAGAAATGGAAATATAAATTTAAGTAAATATTTCATCTCCCCGAGTGGGGTCGAACCCACAACCAGTCGATTTTGCAGTCACACCTCGTGCCGCTGCGACACGACCGGCCTCAAAAATATAACGCTTTTTTATTATTTGACGAGTATCTCTAAAATTTATTAACGAGCTACAATAAAACGTAGACAGCTAACTCTAATGGTAATTCGTATAGCGTTATATTGGAAGGAAGATAAGTGGACTGCCTTTAAAGCGGCCAAGGTCATGCGACCAACCCCTTTACTATAGTCGTAATACCGTACTATATATGTATACGAGATAATTGTTGGTACTCAGCCTAAGTAGTTTCACTGTTTTATGTTCTATTTTTCAAATGGTGAGCTTTTACTACTTCCAATTGGTTTTTTATATATGGGTTAAAAACGCAAGTGCACTTCGCCGCGTTGCACTCTAAGAGGAGACAGTGGTATATATATATTATGTAATTCAAGAATTTCTTTTGGTTATTGCAAGTGAGTGTCCTTAATTAATTCATTAAATTTTGTGTACTTTCAGTCATTTAGGTGGCTATGTAATTAATATATATATTTTATATTTTTATTGCCTTACTTCTTAAAAAGGAAAAAAATAGGACTAATTTATAAAACATGTACTCCAACCAAGCATATGATCTAAACCAACATACCATAGGAAATTAAAATGGAGTTACTTTTATTTATAGTTTTTGTGAAATAAATTCTACTTTACTTAATTTACATACATTTTATATTTGAAGGTCAAAAAGTAAATGTAAATGGATACTGTATTATTGATGTCTACTATAAATACATTTATATGTATGAACGTAGATAATATTTATTTTGTTTTTAAGTGTAATCGTGGTTACCGGCGCCGCCGTTCGTGTAACATAACGTTGCTACGCTTTTGTAGCCGAATCAACTGCAGCTTGATGGTCATAATATTATTATATTATACTGCCATAGTATAGTAGAGGCCAGTCTTGACGCATAAGCGTGACACTGTAAACGCGTCAGGTTGTGAGTTCAATTCCCATTTGACTAAATGAAATATTTATATATAGATTTCTTTTTCAGCTTCATGCTGTATCCCGCAGACAGCAGGGTAGGCAGAGGGAACCTAGTGTTAAGACACTCCGTTCCCCACTTTCCGCCGAATTCTGGAGGCATTGCGTGCTAAGTGGCGAAACTCAACGCCGCGCTTTGCCTCGAGACCAGAGCGAAGAAATGAAAAAAAAACCCCTCGAATGGGGATCGAACCCACAACCAGTCGATTTTACAGTCATACTTTGTACCTCTGCTCCACGACCGGCCTCAATTCTGGATTTCTTTTTCCTTTTATTATATATAGAGATTTTAATTTTTCTCGCTCCGGTAACGGGGCAAAACGCGGCGTTGAGTTTCGCCACCACTCAACACACAATGCCTTTAGAATTCTTCATACACTCGGTTCCATCTGCCTATCATGCTATGTGCGAGATACCACGTGAAGGTCCAGCATTTTTCAAGGTAGACGTACAGGACCTAGTTATTGACCAAGTGACCATACATTTAAAAAAATATATATTATTAATATTATAAACAAAGGCCAAGGCCGGTCGTGGCGCAGATGCAGAAAGTGTGACTGTAAAATCGACAGGTTGTGGGTTCGATACCCACTCGAGGAAGTGAAATATTTATTTACTCTAATCAAAAAAGCGTACAGTCTTGTTCGCTTTTAAGCGCGCCCTAAAATTTTATTGTATAGACAAAGTTCAATTTCCCCATTGTCGTGAAATATTGTTTACTATCAATACCTGTGGCTTGCACGTGGCACACTCGTGATCCCTATCGAGCCTTCGCACGCGACTCGTCTCATTGTATACAGCGATTGAATCGTTGATTGAAACGTTGATAGTCGGTTGACATTCGAACAATCGCATAGTGACTGAGTAAACCTCCATTCTACATATCATATTCGATATCGTGTTTAATCGTGTCGGCCTTCAATTTTTTTAATGAATTTAATATTTTATAGGTTTGTTTATATAAATTATGGTAAATTAAATAAAAACTTACATATTATTTGTAATAGGCTTACGTGGCGCAGTGGCACAAAGTGTGACTGTAAAACCGACTAGCTGTGTCTAGTGTCTGTGTGGTTCGATCCCCAGGAGGAGGAGATCTCGAGGAGATGAAATATTTACTTAAATTTATATTTCCATTTCCTCGTTCTGATGTCGAGGCAAAGCGAGGCGTTGAGTCCTGCCACTCAACACGCAATGCCTCCAGAATTTGGGAGAAAGTGGGGAATGGAGTGTCTAGGTTCCCTCTGCCTACCCTGCTGTATGCGGCATACAGCGTGAAGCTGATTTATATTAGGTTGTTTTTTAATAATGAAATAGCCAAGCGACTCCAAGTGTTTCCGATCTTAAATATATGAAATACTAGGGGGCTTTGCCGCCTGCTCGCTTCGCTTACCACCCCAGGACTTTCAGCACATAACACCACTTCATGAACCTACCTTTTTAACTGTTAGATAGCCCATTTATCAAAGAAGGCAAAATATTGAAAAAACGAGAGAACTGGAGAGAAATTACAAAAAACTAAGAAAGATTTTCCCAATGATTTTAAACAATAAAGTATAATTTATTATTCAATTAAAAGCGTTAGATGTTGTGCATTTTTTATCGATAAAATTTGGCTTTTTAATAGCGTATCAATAAAATGGATATTTTAAAAGCCATTAAAAATACGGGAGAGTGAGTGGGTAGGTGTGTATAAGTCGACGCGTCGTGCTTGGTAATATTCGCGAATGTCAGCGGATAATTGAGCGCGTTAATTTGACCAATTANTATAACTATACACATATACATATATATATATATATATATATATATATATATATATATATATATATATATATACTTTTAAAAAGTTTACCACAACGACGCAAGATATTTTTTAATTTTAATTAATTTTAATTTCAAATTACAGCCCAGTTATTTGTAAACATATAATCATTTCAAACTCTTTCGTGAAGCAGCGGCATAGCATCTGACTTTAAACATGACGGTTGTGGATTCGATTGTCAATCGGAGAAATGAAATATTCCTCTCTTTTTATCTTTCTAGCAAAAGCGTGACGTTGTGTTCCGCCACTCAACATATTTAAGGGGTGTCTTAACTTTAAAAAATCCTTTGCCTACCCTGCTATATGCGAGATACATAAAAGATACATAAAGATACAAAAAAAAATCGGAAGTAATTTGAGTTAGGTTATTTAAGGAATTTATACTTATTCAATTTCACTTCAAACATAAATGTCGCTTAACGTCAATTTCTGACTGTGACGGTGATATAGAAGTGGAATGAAATGAAAAAAATATTTAAATTTATAGGATAATACCATGAGTTTTCCAATATACGAGTTTGACACGCTAATATTCATACATATCTGGTGAAGCAATTTATGAATATTGCACTATTTTTAAAAGCCTAGCGTAACAATTTGGGTCACGTCATCGCGGCCGATCGGAAAATGTTTATGATTTATAATTTTCTGACAGGTCCGGTTCTATCATAAATATTTCTTAGATAATAGAAATATATTCTATTGCGTTATATATATAGGCGTTGAATTCCTCCACTCAACAAACAATATCTCAAAAATTAGACCGAGACTAGCGATGGAGTGCCTACTAGGTTGATTGGTTCCCTCTGCTTACCCTACGTTATTTTTATTAAAATATACAGGGTGGACGTTAGAGCTCCTTTTACGGGAACTGCCTATAGGGTAAAATATTTTAAACGCGTACCTAAAGAAATTAATCAAGATACCTCAACAGTTTAGACGTAGGATTTTTTTGTCGTTCGTGTGACGCAGTTACGCATAGATACCAATAACGTAAACACATACTACTATAAAAATATTACTAAAGGTTAAACAACTTTGAACTTTGCCGCTAATACCAACGGCTCGATTTCGGAATGAGGCGTATGCAGCGGTTTCCTTTTGATAGGTTTTATATTACAACAATAATTTTATTATTTATTTTGATTGAAAAAAAATATTTTTTCATTTTTGAGAAAAAAAATTGTATTAGGCTTTTATAGAGTAGTTAAAACTGTGGTTTCATTTAAAGTCGTGCTGACAAAAACACTGTATATTTTTCATAATTATATTATAATTTACTACTTTACTATAATAATTTATTTTTACTGTATCAAAATAATTCAGATTTGATATTCAAATTACTATCAGTCTCTCACCCTTTAATTGTACTTCGCTACGCTTGTAGATATTTAGATGTTGAAAACATCAGAATACAGCATTATTTATGCAACTTAGGCTTTAATCATAAAATGCTTAACATTTTATGCGTTTATAACATAAAGTCACGCAATTATATGATTGCCTAAACAATTTTGGCTATTTTACGTAACGTAAAATAGCCAAATAGCCATTTTAGTATATATAATAATTATATACGTACCTATTACGTACTAAAATAACTAGCTTACAGTTATTTTATTCGTTTTCACAGATTTCAATATTTTATAATAACAGCTAAAAGATCCATAAAAATATATTCGTCTATTTAAATACTTTTCAATTTATCTCAACTTGAAAGACCAAATCATTTATTAGAAATTGGTATTAATAATGTTTATATAGTATGTAGTGTGTTTATATAGTAAATAATAGTAAAGGACACATTGCGTTGAGATAGAAAAAAAATCCATTAAGGCAATGTCAGAATTTCTTACTTTTATAAAGTTTTAAAATAGGAAATTGATTTAAAACTTTAGTGTAAATACCTTTGTGTTAGGAAGCTACTATAGGAAACTTGAAGGGTATTATAATTTCTCGCTGGCATTTGATAATTTAGTTTTTTTTATTAATAAGTCTTTTATATCGTCTTTAACGTTTTCGTAAATATTTTTGAATTATGAATCTGTACAAATACTAATATTATAAAGCTGAAGAGTTCGAATTCTACTTATAAAAATGCTTTATTTATTAGATAGATAGATAAAATAGATAAAACAAAATTCCACCAATTTTAATAAATTTTTCGTTATGTTTCAAAACGAGCAGGCCGAAGCGGACAAGATGATTAATTACTGGCTTACAAAATAATAAATAAATATAAAACAAAAACAGACGAAGAAAAACGTCAGTATATTATAATAAGTTTATAAGGTGTAAGTACATAAAAAGAAAATATATTAACATCTAATGTCAATGATGCCTCCTTGACATCATTATGAATCCGGCCCATTCATTGTACGTAGTTCAAAACTAGTTATAAGAATGGTTTGATTATTGACGTTTCCTACCTCAACAATACATTTCAAACTATTGCTGAAAGCTTTACAATTCAATAGCTGTGAATATGATAGCGCCTTCTTATTTCGAATTCCTTCAGATCTTATTGAAAATTCACTTGAATTTTCAAAACTTATTGAAAATTCACTTGAATTTTTCATAATTTTATATTTCTATATTTCCAAATTTCATAATTCTAGGTTAACCGGAAGTACCCTATTAATTTTGATTCCATTTTCAGTGTCGAAATACACGTTTTTGCAATGTAAACGGCCATATCTTTTTTTTAAGTAAATGTCAAAAACAATTTTTTTTTAGGAAATCATGGGGCCGTAGATTTTGGTGTATGGTTTGAATTACAACTCGATATGTCCAGCGTTCCTCATATCATATATATCGTATAAAGGCGTATCTCATAAAGGGTCTTGACAGATAGATAGACGGATAGACGGACGAAAGTGATATTATAACGGTTTCTTTTTCCTTAAAAGCTACGGAACCCTATAAAGATCTACAGAACACAAAAATAAAATAATATAGCCACCTACACATATATTATTTAGTCAAAATTGACAAAAAAATATAATACTTTAATAATTAAACACTAAAATTGTCCAAAACAATTAAGAATATTACCTTGAACCACTTAATTGGGATCGTAAGTTATATTGTACCAAGACTAGGAATTAATCGAAGGGCCAGGGTTAATATTCTCTTCGATTTTTAACAGACCATTTTATTGAACTAGTTTTGCGGTCGTCACCCTATCTTTGTTGGCTTGTCGAGGTTCGTTTCTACCTATATAGAGTAATGATTTTGTAAACGAACCTCGACAAGCCAACCAATATATATATATATATATATATATATATATATATATATATAAAGTCCGTTTTCAATACAACAACAAGTGGTTTACTTAAGCTTTGTGTCTTGTTTCCATACTTTTATTCAGGTAAAAACAATGATTTCATTTGATCACGTTAAAATTTTTATACAAAAATTCAATATTAAAAATAGTTTTCTCGTCTCCAGCTTTCGCATCGAATGTATTGTGTGGTTTATCACAGGCAGAGTACCGCATGTTATGGCGCTCGAATGTAGAGATGAGCTCAACTATATAAAACTTTTTTTTTTGATATTTGTATAGATAAAGAATAGAAGATAAAGAAATGTTTATTTTAAAATTTATTTGAAATCAATATTTAGACTGCCTTAGTCTGTAAAAATACAGACAAAAAAAAACATATTTTGTTTTTAATTTATATTCGAGCAACTGTAAAACTACAATATGTTAAATACATTGTAGAATATAATATAATCTTAATTATCAGGTATGAGTATAATATACCAGTACACACAATATGCATACCTTTGCATATATGTTATTAAAAAATAAATCATAAATCAGCTTCACGCTGTGTCCCGCACACAGCAGGGTAGGCAGAGGGAGCCTAGTGTTAAGGCACTCCGTTTCCCACTTTCTGCCGAATTTTGGAGGCATTGCGTGTTGAGTGGCAGAACTCAACGCTGCGCTTAACCTCGACACCAGAGCGAAGAAATGGAAATATAAATTTAAGTAAATATTTCATCTCCTCGAGTGGGGATCGAACCCACAACCAGTCGGTTTTACAGTCACACTTCGTGCCGCTGCGCTACGACTGGCCTCTAATATGCTATTAAATATAGTATTAAAAAATATAAAGGCTAAAAAAATACAGTAATCATTTTCCCAGTCATATTAATTCATATTTAGAATATCTTATTCTTTTTTTTACTTATTAATAATTATCATAAAATATTTTTTTATTTTTTAAAACTTTAATTTCTATTTCCTCAAATTCATGATTAAGATGCTAATTTGATTTAGAAATTTATTTACTATCCCCTTAATTTCCTTGAGTATATATAACATAGGAGTCATATTATAATCCATCAATTTTGACCTGCGTTGTACGTGCTATTTGCCTAATTTTGTTATTAAATTAGTAGCCATGGCGACGGTAGAACGACAAACCGTTTTACCCCGCAAATGTTTACAGCCTTTGAATGGAATTTAGAACGCGTATAACTTATATACGACAGGTGCAAACATGTGAATACCTTTTTAGAAAGAAAATTGAAACTAACATATGTGCATACATATATTTATCGAGTTTTATATTGACGACATAGACCTAATAAGGTCGAATTTTTTAATACAACGAAATAATAAGTTATATATAAAAAGAAATAATAAGTTTTTTTTTGTTTTGCTTAAAAATGTTTCCTGAATGTTGTAGTGCCTGCAGTAAAAAAGGTCCCAGAATACTTCTTTAAGCTGAAAAAAATCATAGCTTCATATTCGTCCATTCCTTTGTTATTAATATATTTCGAGTGGGAGGATTTGAACACGCTTCTAATATCTAATAAAAAACTCTGCCACTACTGTACATACATAAAAAATCTATACAATTCTTAATAATTTTTTTATACAAATTACGTAATAATATTCTTGCCTTCAAAATTTATAACGACATTGCGGCAAAATATAAAAGCTCTATCACACTATATCCGAAATTTGATTGATGGATCACTTAATACATTTTGATACAAAGCAACAATGAATAGGTTTCATGATGTTTTAGTAACAATGGCCTGTTTACTAACGGACAGACTCGTGCAAAACTGTAAAACTATTCAATTAATTGAAGTATGGCATGAATGCTAATTGCTAATGGTATTTATTCTTTGAATAGTCATTTTTGTTATTTGTATCTGTATTGCACCAAACGATTTATTCGTTAATCGAGTGTAGTAATGTTTGAAAGAAATAGTGTAGAGATATATTTTGGTACAGCGAGAATGTCGAGTTATTCTGGTTAACGATTGTCCTTTATATTTTAATGTGTGATAAAGAGTAAAAAGAGTGTAAACTATAATTTCATATTGAAAATTCAATGCATTCAATTGAATTTAATTTGCTCAAACATATTGTTAATGTGTTAACGAAAGTATACTTTTACAATTGAAACAAAAAATTATATAAAACACAATATTTTTATGTAATATTTAATTATTTATTAATACTACCGTTATCACGCAGAACGATATGAAATAGAACCATTTAAAATATTACATTTTAAGAACCACACAGTACTCCCTCAAAATAAAAAATATATTCAAATTACTATTTTTAGACAGAAATATGCTTACTGTATGTTATCCTTAGAAGATACGAATATGCTGTCGCTGGCTTTTTTGTAGATCTTATTAAGAGGAATAATACTCTAGTACAATGTTTTCATGTAGGACTTACCATTAAAGCAGTGCATGCGTGAAAGTGTCTCAACGGACTTTATACACATTTATCATATTTATGTCAAATTACAATAAAATATACATATAATAAACTATATATAAACCTTCCCTGAGAAATACTCTACATAATGGTGAAAACCGCATTAAAATCAGTTGGGTGGTTTAAAAGAAGAAAACGTAGAAAGGCCAGACAGAGACGAAATGCGTTCTTATTTTATAATATATAGAGAATAGAGAAGAGATACTAAATGTTAATATCGATTATTTATGTAGTATTTTCAATTCAGCTTATTGTCTTATTTTATTTCTTTTTAATAACTATTTATTACAACAATTACTTACGTACATATGCAGGTATTCCAAGCTTATATAATACTAAATCACTATTTAGTGTTTGAAGCGGCGTGAACGTGAAAACTTGTACCATTGCGTGTTTTACCAAAATTTTATGCGTAAATAGGCTTAATAGGTACGTAGCATATTTATACATAATCAAAATCAGCTTCACGCTGTATCCCGCACACAGCAGGTGTCACACCTCGTGCCGCTGCGCCACGACCGGCCTCTACTTATACATAAATATTCAAATATTTTTTTTTTACGTAAAATTCATCATGATTTCTTTTTACCTGTATATTGCACTGATATAAGAGTAATTTATCGTAAAGTTTAAATAAATTACATTAATATTCATCTCAGTTTTTGGCACAGTTTTTCTAAAATATTTTTTATATAACAATTTAAAGGGACTATCTGCAGACCACACGATATTGGTGCTGCAAACGTTGAATGTTGGCGACATCAAAGTGCAATGAAATGTTTTGACGTTGAGTATCATATGGAAATGAGTTCTTAAAAAAGCTTTTTGAGGCCAGTCGTGGCGCAGGGACACAAAGTGTGACTGTAAATCGACTGGTTGTGGGAACGATCCCCACTCGAGGAGATGAAATATTTACTTAAATTTATATTTCCATTTCTTCGCTCTGGTGTCGAGGTTAAGCGCGGCGTTGAGTTCTGCCACTCAACACGCAATGCCTCCAGAATTCGGCAGAAAGTGGGGAACGGAGTGTCTTAACACTAGGTTCCCTCTGCCTATCTTATTGTGTGCGGGATACAGCGTGAAGCTGAAAAAAAATGCTTTAGTTGGAATTTGATATTTTTTTTTACAAAGACAGTAGGTAGGCCTTGTAAAAAAAAGGATTAAATAATCCCTTATCTCTACCTAATGTAAATCTTGACTTAAAAGTAACTCATTTTGTTTCATAATCTACATATTTATCTAATAATTATCTATTTCTTTTCTATTTTAGAAAATTTATCTATTTCTGTGGAGGCTAGCAACTGTAAATATGACTAGCTACCATATTATAAAAATATATGGCTATAATTTCTGAGTAAAAAATATATTGCACTTGTTCCTGCCGTCTTCTGCTAAAATAAAAACAAAAGACTAGTTCCAAGAGACTACCTTGAGCCAAGTATTTTAATTGCACAAAACTTCGGGCTCTCTTTACCTTTTAAAATGAAATACGTACATAGACTGCTTTTCACTTTTATATTTAATTAAACTTGAAGGTAGGTTGTAATTAATTACGTTGAAATAAATAGACTAAAAGGAATGCATTGAAACTAAAATGTTAACAAATAAGATTTATTTGATTTAAAGAATTTTATAGAAGCTATAGCGGTTTTTGTGAACTACGCTATTTAATAATA
>JAAIXJ010000084.1:903808-1204448 GCA_013403705.1 Heliconius hermathena | reverse complement strand
CTAGCCGGCAAGCAATACTAAATCAACCAGTTTGTATTCAAGTTTGGCTAGCGCACTACAACGCAAGTGTTCCGCAGAAAATAAAAAAAAAAAATGTTTCCACTACGTCGCGTTGGCTGTAAGGTGTGAAGTCTACTTCTAAAAAAAATAATTCGCGCTATTTTAAGTGTCAACAAATATATCTATATTGAGAAATGTGTTGCAGATCTTAGAACAATGGCGGGCACCGGCTGCTTTAAATACAGTCTCAAAAACGAAAAATTTCAGCTCGGAAGCTCCACGGCCTCTATCAGTCTTGACAGAGGATGAATTGGCAATGAAGGACACAAGTAAATATAATATCTTATCTTATTTCATTCACCATTTTATTAATACATGTTGCGGTAGGTGTGTAAATTTATACTATATACTTATTGATATTTAATAGCTTGTCCACTGTACCTAATAAACCATAATTACATAGTAGAAAGAACTACTACAAGGAAATAACAAGTTTTATTGCTTGAGAATTTTCAAATAAAAATATTTTAATTGAAATATGATGGTCTTAAAATAGTTGTTTGAATAATGTTTTGTAAAACAATAAGGAATATATGAATATAGTTTCATAATTTATCATTTGTTGTAAGGTATAATGGTAATATATCTTACAACAATAACACATTTTGTGACAAAAATTGTTGAAAATTGCAAGGTGATTTTTTTACGTTTTTTATTTGATAAAGATATTGAAACTTGCGAGCGAAAGTTATTCCATCTTCAAGGAAATTTTATAAAGATAAAGTTCATCTTCAATCAAAGTTTGGTTTTTATAGAATGTAAATTGCATAACAAATGTAAAATTAAAATAATTCAACGATTTGTTTATGGCCAAAAGTATAGGCTCGAAACTTGCGGGGGGCGCCCTTGCCGCCGGCTAAGTAAGATTATATATATTTTTAGCTTAACGCTCTATGCCGATTATGGCGTGGTATGCAAAGGTAACCCAGGAACCTAGTGTTAAGATACTACATTCCCCATTAATAATCCCCCACTTTCCGCCGGATTATTGAGACATGGCGTGTTGAGTTTAGGTATGTGGAAATGAATATATAAAAATATTTTATTCCCGAGGGAGGAATCGCGTCCGTCGTTTTTCCAGTTGCATGCTTGTGCCATTGCGCCACGACGGCCTCAAACCTATATCGCAGTATACATTTATTATAGTAAAACATTTATATTTTTATATTTATTCTTAAATAAAGCCTAAAAATTATGTTATTAATGTAAGGGTACCATTATGGTAACTGTTTTGAAAATATATTATAGCAATTATTTCTATGCAATTTGCTTTTCAAATATTTAAGGCGTTATAATTTAATAACTTTGTTATTTTGATAATAATTAAAGTTTTGCTTCATTAAATATTATTATTAAATATTTTTTAATTTCGATATATGATATTATTTTATATCTTATAAATTCTTACAATTAAAATATGCTTCATATTTTTATGTGATACGGAACGTAGACATGATAACCGGATAAGTATACATGGTTAGGTTGGTAACAAAATTTCTAGAAACATACAGAAAATGCAAGGATGTTGCCATACTAACAATATTTCCCTAAGCGGTGTCCCAGCTTTATAAGCAGCAGAGCAAGCCAATTATGGGTGTGGTTACAACATACAATTTAACAAGAAATCTCATGAAGAAGTTAATATATTAAAATAACTTTAAAATACTAATTACAGATCATTAAGGTTTTTGAATACAGTTTTAGTTTTGGGGGCACAATATAAAGGCTATTTGTTGTCTGCAACATATTGGTTTGGTAAATAATGAAAAAAGTAATGAATTTCTTATAAAATGATTACTATAATAATTCAAAGCAATTAAAGGTACAAAATTGGTAACGAGCCGATTTATCATAGCAACACTCCTAATGTCATTCAAACTTACACTGCCGTCTGCCATTGACTTAATAAACTTACGACGTTTCTCGAATAGTATAGTTACATAGGATTGAAAGCGACGACAAATTATCGAACACATCTGTAGTGCTGCTGAAATCTGCATTAATTGAACTAAATATAAGTGTAATAGAGCTTAGAACACTTTATTTGTAAGTAGTTAATACAGAAAATAATAATATAGTGCGCTAATCTTGTAATCCTTGAACATTAGATCCGAAAAAACGCGGATCATTCGGCACCTCGTGTTAACGTTTTGTGGTGAAAATGGCCAAATGGGGAGAAGGAGACCCTCGCTGGATAGTCGAGGAACGTCCTGACGCAACTAACGTAAATAATTGGCATTGGACGGAGAAAAACGCCGGTCCTTGGTCGAAAGATCGGCTGAAAGAATTATTGACTAATTTAAAAATAGTCCAAAATGGAATAGATTGTAAGATTAGCGAAGTAGAAAAAATAGATGGTGAAGCTACAGCGAATAATAGAAAAGGAAAACTAATATTTTTCTATGAGTGGGATATTAAATTGAAGTGGGAGGGTATGTTGGCCGGTGGTAAGGACAAGGTGAATGGAGAAATACATATTCCAAATCTATCAGAGGAAAATGATGTCAGTGAAGTTGATGTAAGTAAAATATCCTGAGCCAAAAAAACAATTAATTATATTCATTCTATGATGTCTCATTTATAAGTTCTAATTTTGACATAAATATTATTTATATTAAAATTCATGAACTTATTTTAGGTATTGTCAATGTCACAAATTACAATTGGAGTAAAGCCAATAGTATTAGACTGTTATAACTCAACTGTTTATGTTCTTAATTTTTTTCTTATAGCCCCACATTTATTGTTGTGTACATGGTAGGCAGAGGAAATATAGTGTTAAAATATTTACTTCCTTCACATTCTGCTCAATTTTTAACATATTGTATGTATCATTGTATTTAAAAAAAAAATAAAATAAGTTAATAAACAAAATTTTATAGTATATATTTTTAATGAAACTAATTTTTAAGAGCAAGATGATCTTTATTCTGTTTTCCTGTAAAACCTTATTTTTGAATATATGTAGGGACCATTGAGATATTTTCATTATAAAATATGTATATTTTAAAACTTTGCTATATTAAACAAAAAACTAAATATACAGTTCCTATGTCATACAGATGACTGTCACCATAAAAGGCACTGGTGACGAAGCCCAAAGAGTAAAAGCATTCATGCATAATAAGGGCAAAGACGAAATCCGTAAACAATTAAATGAATATATAAGAAGTCTTAAGGAAGAATTCTCGAAAGGCTTAATTCTACCCAAGAAAGGTGAAGCTCCGAAGCCTGATAATGTATCAACAATCACAAGTGGCTTTAATAAGAAAATAAACATGGAGCCTGTTGTTTCTAATCAGAATAAACAAATTGGATTAAAATTAGATACAAAATCTATTGAATTATCGGAAAGTTTTCAATGTAGGGCCCATGAGTTTTATGATGCAATGACTAGGATAGAAATGGTAACAGCCTTTACTCAAGGACATGTGAAAATGGAGGCAGAAAAAGGTGGGAAATTTTCTTTATTCGGTGGTAATGTGAGAGGGGAATTTAGAGAATTGATACCAGGCAAAAAGATCGTTCAGTTATGGAGATACAAGCAGTGGCCTGATCAACATTTTTCCGAAGTCACTTTTAATATTGAAGAAAAGGTGTGTATATTTTTTTAGCTTTACATTGTATCTTGTATATAGCAGGGCTGGTAATGAGAAGTAGTGTCAAGACACTGTGGTCTACTTTTCACTTCCATTGGAAGCATTGTATGATGACTACTGTATAAATAAACATAGTACATTCCCTTGAGTGGAGATTGAACTCACAAACATGGCAGTTACAGTCGATTTCTGCCCTGCTATGCCACTCTGCCACTATGCCTCTTATTTATTTCTATGTATATATTATTTTATTTTGTACTATCATTTCTTAAATTCATATTGTTTTCTGTTTAAAAATGTTACTGTGTATTAATTTTCCATATTTAGCAAAATCTGCGTTTTGTGTGTACTTTTATCATGGTGGTTTGCACACCACTTCCATAAGAAGTGGTTAAAAGTATGTGATAAACAAAGACAAATGAGTTACTGTTGCAATTCTATACATACTTTATATGGAATTTATTATATGTCAAAAATAATAAATATATTAATATCTTATTAATATATTAATATCTTAAATACATATTTTAAAATATAAATAAATTTATAATTTTTATTTTGGACTTCAATCATATAAATAGAATTTTAGATCAATCAAAAAATGATATACTAATTTATTTGTTGTGTAAAATTTTTGTATAATACAAAAAATGTCACAGTGAGCAGAGAATGGAATGTCATAACTATAAGGCTGCAATGCTAATATTGATAAACTACTCTTAATTCTGAGATTGATCTTGAGATACCTTTTCTATTGATACATGAATTAAAACGGCTTCTCAAGATCAATCTCAACGTTAAGAGCGGAATATAAATATGTACCAAATACTTACTGAATTTATGCAGCATCATCTCAGCAGTGCACCTGCTGTGTGAAGGATTCAGCATGAAGCTGATTTTTATGTTTTAATTTAACAATAAGGTTGATTACATTGTTATAATAATATTAATTTAAAATAATTACACTTCTTTTCCTCTTTTGTTTTTTTTGCATGTCCAATAAAGTAATATAATGTCACTTACATACATATATAATAAAAAAATCTAAAAAATATTTTTTGTTAATTTCCAGGATGATCACACTCTAGTGACTCTAAAACAGCATCTCGTCCCATCATCAGAAGTGGATCAGACCAGGGACAATTGGAAACGGTACTATTTCGACAGTATCAAGCGTGCATTTGGATTTGGTGCTTTCCTGTGATTATTTGTTTGGCTGTATGAATTAGGTGATTGTTTTTTGTATTTATATGTTACTACCAATCTCAGTGCAAATTGTTTAAACAAAAGGACTCCACATACATCATATCATATTGAATTATTTCAAAAATGGATATGAAACAGTATTGCCAGATTTTGTCTCTGGGAAAAGCGGGACACAGAACTAATATAAATTACAGTAAATTTTTATTATTTATTTATTTCTTGTGTGATAGATATAATTATTTTTTTTAAATGGAAACATGTCTCTATATTTATAACTATGATTTGTTTGGTTTACTTTGTATCTCTGATGCAGTTAAGTCTTCAGAGTGTATTTCCCTAATACTGTTGTTTATTATGGTTCAGTACTTTCAGAGAAAAATGTGGACATACAGACAGACATACAAGAAATTCATAAAAATATTTTTGCCTTCTATTATTCTTTTTAAGTGTCCCTCTATTCATTTCAATCAAAATTACTAAATGTACAGACAAAATATTTTTACTGTCTTATTATACAAGAGATAACAACAGTTAAGTTTCTTTAATACCAGAGAGAAACTTTTATTCCCCCGAGAGGATATTGAATCTACAACCTTTGCATTTGATTGCAAATATGTTGTGGATTTGACTGAGACTTTGTCCAACTGGATCAGAATGGTTATTACAGGTAGATGTAATTAAAGAATATAATACAAAGTAGAAATCATTATAGTTGTCAATCAATTCTGCTTATTAAATCAATAATCATGTATTTTAAGCGGGCGAAGCCGTGGGCGGACCGCTAGTTTAAAATAAGAATGTAATATGTACATTGTTTTTCTTTCAGATTTTTTCCACCAGCTTGAAGATTCCATCAATTTTTTACAAAAATATATCTGTGAAGTGTGCAGAACTACACTAAAGGCTTGCTTGAGTTAGTTAATGTGAAACATGATAAAATAACTGAGCACCGTTCACGCTTAGCTCTATTATAATGTATTGAAAACAATTTAATTTATGGTTTACCAATAAATTGTGTTAGGAATTAGTTTGTGTTTTATTTTTTGATTAATAAATTATAACTTTATTAAAGGAAATTGGCAATACGACAAGCTTCAGTGAATATATGTAGATGCGGAGGCATGAATTGTTTTCATTTTTCCGCTCTGGCCACAGGTGGACAATCAACACGCTATGTGTCGAATTCGGGCGGGAAATGGAAAAACGTGAAGCTGCTTTTTCCGTAAATCCCCTTTGAATTATTACAATAAACAGATATGGTTGCAAATTGTATCCGAAATTATGAGTCCAACTATTATTATACAAAAATTATCATCCACGCTCCCTCCAATGTTTTTGAGTAAAAAAAAAATAAGGACGCCTAGGGACTAGGGACATTGGACTATAGAATAAAATTACCGTCACCAGATCTTATTATTAATATTAGATTATATTATTATTTTTAGACTAGATTTTTGTAGTTGTTCCAGGACACGTCCAATCGAATCTTCGCAAAAGTCAATCTTGGGTCGAATTTGAGAAATAATAAGGTACTACACAAAATACCATTTTAAGCTCAAGTATCCTCGAGATATCAGAATATACCAGAGCTAGGATTCTGTCTTATTAAGGAAGAGACCCACCCGAGCCTGGTTATGATGAATGAGAATTTTTAAACGCGAAATGCCATCTAGTATAATGTTAGGACTTAATAATAATACTGCAACGCCATCTAGGAAACAATTAAGAAAATATAATTATATTTATGTCTGTAGGAAAAATTAACAAAACCATATAGAAAGTTAAGTTTATACTTAACTAATCTTTTACCTTTGTAAAATATGAATGACTCACATTATAAACGAATATACTATTACAGTATTTATTATGTGGTCTATTAAATATAAAAAACTATTTCATTAATCGTCTTCACCAGCCATGACTCTGGTGGGATGGTGGTACTTCATAGTATACATGGACCAGTGGCGTTGAAAACAATTTAGGATAAGGGATAATAATTCAGATGATGGCGGTTTGCACGTGGCATTCTAGTGTATATATTCAATGAGAATGGATGTGGAGGCTATTTGCTTGTGGATTTTATACCGAAAATTGCGATGTCGTCGTCGAAAGCAAAGACGATACTGGTTTTACCCTATTTTGAGTCAAAGACTTTCCTAAGTCTGCTTGTGACTTTATATCCCACACTAAGACTACACGAATGTCGGTTTCTCAAGTATTATACTTTATATGTCGATTGAATCCTTTAACTTTTTGTATGATTGAAAAGGATTTGCAACCTACAGATGGTAATAAGATATTGCATATCATCAAAAGAAAAACTGATAATAACATTAAGGTACAATTTCATAAATAACAATTAGTAAATCAATAGATATCTCGTTTTTCATTTTCGTAGCTCCGTGCGTCTGTCCGCCTCATACTAAACTGAACTGGCATATACATGACTGTAGATCTTAAACCGCGCGGCGCTGTACAAGATATTGCGCTCGCTGTATGGCGTTGTGGCGTTTAAAAATTTATCTCTACAATTGAAGCTTGTCGTGGCGCAGGCGCACAAGCGAGTGACCGTAAACACGACAGGTTGTGAGTTCAATCCCCACTCGAGGAAATGAAATATTTACCTAATATTTTCATTTCTTCGCTCTGATGTCGAGGCAAAGCGCGGCGTTGTATTACGCCACTCAATCAGAATGCGACGAAAATTGGGAAACGGATGCACGCTCACTCTACCTACCCTACTACATGCGAGATACAGCGTGAAGCCGAACTCTACAATTGTGAGCTTACAATTTGACAATTCCTTTGAAATTTCACGAGTAATTCTTTTAGTCATATTACAACCCACTTAATCAAAACTGGATAATATACAATCGATAAACATTCATAAATATCTTTATTGCTCTTACAAACACTTAGAAATGATCAAAACGGTCGATTGCTAGCAAAATCATCGATGACATCGTCATTAGCGATCTCATAAATACCTATGCAAGGCGTTATTATTTTGGTTCAAGGATTTGATCCCGAAGATTTTGATTGATCAAAACTAAATTAGGATAAACTTTCAGCAAAGTCTATTTTCGAAGATACGAATACAGATTGCAAAATGCAGACCCTGGTTGTATCTTTTTTTTACTATGAGTTGTTAGGCGCTAGAGACTTTTGTCGTCCGTGCCTTGATTCTTGATTGGTTAAAGTTGTTATTGTTGGTTTCTTTTTAAAATGTGAAGTGAACTTCTTTTTAAAATATTTTGAATGGTCTACATTCCTTTTGTCAATATTCGAGTTTTGTGGTCGTTGATCATGTTGACTGCGGTGCAGTTAATTGGTTACGTAATATTTTTATTGTCTCCTCATCTCTGTAGGAAATACCCATCTTGATGTTGTGTTCCACTATAACAGTCACGGAACCTGCCGGTAGCGTCTTCCTCGGCGTCAGTGTAGAAGATGCATCCTGTTGTATGTCTTGTTTATATGCTAAGTCGTTAGTATCCATATTTATCTGTTCAAAAATAGTACTATTTTTACGTTAGTGCTAATTCGCCAATTTTTTGTTAAAAATAAACACTTTAACTAATGAATACGATTACTCTTCCACATAATTATATGTGTGAATCTGTGATATAATGAAGATAGCACCTACTAAATATATATATATGAAAGAAATAAAATAACATAAATTGATTAAACTCACATTTATTGTAATTAATTTAATTAAATATATGGCAACAGAATACATTATATATAAATTATAAATTAGTAAGATTATACAAATATACTAACAAGATATTACTTCCCTTAAATGATTAAACAACAATTTCACTCAATTATTATTTAAGATTCAGAGTGTCGCACACAGGAGCCAGAGATCCGTCCTGGTCGGTGACTAGCTCGCTTCTGAACCGAAGAATGATCAACCGTCGTATTTATGTTGAATATGACACTAAAGTTGTCAAGTTTGACCACAGAACACTAGCGCCACGAGTCAATTGACTGCATAAATAAAATATTAAAACATCCGTTTTTGTATTCGCGCCGATACGGCCATGCTGATGAGTGGCGCGTCCCTGCGCCTACTCGCTTAAGAATCTGAAACAATATACGCGTTATAACCATAAGGCCTCATAGTCTCAGCACTAATTTTGGCCATGCTTCTGGGACCTCAGCCCATCGGCATTCTCGTTCACATAAAATAAGTTTACACGTTAAATTGACACGTTAGCCTCATAGCCTCAGCGCTAATATTGACTATTATAAAACCACTCGTAAATTGATTTCTAGAATCAAACACATTCAAATACAATTGCATAGTTGTACATAAATTAATACCCACGTCACTCGTATTGTTTCACTTCATCATCCATAGCCGATACGGCCACTTCACTCTGAATGCCAAACTTCGGAGCACTTTTCAAATTCTCATGAGTCACTTTTCTATTTCTACCTTTTCCATTTATTTTTCTTATTTCGTATCTATCGTGTGGCAAAACCTTTTTGATTTCAAAGGGTCCTTCATACTTTGGGCTTAGTTTTGTACCCAGTCTAAGCGGCTCTTTTAAAAGCACAAAATCACCTTTCTGAAAACGTATTACTTTAGCCTTACTCTTATCAAAACGTATTTTATCTTTTGCTCCAGCTTCGGTCATCCTTTCCTGAACCGCTAATCTCATTGATTCAGGGTCAACGCGTTCATTGATATCGTCGATAATTGAGATCAATTCTGCAGATACACATTCTTTTTTACCTGTAAGAAGCTCAATAGGCGATTTGCCAGTCGTTTTAGATATTGTACAGTTAATCGCAAGTTGAAGATTGTACAAAGACTTTGCCCAATGTATTTGATTCATATTTTTAATAATAGTCAAGCCACTTTTAAGTATTCGCATTACCCTTTCAACTTGACCGTTGCTTCGACTTGTATACCCAGCACATTGATGAAGTTCAATCCCGTATTTGTCACAGTATGATTTGTAGTGAGAAACAAAAGCTCCGTCGCCATCAACTATAATTCTTTTCGGGGCACCAAATAAAAAAACTATTTCTTGTAAACGTTTAAGTTATCTTGAGTTTTACTTTTTGCATGATTCAGAATGACAAATTTGGTGTAAGCGTCAATGGCGACAAAAACGTATTCTTTCTGGGATGCATTCCCGCTCAACTTACCAGAAATATCAATGTGTAAAGTGTGGAAGGGTTCTGCTATTTTATCTATCGGATGCAGTTGACTTTGTACAGCACCTGAAGGACCTTTCATGGTTTTACAAATAACACAGTGATCTACGAAATATCGTACAATTGTGCTCATCCTAGGAAACCAAAAATTCTCTTTTATTTTTGCTAAGGTTTTTTCCCAACCCATATGTATTAATGACTCATGGTAGCTATTTATTAAACTCCACTGAAAAGATCTGGGAACTACTTTAAGAAATTTATCATTATCTTCCGATTTTTTATATAAAATGCCATTATTAAAAACATACTCTCGTTCTAATTTGTCATCATTTTTGAGATTATTAATAATTTTACATATGTCTTCGTCGCGCCTTTGTTCCATTATTAACCAATCATCTTTAACTCTGACATTCATAACAATTGGATTTCTACTAAAAAAATCAGCATGTTTTAACCTTTCTCCCTTTCGATATTCAACTTCGAAATCAAAATTCTGTAGGAAAGCCCACCAACGATGAATTCGTGGTAATAGTTCCTGTTTGTACCGTGAAGCTTTTACTGCATTGCAGTCTGTAATAATAGTGAATTTTCTTCCGTACAAGTAATGACGAAAATGTTTTACTGACCTTACAATTGAAAGAGTTTCAAGTTCGTATGAATGATATTTAGATTCTGCACGTGTTGTTCTCATACTAAAATATCCAATAACATGTTGACAACCTTCTCTGATTTGTACTAATATAGCACCAAGACCGATAGAGCTTGCATCTGTGTGCAACTCAATTGGTAATTCTTCCTGGAAAATTGTCAACAATGGTGCTGAAGTTAAATAGCTAATAATCTTGTTTCTTACTGCTTCGTGTTTTTCATTCCATTCCCATTTAGATCCACTTTTTGTTAAATCATATAGTGGTATCATTTTAGTGGAAAAGTTTGGTATAAATCTTCGAAAATATCCAGCTAAACCATTAAATTGTCGCAGTTGCTTTAAATTCTTTGGTGGCACCGTTTTTGACAAAGCCTCTATTTTTAGTGGACTAGGTCTAATTTTACCTTCACTTACGACATATCCTAAATATTCAATTGAAGTTTTCATAAAGGAGCATTTTTTAATATTAAATGTAAAACCAGCTGTTGTAAGGGCTGAAATAACTTGTTCCAACTTTTTAATACCGTCTTCGAAATTTTGACTTGGTATCAACACGTCATCGATATACACAAGAGCTGCGTCGTCCAAAAGATTCCCAAGAGCTTTGTTTATTGCTCTTTGATAAACAGAGGGGGCATTTGTTAAACCAAATGGCATCGTTAGGTATTCAAATAAACCATCAGGAGTGATGAAAGCTGTTTTCTCAATAGACTCTGAAGCAATTGGAATTTGATGAAAACCGGCCGCCATATCCAAACACGTAAAATATTTAGCATCTTTCAATTTGTCAAGCTGATCTGTGATGATAGGCAATGGATAATGATCACGCACTGTATTCGTATTCAATTCTCTATAATCAACACATAATCGATCTTGTCCATTTTTCTTTTTCACAAGGATTATGGGACTCGAAAATGGCGAGTTACTTTCTCTAATTACATTTTTTTGTAACAAGTCATTAAGTATTTCTTTGACTTTTAAACGTTCAATTGGTGCCATTCTGTATGGGCGCCTTTGGACAACTTTATCTTTATCTTTTAAACGAATAACTAGTTCACCCGTTTTAATTCGTGAACTGGAAACTCCTTCTGTAAAGGACTGTCGATATCTGCAAAGCACTTTAGTTAACTCATCAAGATCCTTTTTAGATGATATATCAGTTTCGATCTCACCAAAATCTGTATATTTCACTTGCATTATATTTCGAGTTTCTATATTTCTCGTAAAAACAACGGTTTGATTTGTAAGGTGTACTCCAATACCTGGAATACTCAAGATATCTTTTCCAATTAAAACATCTTTTGGGATTTCATGATCAAGAACCACAAAAAAAACTATGTCCATAATAATGTTGTCAATAGTACAGGTAGTCGATATTTTATGTAAAGATAAAACTGGTACAGAACCAATTCCTTTTAAATAGGTAATAGTATCCTGCCGTTTTCCGGGTATTTCCAAAGCTATAGATTGTTTTATCAAAGAACAATCAGCTCCACTGTCAAATATGCCTTCATAGTGCCTACAACCGATGTTAATATTAAGAATATTACAAAGACTGTTACCTCTTTCGCAGATGTTGACCCTCTTATCAGCGTTTATTTTTTTAAAACATGTGTCGCTCGTGTGTCCTGTCAACGAGCAATACGAACATTCCTTTTTTTGTTCTTTCCGTTCCTCCAACATTTTCGCCACAGCATTTTGGGTACAATATCTTGCACGGTGACCTTTCTTTCCACAAACAAAACATGTAATTTCAGCGCTTGATTTCCATGATTCGTTTGTATTGTTCCGTGGTTTCTTTTGGGAAACAGTGTCGCGAGAGGCTGGTATTGATTTACGTTTCCGCATTGTTTTGGCTATAGCAATTAACTCTGGAACAGATTGAGACTTACTATTCAATAGTTCCGTTCGGAGTCTGTCATCCGTAATGCTGCCTATTACAAATTCCACAGCATCCTGTTCTGTTACGTTTGGTTTAACTATTCTCTTAAACATTCTCCACACGTTTGAAATGTAATCTGTAATGCTGTCTTCATTTTCTATTGTGTAATTACGAAACTTAAGAATTTCTGAAAAATATCTACTTTCTGGTTCAAATGTTTGCAGCATATCGTTCTTCATTTCTTCCCATGTTGTGGTTCTTAAAAGACATTCATCGGCCCATGTTTTTGCTCGGCCTTGAAGTACACCTGCAGCTTTCAGTCTAACTTCATGATCCTTCAAATTGTATTCAGACTGTGACTTTGAAACCAGCTCCACCCATTCTCTGATATCTGTGCCTTTATCTGGATCAAAAGACGGAAAATATACATCAGATATTCGAACAGAAGAATTTAAGTTGGGTTGAATCATTTTTACGATGTCACAGATTGTCGATCGATTTTCTTGTGATATTTGGGACAACATATCTGCCATCGTGTCCCTCAAAGTATTTATTAGGAAACTCATTGTAGGTGGTCTTGAAGGCCCTGCACTGCAATCGTCCTTTTTTGCCGCATTATTTTCTGACTGCGATTTATCCGCCATGGCGTGGTTGTATCAATCCCGGCTTCTGATGAAAGAAATAAAATAACATAAATTGATTAAACTCACATTTATTGTAATTAATTTAATTAAATATATGGCAACAGAATATATTATATATAAATTATAAATTAGTAAGATTATACAAATATAATAACAAGATATTACTTCCCTTAAATGATTAAACAACAATTTCACTCAATTATTATTTAAGATTCAGAGTGTCGCACACAGGAGCCAGAGATCCGTCCTGGTCGGTGACTAGCTCGCTTCTGAACCGAAGAATGATCAACCGTCGTATTTATGTTGAATATGACACTAAAGTTGTCAAGTTTGACCACAGAACACTAGCGCCACGAGTCAATTGACTGCATAAATAAAATATTAAAACATCCGTTTTTGTATTCGCGCCGATATATAGTTTTATATATAAATATTTCCATGGATGGGAACTCACAAAAGTCATGTTCAATTAAGTATCATAAATCGAAATGCTTTATTAAGCAAAACACAAGAAATTACAAAATCTTAAAATTTAATATTTTTCTAGTTTACAGAGAAATGTGTTGTTATTATTCAAAGCTTATTTTAATCGTCTATTACATTCACACATAGGTTATCATCTGACCCGAGTTGTATGTAGACTAGAGATCAATATTTTATCAGTCGTTATTGTGCATTCACTTAGCGAGATCCAGTATGCGGTTATTGTGCTCTCTTGTCTTACCACTGGTTCGTTTATTTTTATTTATTTATTAGAGATTGTTTTATATGAATATTACATTTTATATAAAATTAATACGTATAAAAATATGTTAAGGCATTCAATTCCCATTCAGACAGTTCCGTTCCCTACTTTCCGCTGAATTATCGACAACGAACGCAACTTGACGCCGTGTTTTTCTTCTTTACCGAAACGAGGAAATGGAAATATTAAATATTGCATTTCCTCGAGCGGGAATCGAACCCACGACCATCCCGTTTACTGTCGCACGCTTGTGCCGATGCGCCACGACTGGTCTCAAGCCACTAGTTCTTAAAGGAACTGTAAATTATTTTAATATTTATCTTTGTTTATTTTGCTAGATACATACTTATCGTAAACTCCATAGGTCATCATTACAAATGTAACATTTAAGATAATAATAATACAGGAAGATTAGGTTATATTTTCAACTAAAATTAGGAAAAAGAAATAGTTATTTTGTTTTCTTTTCATCTTCGTGCTAGGAATCTAGTATTAAGACACTCCGTTCCCCATTTCCCGATGAATTTTCGTGACATTGTGTATTAACTGGTGAAACAACGTCGCACTTTGTCTTTTTACCAGACCAAGAAAATGAAAATATAAAATATTTCACACACTCAAGTAGAAATGGAACCCACGACCGTTGCATTTATAATCACACGCCGTGTCACTGCACCACGACAGCCTCAAATGACTGATTAACTTAATCCGCTATATATCCTAAGATTCAACTAGGTACTTACGTGCCAAATTACATCATTACATTGACTGTCAGTTAGTTCTTCAGATATGCCTATTTTTATATTAAGGGACTTCGCTCCTTCTTAGCTTATTGTGATCGATGTAAATTGTACTCGATATTTTTCAAGCGACTAGACAATGCTTCCTTGTATAAAATCTGATGATACTGCTATACAAATTATAAAAATCATTTTTAAACATTTTTAAAGTGTTATTCCACACTTAGGAAAGAAAAATACTTATTTAGAAAACGTATAAAAAAAATTATACGTTTTCTAAATAAGTATAAAAATCATGTCGCTTTTTTTACAGGTTAAACACTTTAGAACCTTTTAATCTTACAGGTCTACTGACCGTAAGACGTAAGGTATAGATTAAGATCTTAGGACAATGAGATAAAATTAATTCTCCCGTATAGGTATATTTTTTTTGGTAAATCACCATTAGGTTGAATAGACCAATAATTTTGTTATTAATATTTTTTTCTTATATATTTTTTTATATAAAATGATCGTCATTATATTACGAAGCTAAATCTAATTACTAGTAATGATAGCAAATATATCATTAAATGAAGCAATTATAACGAAGTTACACAACGCTTTGTTTGTATTTTAATTACCGGTAGACAATACATTTTCGTATTTACTAGATTATGTAAGGGTGTCATTTTGTAGACAGACAGTGTTATGACACTACTTTTTTCACTTTATATATGATATGAAAAATTTAAACAATCCATCCATCCATCAGCCTTTCGAAGTCCACTGCTGGACATAGGCCTCCACTAATGCTCGCCACTCCGCCCGGTCCTGCGCCCTCTGAATCCAGCGGATTCCCGCTGTCTTTTTTAAGTCGTCGGTCCACCTGGCTGGAGGGCGGCCTGTACTCCTTTTGCCGAGACGTGGTCGCCATTCGAGGACCTTTCTTCCCCATCGGTCGTCAGTCCTCCTGACAATATGGCCTGCCCATTGCCACTTCAGCTTGCAGATTTTGAGAGCTATGTCGGTAACTTGCGTTCGTCTACGGATTTCATCGTTTCGAATTCTGTCGCGTAGAGAAATACCAAGCATAGCTCTCTCCATCGCTATATAATAATAATATAATTATAATTTTATATAAAATCAATTGAACGTCAAGAAAGCTATTTTACTTTAATAGAGAAAACTGTTGACTTTGTTGCTGGCTCTTCTTAGCAGAACTGATTTCTGAGCCGGTGGCAGAGTGGTTCCCGAAAGTTTTTGCAAAAGTTAATTTAAATAAATAATATTTTGTATTTGATAAATAGTTAATCCTTTTGACTTTTACTTGACTTTGTATTAATTAACGTATAACATTATTTCTTCAAGGTGGTAGCGTGTGTCGCTTCTGGTAGCTCATATTCAGGAAAAAAACAATTAGTAAGTATAATAGATTTTGATTATATTCATTTTTGTTAATTCAAAATATTACAAGCTTTAATTTCGAGCATTAAGCGGTGTAATCATTGCTTGCACTGTCAGACACGTCCCAAGTCTCAACTGATATCTATATATCTATGTATATCTAACCTACTCTATTCTATTTAAACCTACAATATTGTAGATAGTATCATAATTTTTTCATATATCTATCAAAATATTAATCTATATCTACTAATATTATGAAACTGAGGTTGATTGACTGAACGGCCAATAAGGAACTACTGGTTTCTTTTAAATAATATTCCCTTAACCTTCTCGATAAATATACTATTTAACACAAAAATAATACTTTAATGATAGTAATTTTTTGATATAACTTAGTTATTCCCACAAGCCACAAGTAAAGGCTAATCTCTATAGTTATACAGGATGGAAGTGTTAGCGCTCCTTTTACACGAACAGCATATAGCGTAAAATATTTTAAACCCTAACCTTTTTAACCCTATACCTAAAGAAATTAATCAAGATACCTCAACAGTTTAGACATAGAATTTTTTTTATTTCTCGATGTTTATCCATACGTGTATTTCGTGTGACGCAGTTACGTAGTATAGATTTACATTAGATACCAATAACGTAAACATACACTACTACCAAAATACTACTAAAGTTAAGCAACTTTGAACTTTGCCGCCAATGCCTACGTCTCGATTTCGGAATGAGGCGTATGCGGCGGTTTCCCTTTATACGGCGGCGTTTATGTGCGCGTGCGTCGTTCTTGACAAATGGCGTTTTATATTACAACAATAATTTTATTATTTATTTTAAAAAAATAACTTTCATTTTTGGGTTTTTTTTTAAATTGTATTAGGCTTTTATAGAGTGCCTAAAACTGTGCTTTCATTTAAAGTGGTGCTAACACTTCCACCCTGTATAATAAATGGATAGAAAATTAAATTCTGTACATGAAACATATATAAAAAAAATATAAATAACAATAACAAATAGTAATAGTTTACTCTTATCAACTTTAATAGTGTCATAAATGGAGCTGCATAATCAGAAAATTGAACCCACTAAATGATCCAAGTTCTACCGACCTCACTAATTTATTATCCAATACGCCTGATGATTGGAAAACTGTAGCTAACAGAGCAGCGACTAAATGTAAGGAAAATAAACATAAAGGATTTACAAATACTTGTCCGGGACAAGGAGTGTTACATTGTCTTGTAACTGAGTTGAATAAGGTAAATTGAATTTTAAACTAATATTTATGTGTGAGGAAAAGCGAGGCGTTGCGCCCCTGCTGCGCTGCGACTGGCCTCCGATAAATTTTCTTTGAATGGATGGAGGATGAATAGTAAAAAATATATTTTTAAAATTCATCCTCCAGATAACAAAACAGGAATGTCGCCGTTTGTAACAATGTTACTTACGAAAAAAAAACAAATAAATAAGTAAGAAAAAATATAATTAATTAAATTATTATTTAATTTTCAGAATTGTCCGGAAAAATATTCAGTAAATAGTGATTTTTGTTCGCCACCATTGTCTCGGGCTTCACCGAATTCTACATATATGTTTAGTCAGAGGTAAATGATATTATAAATTTATTATTATTACATACATTGATGCCGTTCCGCGCGCAACGGTTGTGGGTTCCGTGCCTACTCAGGAGAAGGATTCATTTATTCATTCTGGAAGACAAAACGCAAAGTTGAGTTGCGCAACTTTACATTCTGAACATTGCGAACATTGCGATGGGAACAGTGAGTGTCATAATAAAACGCCCACTCGACTCACTCATCCTGCGCCTATGCTCATGACCCCATGTAGCGTAGAAGATAGAGATAGACGCACTTTTTGAATATACATAATATGTGATTGGGGCCCAATCGTGCGACTGTAATAATAATTTATATTTTCATTTTCGCACTTTGGGCAAAGCGTGGCGTTGAGTTCCGCCACTTCACACACAATGCCATCAGAATTCGTCGGTAAGTGAGGAAAGAAAAAGTTTCTCATTGGGAATAAAGTGTCTGTACTCTAAATTCCAAGGTTCCCTCTGCCTACCATGCTATGTGCAGGATACAGCGTGTCCCTGAATGGGCGAAAAGCGAAAAATAAATGACCTCTCATTGGATTCTCTAGAGAAAATATATGGTTTTAAAATAATGATTAAAAAAATATTGTGAAAGTTATTTGTAAATAATAAAGTTATTCTGTTTTTTCAGTCGGTATGACAATTACGAAGACTACGTAGCAATAGAACAGCGACCTGAATGGTTTATGAGAAGCGTGAGTTCTTACCCACATACATACACTATTACATATTTTGTAAAAAAAAATTAAAAAGTAGAATAAATTATAATAGAAGAGAAAAAAAGGTTATCTTCATATTTCAAAAATTATTGAAAGAAAGCCGAGACCGTCGTGGCTGTAAGCCAGTCTGTTGTGGGTTTGATGCCTACTCTAAAGAATTAATTACTTTCCTCGTGAGAAACGAGAAAGCGCGGCGTTGAATTTTGTCACTCAACAATGTCTCAAAAATTGGAAGGAAAGTGGGAAATAGAGTGTCTTAAGTCATAACACTAGGTTTCTTTTGCCTACCATTATATGACACATTAAGAAAATTAAAGAAATAAGTTAAACTTTTTTTCAGCTTTACGCTGTATCCCGCATGTAGCAGGGTAGGCGGAGGGAGCCTAGTGTTAAGACACTCCGCTCCCCATTTTACGACGAATTCAGAAGGCATAGCGTGTTGTGTGGCAGAACTCAACGCCGCGCTTTATCTCGACCAGAGCAAAAAAATTAAAATAATAAATTGTTCATTTTCTGGAGTGGGAATTGAACCCACAACCAGTCGCGCTCACAGTCACACGCTTGTGCCCCCGCGCCACGACTGGCCTGATTTAAATATTGAAAGGACCACTTAAACTTTTTATTATTTTTAATTACTTATATTTTATTTTGTAATTACAGTATTTAAATAACAAATGCTGTGATGTACCACAGCTATTTAACAACACGGCGTTAAACGAGTGCGATTTCGAAGAGATAATTCACTATCATAACTATATTCCTCTTAAAAAGTATTTGGAATACGATACTGATGTAGAGGCTACTGTACAGGTAATTAATGTTATTTTTTTGTATTTTTTTTATTAATAATTGAGGCCTTCGATTTTTTTGAATATTTTTTTTTTTTTTCAACTATTGAAATAGAAACATAGAAATATTGAAATAGAATAATTGATTTTTATCAATTCATTACATATTTAACAAAAAAAATAATATTTATATAATAATAATTTTAGTTTACCTTCGTTATTAACACTGCTTACAATTAACGTGGTTGTTGTGAATTTAATATATGATTAATTCTATTTACAGGAAACCAATAAAATAAATAATATTGAAGAGAACGATGAAAAGGAAGATCAAAATATAGAAGTAAGTATTGAATATTTCACAATGAAGAACTTTTAATTTAATAAAACTGCGGTTTAACTCCGTAGAGTCAACGCTAGTGATCCTTTCAGTATCAACTCAGTATCAGTGATTAGAATGGGAAAGATAACGTAGTTTTTATGAGAAGAAATATGTGGTAAGTTTCTATATACATATTATGAGCCTACTTAATTATGGATAACATTACTTATTAAACATAGAGTAGATGAGCCAGTCCATTACAAAGAAGAGAAAGCAATTGAGGCTACCTATGTCTCTCCTTTTTTTTTCGCGTCCGTAATGTCTTAAGTGAGCAATCGTTATTTTCAATGTAATAATATAATACTTTATTGCCCAAATAAGAAAAATATACCATTCATTCTAATAATAAAAGGTAAACTTTTAATATGCAATGGCAGCTTTATCACTAAAAGCGATTACTTACGGTCAATAGAAAATAAAAGATTTAGTTTATAAAAGAACTGAGAAATACATATAAAAACCAATTATAATATAATTTGTTTTTAATTCTTTACTGTAACGCATAAGCGGTGCGCTAAAAAATGTCCAAAGAATTTAAATTAAAAACACGCTATAATATTTCTCTGCGCGTTTATGACAGACAAAGAACAATATGAGTCTATAAAATATTCTATCCTTTATTATTTCTTCGACATTTGCACTCACAGGCCTGTCTAATTGTCTATCTCCTACTCTATGTACAATATACACATGTATATATGGTATATATGGTGGCATTTTCTAAATTGACAGTGACATTTAATTAAAAGTTTTTTTCTACAAATAAAAATATACAGGCCAATAATAAAAAAAAAAGAGAAATATATTATAAATGAATTATTAATTATTAAATTAATAATATTAAATTATACACGCTACAGTGTACATTAAAAAAAAAAAAAATTTGTTGTGTTAATTCTAGTTAAATATTGGGCTTGTTTTTTTTTGTTTTTATACAGACCTGTTTTAATAAATTATTTATTAATAATAATTGAAACAGACAGTCTCTGTCTACATTAAAAAAAAATAAAAAATTAATTCTAATTTTCTAGGACTTGGATCCACTAGACTGTTGTATAGTAGATGAATTCATTCAACCAAAATGGCGCACAGATTGTGGTTTTAAATTGAAATGGGACGATATAAATAGATTATCTATATTTAATGAAAGTGATGTAACAACAACTACTACAGAAGCGATATCTTTAAGAAATAAAGATGTCAAAATTGACCCACTACCGGTAAATTAAGAAAAAAATCATTTTTTTATGCAGAACAAAAATATTATGTTAATGGCTGTATTTGATTATAAGACCACCTGTAACAAAATTTTAATGTAAATATTAATCATATGTAACATATTGAATAATCAGTAATAATATTTATTTAAAAATGTAATAAAAATAGGATATACAAAATAAAAAAAAATAAAAAGTGTTTCCCGTACCGGGAATCGAACCCGAGCCTCCTGGGTGAAAGCCAGGTATCCTAGCCACTAGACCATACGGGATGATGGTTTTAAATCTAAAATATTTGGTTTAATTTAAATTAGATCGTCACGCTGACGCAAGTCAATGTCCCTGACTGTAAAGACGTTATTTGTGGATTCGATTACCACTCATGGGAATAAAGTATTTTTCTTTCCTATCTCTGGCTCTGGTAAAAAGACAACTGACGTTAAGTTTCGTATGTCAGTATTTTATATTTTTTTTTGGCTTCACGTTCCTCCCTTATATAGCTGAATATATAGGAGAAATCTTGTGTTCAGATGTTTCGTTCCCCACAACGGCCTCTATATCTTAATTTTTGTTAAAATTCTTACCTTTATTTCGTTCAGATTTTTTAAAATATGACTCTATCTTTAAAAGAGGTGTTCGTTTCTATGTAAATTCCGTATTCATATCGACTATGTAGATATGTGTATTTAGATGTTTTAATGTATTGAATTGTGTAGAGTCAAGAAAACTACTTGTAGAGAAAGATGTTTTTGAAACGACAGATAGATGGCGCTGATTTAAAATGTAATTTTGATAGAAACAAGGAATATGTTTTTTTTTTAACATTTGAAAGACTTCTTACCATGCTTTACTTAACAAATGTTTTTATAAATATGAAGCACTTATTTTTTAAATAAGTAAAATTTGTATTTTTCAAAATGTATCAATATTAATGCACAGCGTCGTGTTCCGCCACTGAACACGTAACGTCTCGAAATTTGGCCGATGAGAGGGGAGTGTTTTAACACTAGGTTCCTACTTCCTTTTACTGTGTGCGTGAACCGGAGTGGATACAACGTGAAGCTAAAATAATACTTAAAAATCGGTCTTATCTAGTTTATACTTATATATATGTGTAATAATTATAAATAACATTACGTTATTTTCAGTGTGACAAACAAATTTGTATATTTAGCAAATTAAATATAACAAACGACGGTGTAATCGATAAAGATGCGTTCTCGAGATTATTAGACACGATGACACACCGACATACACAATGGACGAGTGCTAAAGCCAAAGTTGTGACACAGTGTTTGAACAAACCTTTATTAGGATATGAAGAAGATTGCGAAATTAACAGGATTTTGGCTTGTACTTATGATATTCTTACTGAGGTAAGTTATTATATTAATTAGCTTTTTTTTAGTTTTTACAGAACGGAAATTAAAAAAAAAAATAACACATCTCCTCGAGGGGGAATTGAACTCACAATTGTCGTTTACAGTAGCTTATGCCACTGCGTAATTATTTTGAAGCAAATATATATTTGTATACTACTCCGCTATTGATACAGCGTGAAACTACTTAGCTTATATACTTAAATAAAAGTGTCTAAAGGGAATTATTCAATATATTATTTTTGTAAGGATTTTTATATGTACTAGTAACAAAAATTTTTTGCTTTATTTCAGAATTGTCCAAACGTGAATAAAAATGATCCCTGCAAGTAAGTTATAATAATTCAGGTATTAAAAAATAATTATACTTTTTTTTTCTTTAAAAATTGTTGTTATTTTTTCTAAATCAAAGTATTTTATTATGTATTTTCTTATAGGCATTCCACTTCAGTAATCGACGGTTTGATTTGTCAAATAAGCTCTTCTAAGTATAGACCTGTGAGTTATATTTTTGCACTAATTTCTAAAGAGTACTGATCAATGTGTTAATTATAAGTAATAGTAATAAACATGGGTATTTTCCAAATAACCGTTAATATTCTTTTTTTATTTTGTTGATACTTACTTAAATTACGGCTATTTCAGAAGATGCGAAATTATTCTTAGTAATTTTATTTTTCCCGGTACCCGGCGCGCGCTTATACGCCACCAACTAAAAAAAAATTGATGGAAAGACATTTTACAAATATTAAATTCATTTTGAGTAATTTTATTGATTTTATTTATTTATTATCAAATTTTATCAAGAATTATCAAATGCATAGTTTACGATACGACTTACAGACAAATATTCATTTTTTTATATAAAGGCGTGGCGCAGCGGCACAAGGCGTGACTGTAAAATCGACTGGTTGTGGGTTCGATCCCCACTCGAGGAGATGAAATATTTACTTAAATTTATATTTCCATTTCTTCGCTCTGGTGTCGAGGTTAAGCGCGGCGTTGAGTTCTGCCACTCAACACGCAATGCCTCCAGAATTCGGCAGAAAGTGGGGAACGGAGTGTCTTAACACTAGGTTCCCTCTGCCTACCCTGCTGTGTGCGGGATACAGCGTGAAGCTGATTATATATAAAGATTTACATAGTAAAATTGATTAGGTAAGTCAAAAGTACAAAACCATGCTTGCTTGAATCTACTGTTTTTATTGACGATCCAATGAACGCTATGCCTAGGAAGGGATCATTTCTAGATAATCTAAAAAAATATATAAATTTATTACTTTCAGAGACATCGTCGTCAATTCTGCAGTGTACCTGATTTTGTAAGTTCAGAAGTGCGGGAGGAGTGTGGTGTCAATTTATTATATCAATTAGAATATGTTTCTGAACCACCAGTGAGAAGTAGCAAATGGAGCCCAGTTGTTAATGTAAGTAAATATAGTACGAGGAAACGCGGACCTTCCCCGGCCGTCCACGCTCGTCCGACTTCACAAATATTTCTCTTCTTATTTCTCATAAACAAGATAGTTATTCGTATAAATATTACTTATATTTCCTTGTTACTGTTCGATAATGGAAAAAAATGATCTTCCAAACATTCATTTCTACCAATTAGTTTGTATAATCGATGCTATATTGCATAATATTATATGTATGTTAATATTTTTTGCAGTTTTAACTTCCAGGTTCGGTGGATTCTAATTTCCGCTCGAATTCGAGACATGTCGTACTAAGTGGCGAAACTTATTGTTTTGATCTGACTTTCCAGGGCGGGGAAATAAAAATATCTTCACGCTGTATCCTGCTGCACACATTAGGGCAGGCAGAGGGAACCTAGTGATTTAGACGCTCCGTTTCCCATTTTCCGTCGAATTCTGGACGCATTGCGTGTTGAGTGGTGGAATTTATCGCTTGGATTACACCGAAGAAACGAAAATATTAAATATTTCAATTCTTCGAGTTTGAATCGAACCCACAACTTGTTGCATTTATAGTGACACGGTTGTAAAATAAAAATGGAAATAAAAACAAATTTAAATATTATTATTGATAGACCGAATGTAGATCGACAATATAATTGCGCCACGATAGCAAAATAATAATAAAAAATATCTTAAAAAATGTTTGGATATATTTAGCTAATATCATTGAAAATATCGAATAACACAAATTAGAAAACAAAATGACTAATAATTTAATTTAAACTCTGGTGTAGAGGCAAAGCGCGGCGTTGAGTTCCACCACTCAACACGGAATGCCTCCAGAACTCGGCGGAAAGTGGATAACGGAGTGTCTTAACGTTGAAGGTTCCTCTGTCTACCCTGCTGTGTGCGGGATACAGCGTGAAGCTGATTTTTTAGAAAATAAACACAATCACCCCATAGCTTTAAAATGTGAAGTGATTCAACGCTTTGATATTGTTATTTAAGAATAATTATCTGATTAATTTAAAATAATTAATTTATTTTTCAGTGTAAAGATCTCTCTCAACAAACAACATGTCTTCTAAACAAAATGAATATTCTAAACAAATACGGGTTCATTGACCATTTCAAAATGCAGGACAGTATTTCGTTTTACGCTGAAGATTTTTCTTCAAGTTTACAAAATACGTACAAAAATGCTTTCAACAACGGCGTCTTATATTCACATGAGTGTAGTTCTACTAAGAAGCTTTTAAATGTCCTTGATTCTATGATTAGGGTAAGTATTTTCTTTTATTTTTTTCACTTAGCAGCGGATGCAAAGGGAATCCCGGAACCTAGCATTGCCTAGCTCTAGAAAAAAAACACATAGAGATCTCTAAATGCTATATGTGAAAATAAATACACTTACACATTTAATTTAAGTATAAATTTTTTAAATTACCTTCACGCTGTATCCCGCACACAGCAAGGTAGGCAGAGGGAACCTAGTGTTATGACACTCCGTTCCCCAATTTTTTAAATGTTTAAAATTAAAAAAATACCAAAACTTAGAGCGGATTCCTTATTTCAAGAAATTATTATATTACTTCAAAATAATATCAATAATAATGTTATATAACTCTATTCATTGTATATTTTTTCAGACATGCCCATATTCACAATTGAAACAAGAACAAAAATGTTTGAAACTAATCACAAAAATTAAACAAGTCAAATCAACAGAAAGATATGAGCGTAACGTCGAACAGAACCTACCACTCAATATACCTGTTATAAATACTCAAAAAACAACAAAAAGACCTCGTTCCTCATATAAAAGTAATTCTCTATACAATTTTGGTATATTCGGCGGCGACAATATACCAAATGTAAGTATAATTGATTTAAATAAATACGATAAAACGGAGAAAACGTTAGTACTTTTACCTGTTTACGAAAATTATAAGAAACCGTTAGGTTTAAATTCACTTCACAATGATGGTATTTTTAGATCTTGAAATAAATATACGAAAAAGCAACAGTGGTGTTTTATTTTTTAATCAAGTGTATACAATAGTTAGAGCTCAAATAAATATGTTTCAGGGAAAAGCTTATTATCCTGGATATCGAATATTTTAAGTAAGTAGTTTTTAAGATAAATAAAAATAAATAAGCTTCACGCTGCATCCCGCCCACTGCAGGGTAGGCCGAAGGAACCTAGTGTTAAGACACTCCGTTCCCCATTTTCTCCCGAATTCTGGAGACATTGTGTGTTGAGTGGCAGAACTAAAGGCCGCGCTTTGTCTCGACACCAGAGTGAAGAAATGGAGATATAAGGTAAATTATTAGTAAAGTTTCGTCATAAAATTTGTACTTTATATACGGCTCAACTCAACGAGAAATCGAAACAAGTTGGCAATGTTGCAAGATTTTAATTGAAGACATTCTATTTAAACTGTACTAAAAAAATTAAACTAGTAAATTACTAAAGTGAAAAATATTACATAGATTTATGTATTATTTTTATATAATATTGACTAATATATAAAAAGAAAAAAGCTTTGGAGATATTTTAATATTAAATAACATATATAATACCAATACTAGGTGAGAAGACAAGGTGTAAATAAGACAAAAGTTCGAAGCAATATGTGTAATTTATTTAATAGTCACTATATACTGTCACAGAGCTATTGTACTTAATAATACTTATCGCTATACAAAAATATGTTGAAGCTGCGAATTTATCAGTCTTTCCAATAGATGCTCGTTTGATTCTCTATATATATACGGTGATTTGCATCAAAATCGATAAAGAAATTTAATTTTCATAATAAATATTAAAAACACGCTACATAATAGTTATATAAAACCACGCAATTTCGATTAAAAGTTTTAAACATCATGTATTCATTTAAAATCTAATATTTAATAAATTAAAATAAAGCAAGACAATGGGCACGCGAGTTTAACTCAAAAAAAAAAAAATTTAACAACAACAACTATAATTAAGCTATTTTTTTATGTTATAAAATACATAAAAATGTGCATTATTATAGAGGAATTCACATTATGAAATATCTGTATTTATGTATATGTATGTACATATACTTCATATAATTTCAGTTTTACAATTATTTTAAAATTCATCAATCTATTATTATACTATTCCAATTTTTTAAGGCATGTTTTCTACTATATGTAGAAACGTATAATAATTTGAACGTAGAAGGACTTAAACCTAAAGCTCTTAGAAACCGACCGTTCCGTTGGAATGTTTCCAAGAGACGGGAACCCGCTACCTTAAAAATTTCTAAACATTTTTCTTTTCTTAACGTATGAAGTAATCTTTAATTAAAAGATTTTTTTTTTAATTTAAAATGTGATCAAAGAAAATATTTCATAATGTATGAATATAATTTTCATATATTTTTATAATATACTTATTTATTTAAAGTTATTACAATGATTATTCTGTGTATTATTAATATTTTTAAGCACTCCTTCATTTATTTTATTGTTATTTTATTTCTTTTGAAAGTTTTCAAAGATATAAGTGTGATTTAATCGATATTTATTCGAGTCTATGAAAATATGAGCCTTAAAAAATCTATAGATACAATAAATGAAATAACTTATTTACAGAAAATTTCATCACAAGGATTTTGCTAAAGTCTAGGAATTGAGAAGCTTAATATTATTTTGTAAAAAAATTAAAACAACCTTTTTTATATGCACTTAAAATATTATGAATGTGCCAGCACTAAAATTAAACCATACATACAAACAAACGTAAACAAAAATTCAGTAGTTAAAAAATCGGATAAAATTAAAATCTAAATGTAATAAATTGCCTCGACTGAAATCGAATCTGCATTTATTGATATTACATGCTAAGAAAATTAAATAATGATCATACCATTTTAAATAATTTTTAAAATATAATATAATCCAATACATGTTTTACAATGATTATAATATAAATTAGGGATACAAATTTTTTGAATATTTTTTGAATATTTTTTTTTTGAAAAACACAAAACAAAACCTAAATGCAACAATCACAATTTACTAAATGTTATCATTCTACGCCATTTTAAAGGAACAATTGTTATAATACAGATTATAAAAACGATTATATAATACAAAATGGCGCTCATATAATGTCATGAGAATATGAAACAAATTCACCGAATACATTTTCAATATAATAAGTAGTTATTAATTAACGTGTGAATTAATTATTGTTTTACGTATTATTCAGGCTGTATAAATACTATTCTCTGTCAAATTAGGGCATATTTAGACTTATACTATCATAGTTTCTCATAGATCGTGTGTCGCTATGTGTTCCTGTGTTGATTCTTGTTAAGATTTCTTGTTGTAATGCCTTTAAAGTCCTCATGGCTGATAGATCTGTTGATGGAGCTAGTAATAAAGCTCGTCTGGCGTGTGGTAAGGCGTCTGATGGTTTATTAAGAGCTAGTATAGCTCGCGCCATGGAGTAAGCACATTCAAAAGCGTTTGGACGTAAGACTGATGCTCGAGCTGCCAAGTCTAAAGCTTCTGTAGGTTCCTACAAATGAAAATAATGTGTCTTAGTAATAAAAATAAGTTAATATTGATATTTAAAAACAAAGCCATAGCCTTATCTCATAACACATATAAATTTAGTAGCATATAAAAAAATAATTAAACTTTTTCTACGACCGAATAATGGACTAAATTTGTGAATTTTTATATTTTTTAGTTTATTAATATTTACTATACAATAGATATACGCCGTTATCACGTATTTTGTTTGACTTTATTCGTATAATTGTAAGTCTTTTGGAATTCTACTAACACTTAAAGATTGTTTAAAACCATATATAAAGTAGTCCAATCTGATTAGAGTGTAAAATATAATATGATATCATGTATATGATAGCACAGAATGTAGTCACTAGAAAACTACTTACGTCCATGGCATAAAATACATTAGAAATATAAGTAAAAAAAGAATAGAAAAAAAGTCTTACATTTAGTTTTCGCTTGCATCTCGACAAATTCAAAAGTAAATTAGTCTTCAGCTGTACAAATGCAGATACATGTTCGTGCGGCAGTGGCTGCGTGGAGGGTGTCGTAAGGCCTTCGTCACTTATCAGAGGGTTCACCTTCTTTAGAGCATAGTTGTATCGGTGTGCGGCTTCCGAGGGACGATTCTTGCGATATAACATATTACCGTCTTCAAGCAACTTGTTCAAGAGTATTAGCCTGTGAAAATTTTAGACGAATTTGATTAACCTCAAAGTTATTTTTTTTTTATTTTAGAACAGAAATCTGAATTCTAGAAGTCTAAAGTCTACTCACATAAATTCTGGTTTGCCTGAAGCCATTACCCATGTAGTAGGGCCAAGTTTAGCCCCTTTCCTCAAAAAGCAATTCACTACCTGTAATAAAAATAAATAAAAAAAATATAGAAATAAAAAACAGATTTAACATATTTTTAATTTATCGTGGTATTTATTAACATGGTGCGATTTTTAAGCGGGTCGTCGTTGAGCTGAGTTTAATTAACTTTACTTAATTAACACTTTAAGCCCAAACCAAAATAAATAATGAACTTACGGGAATATTGCGTTGTCCGATAGCTCTGTCTAAAGGCCTCAAGCCACTGTGATCAACCCTTTCTAGAGAAGCTCCGCGTTCTAATAATAGCTCCACTAAATCAGCAGGACCACCACATGCTAGACCTAATGCAGTCCTTCCATTGCCATCTGGTAGATCTATAAAAATGCATAAATACATATATATTTTATATATTTAGTNATATTTTAATTAATTTAAGACAATGGACACCATCTGGCAGTAAACGAAATAGTTGTGTATTCGAATTCCACTTGGAATGTATTATTTTCATTTTCTGGTAACAAAATATGACTATGACTTTATTTAAATAAAGAAAAATAAAGAGTGTTGATTTCGGTTCCGTCAAACCAACCATTACTCTTAAATTCGATGAATTTTCAAATGATAACCCTAAATATAAAATTAAAAGCTTACCAATAGTAGCTCCTTTATCTAATAGAACTTGTATCGTTGGTATTCTTGATCGTAGACTTGCCCAGCCCAATGCCGAAATGCCATCTCCGTCCACTGCATCTGGGTCGGCTCCTACAAAAAAAATATATTTTAGGGCTTCTGGTTACCCTGCTAAAATCGAAGTGTACGAACCAAATTTAAAAATAATTAAGTTATTTATAAATAACTGAGAAGAGATTTAACTTTTTCATTAAAGTGGTGTGTTAAGTTCCGTCACTCAATACGCAGGGTTTCACATTTAGAACGAAAAGCAGAAAACGGTGTGTCTTAAAACTAAATCTCTATGCCTACCATGGTATAAGTAAGAAAAAGAGTGAGGTTAAAAAAATCTATTACTAACCATGAGCTAAAAGCATTTCAACCACATCAGAATGACCTTCGGCTGCCGCTAATATCAATGGATTCTTGCCTCCTGAGCCCATTACATCAGCTCCTGAGTCTAGTAACCTCAACACCAATGCCGATCTTCCATTTTTAGATGCTAATGCTAAAGGAGACATTTGTCTAGCATTTAGAGAATATGGAGTCGCGCCTCGTATTAATAACGCATCAGCGATAGCTGCATTACCAGTTGAACAAGATGCTGTGAGAGCAGTCTCCCCTGTTACTGGGCAAATACCATCAGGCTGAAAGAGAAGAGTTTTTTTTTATAAATGACAGAAATAAATGTTTATTGAGGGTTTTATATAAATTCTGGGCCATCGTGGCGCATGGACAAAAGTGTGTGCCTGTAAACTCGAGGAATTCGATCCAAGGAAATGAAATGTTTTCATTTTTTCGCTCTGGCGTCGATGTAAAACGCGGCATTGAGTTCCGCCACTCAAAATGAAATGCCTTCAGAATTCGTCGGAAAAGGAGAAACTTCACTCATTTCTTCTGCCTACCTTGCTGTGTGCGAGATACATGATGTATCATGAGGAAGATGATTAATGTTACAAAATTTATGTATTTAAGCATAATGTTCTTTTTGAGCTACTTCGGAAACTTATACAAACTTGTAAAACCTCTATTATAAAGTCATTTAGATTTTATATTTATTGAATTTTATTACAAAAATAAATTAATAAAGCTTACAATTAACTCTGCAGTATCCAATAGATATTCGACAATATCTAAATGTCCATTCTGTGCGGCTGCTATTAGCGCATGTCTTGATCCGGGAACTAATTGTTCAATATTTCCTTCATCTATATCTAGAGAATTTCTGTCCTCTTTACCAGTTTGACATCCTAATAAATATATTACAGTATCTCGGTGACCATTTTTGGCGGCGTGAACTAATGGCGTTTGTTCTGCTGTGTCAGAGTGGCTTAACGAAGCACCTAAAAAATAAAAACAGTTTAGTAAAATTTGATTAAAATACTCGAGTAATACTCGAATAATTTTTTAGTTTCAAAATTTAATGCACATAAATATTATAGCGTTGAGCAATGTGCAATGTACAACATAGCGTATTGACTGACAGAGTTCAACTTTGTGCTTTGTGTTTTCAAAGCAAGAAAACAAAAAATATTCAGATCATGAGCGTTTACAATAAAAAGATGACCAAGTGAAGTTATATGTTTTAAAATAACAATATCAAATTACCTGACGCTATCAACATTCTAGCAACATCAGTGTGCCCTCTTTGACACGCTAAAGATAATGCTGAACATCCTTGAGAATTTGTCATTTCCAAATCAGCTCCAAATTCGATTAACAATCCCACCATCGAAATAATTCCCTGATACGCGTACATACATAATAAGGGGGCGCTTCCCAAACACTCTGTTACTTGATTTGGTGAACCCCCTGCTAATAGCATTAAACGTGAAACTTTCACATTTGGAGTGTAAATATTTCTTAAATTAGCAACAGCTTCACCAACATTAGCTGAGCTAGTTGCAACCAACATAGCTTGTAAATCTCTAGGACACAATCCTAATTGGGCCGGACCCATATTTCTATACATATGAGCTTTCAAAATATGGTGTCCCAGTTCCATAGATTTTTCCGCATCTAAGGGAGCTTGTACTCGAGATAATCTAAAGGCTATGCCACAATGACCCGCTCTCAAATCGCACAAAAACTTAGAACTTTCGTTGTCATCTCTACGTATTAACCATTCCCTGAATGACGGGTGAAAAAACATATAAGTATTGTCAATACGCTTCACAAGGAAATCACTGAGGCTTTCAAATCTATGACAAAACTCTTCCCACGGTAAAAATGTATCTACTAATAGGGCATTAACTGAATAGTAAATTTCGACTAATGTCAACGGATATAAGGCAGCTAAGCATACACTCAATATATGCGTTACTTTTTCAAATGATTGTACTGTGGGGAATCTTAAATTAAATTGAAGTAAAAATATTTGTGCCAAAGATATAGGTACTACTTTGTAGTTTGTTGATTTTACAACGATATGGCTTCTTTCTAATAGGTCTAATATGAGTTTCAAGAATAAAAACGATCCTTGGCTTAGATGAAGCACATATTGTGCGAATTTCAGGACCGAATTGTGTACGCCTTCAGTTTTTCCAGTTGAGCTTTTAATATTTGTTTCTATTATAGGTGCTGCTTGGACTCGAGTGTTAAAGTATTCCAGTAAATCTTTATTAACGTTCTCTGATTCATCCAAGCTAAGTCTTGTATACGGCAGTTGTTTTGTTAGTTCTAGAAATTGAGTTCTGATTGTGGACACAACTTTAAGCCATGTTGGCATTTCTGGAACATGTCTTATTAAAAACGAAGCGATAGTATAGCCATGGTCGGGTCTATGATATTCAGCCTCACATAGTCCATCAACAAGAATAATACTATTTGTTGAGTCTATGCTTCCGTTTTTCCTCAAAATAATCAGAGGTTCGATAATTCCTCTCATAAATGCTAAATCAGGATCCGCGATGCATTCTTTCAAAGACAGACAGGCTAACAGATGTGGTTCGCTTAGTAAATATTCTCGATAAGCTTGTAGTCTCGGAGCTTGACAAAGTTGAGCTGCCAATGAATGTACGAATTCACCAACCAGACACGTGCTATTATTGTCAGCCTGAGAAAAAAATAATTGATAGCATTTGATATATTTTGCATACTTTAGGATAATAACAGAAATTTTAGAAATTAAAAATATAAAGTGCCATATTAAAATATTGTTTTTCTTAGAGGAATTACTAAATAAACTTACTTGACAAAAATGGTAAGCAACAACTTGTGACGCTAGATGGGTGACCATTTCTGAAGATATCTCTTCAGGTAAAACCTCTCTAATATCAGATTGTTCCCTTAATTCTTCATATTCTAAATTTCTTTTTCGTCCAAAGCAGGAATAGTCCACTAATTGCAGTATTAAGGCTGTTTTACCTGTTCCCGGGCAGCCTGTGATTAAAATACCTGAAAAATTGGCAGAAATTATTTTGTGTAATTCAGTAAATAATTTTAAACACTTCAAATATCTGCTTGGATGCAAAATTACAATTTTACGAGTTTGTATAAGTTTTCTTCCAGACTTTGAAAACTGATTGCAAATCCAAAACAGAAAGATTATATTATATTATTTTTTCCAAATAAAGAGCATAGGCAAAGAAAATCCATACCATCCATACATACCTTCTGCGTTGAGGGACGGAACTCAACGCTGGACTTAGTCTACCAGAGCACGAGTCATAGACATTACAATCATAATTTATTAGCGAAAAATCAAACTATTATATCACTTACCAGAGGAAGTGGAGTCTAAAGCTTTCTCCATGTCCCGCATTAACCACTGTCGTCCAGAGAATACATTTTCACTTTCACTTGAAGGCACTTCGAAGAACAATGGGCGCAATGTTAGTTGCGGTGCAGGGTGAACTGTGGAATTAGCAACAATAATTAATATTCAGTTAATATTTCTAACTCCATATAATATTTTTTTTTCAGCTCTGTATCCCGCTTCTAACAGCGGTAAAAAAAATTATTAGTAGACTAAGATTCTACTCTATATTTTTAAAATTTACATTTATATATTTTTTGGTTGAATATAAAAAAGTAAACCAGTTCTTTGGGGTTATAAAGGTATAATAATAAAACGCTATGTTGATGAATATAGTCTATCGTAAAAAGAAAAAAAAAACTTGGTTTTTGAAGGTGGTAGTAGTAGTGTAGTGCAGTAATATTAGTTGGGCTTCTGTCTAACAAAGTTTGTAAACTGGATGAATAAAACTTAAACTGAAAATATTATTTATGTAACATTTTTGTTTAAAAATGTTGAATTTTCTTAGAAAAGAAGATTAAAATTTTATAACATTTACCTTTTTTAAGTTCCGACGAAGTCGTAGACTGCTTGCTGCTCACTCGAGCTGAGCGTCTCGCCGCCGTCTTCCTATTTTTAAAGAAGCCACTCGACATACGCGTGAGTTCCTCGCGCCCAGATTGTAATGCTGTAAAAATGTTTTAATTACTATAAAGAAATAATATAAATAAAATATATAAAAAAATATCTTAGTGATTAATTAAATAATTTTTTGAATAGAAATTGTGCTGAAGATTTAATAGGGCTAAAAGTATCCTATGTTTCCTGTCTCACATTTAAGTTTAGAGATTTTTAAAATATTGCCGAGCTAGCATAAAAAATTAAACACCATATTTTGGTACTACTTCAATAGAATATTTTTTTACAAAATTATTTAGGAGATAACCGAAAGGTTTAAAATAATATATATTATATATTTATTTATACATTGCAATAATCTTACTTAAATATATTTAATTAAATTTTTCTACAACATTAATTACCTGTAACCGAATGCCTCCTACTTCCGGGACTTGACGACGAGCAGTTGCTAGCGGCAGACAAAGACATAGAAGCTAAAGATCCCAGTGAATCTCTCCCTAAAGGCGTGGCTGCGTCCACTTCTGAGGAACCAGTGAGTGTTGATACCTAAAAATATACATAATAATATTAATATTACAATGAGGCCGTCGGCACGGTGGCGTGTGATTGTCAATTATGTAATGCTAGTTCTTCTCTCTCTCTCTTGATAAGATTACGGGTCGCAAATTAGGTAAAAAATTTGGGAATGGAAATGTCCTAACAATAGGTTCCCAGGTTCCCTCTACCTACCCTGTTATGTTCGGTTCAAACAGCACAGTCATTTCCATATAAATATGTACAAGATATTACAAATTACAATCACGCCTTAATAGATATTTATATCGTTTTAGGTCATCTCACAACATCGCATGTTGGGTACAGTTACTTAGCATGCAGAGGGATGGGCGGGACGATGAGATAACACGTAGAAACTATCTGATATTGTTTAGAATATAATATATTCTATTATAAAGACTACTATGTATAAAGTTTAAAGAATCTTTTGAAAATATACTATTTAGGAACTTATATATTAATTAGAAACTTAAACGTTTACCCTACCCTTTACTAATATTCTAAGTCCTGAATGGTATGATTGTTTGTATGAACGTGCTTATCTCAGGAATTATTTTCTAATTGAAGAAATATTTTTATATTGGATGTTGTCCGCTTACCCAGGAAGGTACGGTAAGTACATCTACGTAGTACGCTAATCGATTTAATGTCGACCTACCGTCAGAGTTACTTCCAACACTTGGAATAGGTCAATTGGAGTATGCCATTGCCGCAACTCTTGGCGAAGCCATAGGCAAAAGACAGTTATATGCAGTCAAAGACGTGCAAATGTCGCCACAACAGCTGTATTTCCATATTTATTTATCAGATAATAACAATAATGTCGAGGCTGTAATGGCATTTTGCCAAGATAGTTTGTTTTTCCGTATTAAACCTAATATCTTCTATACAAATTCATCTCGTGTATTGCGGTTAGAATTATTATTCTAACATCTAATATATATATCTCTGACGCTAGGTCGACATATATATATATATATATATATATATATATATATATATATATATATATACGGAACTCAACGCTGCGCTTTGCCTAGTTACCATAGCGAGGAAATGAAAATATTGAATATTTCATTTTCTCAAATGGGAATCGAGCCCAACATCACGACTGGCTTTTTTATTTGTGATAAAAAGCCTAACGTATAAAATACTGTCGGTATTTAAATAATTTCAGTATATTTATTAGTTCGTGACTTTTTAGGGCCAGATCATAACCTTTTCACTCATGTGCCAAGAACCGTGCGACGCTTAAAATCGGAATGCGATATCGACGATGATATATATATATAAAGTTAAAATATGGCATGAAACGTAGCTTTAAGGGTAGTAGGCGAACACTAAATGATTTCACGACATTTTTACTGGAACTGTGAAAGAGGGATTTTCCATTTTACGTCTAACTATGACTAGTTTTCTTATACTTAGATGTCTTTAGCATTTTTCTCGTGAGAATATAGTGTTAAGTTATTCTGTTCAGCTTTTTCTAGCTACTATGTGCCTTATATTCTTAAATTAATTGTTTTAAATATGATATTCATTCTGCTAACCATACTTTGATACAGATATATTTAAAAGTGGTCAATTATTAAAATTAATTCATCATAGTTACCGGACTAGTGTTGTGCGATGCCAGAGTATGCGCGTCCAACGAAGCTAGTGATGTGCAGCTATCTCTCGATTTTCGGGATCCACGTCGTTCTCCCAAAAGAAGTCCAAGACGCATGTAAAGATCATTCTGCCTCCTTGATTCGTAGCCTTGTTTGATATGACCACCTTCGTCATCTAGAAAAATATAATTTTTATTTTAGTTTTGGATATTTACTCGGATATACATGCTACACACAAATACCATGCATTTGTTATATTTATTTTGGGTGATATACTGCTATATGTTGTCGTAACGTTATGAAAACTTGACGATTGCAATAAATATTTATTTTTTAAAGTATAATTGAAATTTTAGAGCTTTTTAGGTTTATTTTATTTTATTTTATATATGTTTAATCATCCCTTTTTATATGATAAATAAATAAATTTAGAATTGATATTAAGCTGTCAAGACGTTGCGGCGAGCAGTACAATAAAACATAAAAATGCTTGTGAATATTGTATTTTCTTTTGCTTCTGCAGTGCTAGTGTTGTGTACTTATAATATATTTTTGTGCTCAACTTAAATAAAATGTGTGGGTGCTCAACTTAATTTTTTTTTAAATTTATAGTTGTAACTTAATACTCTATAGTACTTCAAAATAAAAGAATAAAAAACTATATTTTTTACTAAAGTATTTAAAATATATAATATATGTTTGTTACATAAAAATGAAAACCACTTCTCGACATTTATAAAACATCAAAGGCATGCCTTATTGTGTTCTCTGAAATTTCACATAAAAAATAATACAAAATAAAACAACGAAAAAAAAAAACTGAAAATCCATGCATTTATTGAAACACGTCACAATTTAGTAAAATCAATAAAATAATAACTGATCGCCATTTTTTTAAGAAAAAGCAAAAGTGATATTTATAAGAAAACACTTTTTTTTTTAATTTTGCTGTTCAATGACTTAAAAGCTTGTCATAATTTAAATATTCTTAAATATATTTTTATATATCCACACTCAATACCTAATGTTAATTTTGGTGTCGACTCATTAACCGTACTTGTTCCAAGAAGTCTCGTCTTTTTTTTAATTGCTCTAATTATACTTATCTATGAAGTACTGGAAACTGAATATACAATTGAAGCTTAATCATTTCTCATAAATGAAGATAAGCCATACATACATACTATTAAATATTAGTAATTAGCATATTCTTAATATATATTAAAGCTGTATAGATAATTTTAGATCTATATAGATATGTGGATTGCTAAATTCAGGATGTAGTGCCGCAGTGTCTAGCTGTAAACGGACGGTTGTGGGTTCGACTTCCACAGCTGCCACTTAACATGCAATGTCTCGAAAACGGTTTTGATACTAGATTTCCTCTGTCTACCCTGCTATATGCGAGATATAGTGCTAAATAAAAAAAAGGAGGTTTAGATTTTCTCATTGAGAGTTTCTGTATCTAAACGGAACGCGGCTGTTGTGACTTCAAATTTATTCTTTCTACTTTTTATAGATTTGCCTAATTTAAAATTATAATACGTACTTAAATAACGTAAAATACTTAATTTAATTTAGGTCGGTACAACCGTAATAAACATTTATTTTAAAAGCTCAGATGATCTTGAATTTTGGGATGTAAAACGAGACGCGCACCTGTATGGGAACACAGTGGTTCCGCAAGGTTAATATGATATCTCAATAGTTATAAAGAAAGGGGTTAATATTAAAATAAGACTTTTTTGACAGCGTCTGTCTGTAAATGGTTGTGGGTTCGACGCTTATTCAAAGGATTGCTTATATTTTTAATTTCCACTCGAGGAAATGAAATATTTAATATGCATATTTCTTCGCTCTGGTAACGAGGCAAAGCGCGGCGTTGAATTCCGATAAAGCTGGTGAACAAATTGTCGTAACAGCAACAGAGTACCGAATATTAGGTTCCCAGGTTCCCTCTGCCTACTACCTCATGCGCAAGATAACATAAAGTAAGACTTGTATCATTTGCACTTCTACATATATACATATATAGCATCAAGAGAAATTTAGCTACTAACATAATGCAACATTCATACATTATATTGTATAAACTACAACCTTATAATATACAAGGAGAGAGGACTTATCGTGACATTTGAGAAATGGCTCGCCCAATTTATGGTGCTCGTGAATACGTGAAATGTTCTCTCTCTCTCTAGTCATGATTCAAATTAAATACATAATTAAACTATAATTGTATGGGGAAAGTGCTTGGGAGCTTGTTTGTTTTGTAACATATTGTATATTATGTTGAGTTCAAAGTAATTTAAGTAAATATTATAGATATTTATTTTGTATACATTTAATATTGTACACCAGAAGAGTTTATTTGGATAAAGGGGCTAATCTCAGGAACTATTGGATTGAATTGAAAAAAACATTTTGTGTTGGATATATCAATATATCAATGCAGGCTATATTATATCACGCTATTATCAATATGTTTCAATAACAGAAGAGCTTGGGAGCTTCAAAGAACATGATGTACAACTCTTAGTAGTTTCCGCATCGCCAAGCGGGCGAAGCCGCAGGCAAAGTTTCAAGTTGTAATCCGTACATATGTAGTAAGGCGGAGAAAACCCGGGAACAGTGTTAAGACACTCCGTTTCCATTAAGACACTTCTGTTTTAATACTTTACGTCGAATTCTGGATATATTGCGTGTTGAGTGGCAGAACTCAGCGACGCACTTTGCCTCGTTATGAGACGAATTGCGGCGTTGAGTTCACGCAGTTTACCGACTTCGTATACGTAGTTTATTCGCCAACCCAGCCAAATGTGGGATTAACATTGAAGCTAAAAATATCCAGTTGATAGAAAAGATTGTTTAGAATAATTCCTGAAACTTAATATACTATGCTTCTTATTATCTATGTTTATAGATTTTCTTAATCGTGAAATATGACCTAATTATAAATGAAAAAAAATTAAATAAAAAAATTGAACCCACATGACCTCTCAGTAAAAGGTATTATTTTATTGGAATTGTCAAGTATACGTGTCTAATACTAAATTAGGTGTGGCATGAAGTTAATACAACATTAATATAATTTTACACTATTGTAGAACTCACGACTAGGCGTTATCATTTGATATTTTACTTCAACATAACAATATACTTACAGTAAAAGATAATTAAAATATATTATTATTTAGAAGATATATTAATACTTCAATTTGTACGCAACCAAGCACTTTATTTAGTATATATGTATATCACACACTGCTAAAACTTGGAAGTTTCTAGAATCGCTGGGAGTGGGTAAATCATATCAATTAACTTCATCCAACATTGATGTTGATCTTCTTAATAAACATTTTACAGCATCTAATTTAATTGATACTGATTGTAAGAAGCAGACAATTAACGCTCTTTCATTAGAACCTACCTCTCACTCTCAACCGTTTTATTTCAGCTCTTTCACTGAATGTGATGTTAAAAGGAATATACAGTCCATATCATCGAATGCCGTTGGTTATGACTGCATTAGTCGTAATATGATTACTCCTATCCTTGATATCGTGTGTCCTATATTAGTCCATATTTTTAATTTTTCCATCTCTTGTGGCAAATTTCCAGAAATTTGGAAAAATGCCCAAGTTATTCCTCTGCCAAAACATGGTAATCCAAAGTCTCCTTCAGATTTCCGTCCTATTTCTATTCTCCCATTCCTGTCCAAAATTTTTGAGAAACTTATCCACCATCAATTGAGCCATTATTTTAGTACAAACTCTCTCCTTAGTCCTTTTCAGTCTGGTTTCCGAATAGGTCATAGTACGACTACTGCTTTAGTTAAAGTTACTGACGATATTAGGTGGGGTATGGATAACAAAAAATGTACTATTTTAACGCTTTTAGATTTTAGTAACGCCTTTAATAACGTTGACCACGACATATTGTTAAGACTTTTGTATTCCTTTAACATATCTCCATCAGTGTTGGAATGGTTTCATAGTTACCTCAAAGGGCGAAAGCAACGCATACGTATGGATGAGAAATTCTCATCGTGGTGTGATGTCCTCGCTGGGGTACCACAAGGTGGCGTGCTATCTCCTTTACTCTTTTCAATTTTCATTAACTCAATTACTCGGAATATCTCTTCTCTCTATCATATGTATGCAGATGACATTCAAATTTACCGTCAATGTAACCTAGAAGATCTACCAGATGCAATTAGCGATGTCAATAACGATTTAGATGCAATTTATAAGTGGAGTCAGTCCTTCGGTATTAGCGTAAATCCTATTAAATCACAGGTGATTATTATTGGAAGTCCAGGTATTACACGTAGGATTGATTGGCCAAATGTACCATCTGTTACATACAATGGTGTTTGCATACCTTATTGCAATAATGTAAAAAATCTGGGTGTGTATATTGACCAAAACTTATCATGGTCGGTACATATTAGCCATATTAGCAAAAAAACTTTCTTGGCTTTGAAATCATTGCGACGTTTGCGATCTGTTCTACCCATACCCACCAAAATTATGCTAGCAAATTCTCTGTTATTACCTATTCTTGATTATGCAGATGCAAGCTTCACCAATTTATCCGAGGACCAGCTTAACAAACTTGAGCGAATTCAAAATCTAGCTATTCGATTCATATTTAGTCTCCGCAAATATGACCACGTATCTCAGTATCGTTCAAAGCTCAAGTGGCTCTCCATACGTTGTCGCCGGAATCTACGTTTTCTTACCTTCTTGTACTGTGTATTATTTAGTCCTACTGCCCCTTCTTACCTGAGGGATAAATTTGTTTTCATCAAGTCACCAGGGAATCAAGTTAGGCCATTGCGCAATCTAACGTTATGCATTCCCGTACATAAGACAAAAATATACGACCAGTCCTTTACAGTACAATGTATAAAACTGTGGAATAACTTACCTTTAAATATTCGGCAGGCGAAATCGTTGTTATCATTTAAAAAAGCTGTAAAATATCACTTTATGACAACATCTTAAATAGGTTATGTTGACATTGAGTATAATATAAAGTATGTATGTATATCTATTTGTGTGTATGTGTATGTATTAGTATGTATGTGTGTATAATTAATTGTCTTATATATTTAAATTTGTATTTTATTATAAATATATATGTATCAATTTATTGCTATATATAGTTAACTACATGTATATGTACATATATATAAAGATATATTTATTTATTTTTATTTTTCTGTTTGTATATTATACATATCTTTAATTTGCCACCTACCTACCTGCTTATAATTATGACAGTTTCTTTTCGCCCTAAAGGTTGTCTGGAAGAGATGGCTACTTAGCCATAAGACCGCCTTTTGTGCATTTTTTCTTTTTTTTATTATATTTGATGTATGTATCTATTGTGGTGTACAAATAAAGTAATAATAATAATAATAATCACATATGAATAAGTTAATATAATACTATTTAAAAAAACTCTGGTAATAAGACAAAAGGAAATTCAGCGGAAAGTGGGGATTGAGTATCTCAACACTAGTTCCCCTCCGGCTTACCCTGCTATATGCGGGATACAGCGTGAAGATGAAAAGAAATGAAGTACTTTTTTACGTATTTACTCAGAGTATCAGTAGAAAAAATCTAGTTATTTCCGTTCTCCATTCATTTCAGAGACAATAAAATAAAAGTTAAGTTAAAAATAATAAAATATTATATAATAAACGTGCGTGAATTATATAACTGTAAAAAAAAACGGAAATGAGGTGGATTCGAACCTGACACTTAAGTTTATAAGCAAAAACCGCAGATTCTCCAAGTAATTTCGAGGGTTCGCCTTCAATTTACTCTAAGGATGTGGCCAACCACCTTAACAACTCCCACGTTATGTTATGAAAGAGATAACATAATGGGTTTCCTGGCAAAATTATGAAATGATATCTAAGGCATTTTTAATTTTATAAGGTTTAGTTCAGTTCATTTTAAATTGTTTACTCTAATTTAATTATTCTTTTTTAAAAGCGATGGATGTGTATACAAAGACTAGTATAGAAGGCTATGTACGGGATGCAACTTGACGTTATAAACAAATCAAATGAAATTGAATACATAAAAGCACGAAAAAGAATTGAAAATATAAAAATGATAGCGAAAACAATTGATTCTGGTTTATTTCTGTATCTGTAGATGCAAACACATAAAAATCTCTTATCTTAGCCTAATAAAGCATACTATATCTTAATTAGTTCGTGTAATGTTATGTAACATAATAGCACTCACTCATGGAAAGTAGCCACTGTAACGGCCGCAATCACACCGTGACAGAGTGGTTGGTGGCCCGTATTATTTATGGGAAGGATTACTTTTTTTATTTAACGCATTTTCTACGGCTGGATTGATAAAAGGAAAAAGCAAGAGGAGAATCACTCATTTTTACGCTTTTCGGTCATATTGTGTAGTAGAATTTCAACTTTGTAGTTGTTTGGACTAGACAAAAATTGCAATACGTTAAAACATTAATAAAAGATCTTAGACAATTAAAAATTTTAGACAAATCATTTGCAGCGACATCATAATGCAATATACTTATTTTTTGTCATTCGGGTGCTTTATATATAACAGGGAAGCAAGTAGAGCAAAGACACCTAGTGTTATTCGTCCCTCATTCTCCGTTTAATTTTAATAATATTCTTTGTTGAGTGGCTTAAGGTTGAGCTTTGCCTCCTTAACAGAATGGAGAAAGAGAAATAATTTGATCCCCGCTCGGGGGATTGAACTTACAACCATTGCGTTTACAGTTCCACTACGCTATTACGGCATCAATTATGCAATATTTCCTATTATTCCTTAGATATTATACAAAGCTATAAAGGCGTTTTATAAAACTGTATACGGGACGGGTTCTATCAAGGTTCACGTCGATACGCTTGACGATGCCCATTGTTTTCAAAGGTCATAGAAAGTACTGCATCTGTCATTTAAATAGGGCTTTTAGTATTCTTTGAGAAATGGCCGTTATGCTTAGAATATTTATGTCGGTATGTATTTTTTAATATTGATCAGATGTTAAAGTTTATGAAGCAGTATTGTATTATATATGCAATATATAGCACACTTTCTGGCCGTAAAGGCGGCGGGTTTTGAGTTCGACTCCCTCTAGAGGAAATCAATTAATTTCATATCTTCGTTCTGGTTCTATCTTGTTAGACAAAGCGGAATATTGACTTCTGCCACTTAACATAAAGTTTCGACAATAACTTCCTCTATACATAACTTAATTTCTTCAAAATTTATTATTTACCTCGTGGCCACGTTAACATATACAACTCACTTTTCGTACGTATCTGTTTAATACATCAATAAAGTAATTGTACGATATCTGACCACTTAAATTTCACGGGTTACGAGGTCCTGTCACGTCTGTAACGTTGACGTGACACTTGTGGCTAAAAGAAATGTTTCACAACGACCGGTGAGAGATAATATGGAGGTTATATTACAAGCGAAAGCGAGCATTTTAATTTTAATTATTGGAATTATTTTTTGTTTTAGATGTCAGCTTCACGCTCTATCCCGCACACAGCAGGATAGGCAGATGGAACCTAGTGTTAAGACACTCCGCTCCACACTTTCTGCCGAAATCTTCGAACGCAGCGCTTTGCCTCGAAACTAGAGCGAAGAAATGGGAATATAAATTTAAGGAAATATTTCATCTCCTCGAGTGAGGATCGAACCTACAACCAGTCGGTTTTACAGTCACACTTTGTGCCCCTGCGCCAAGACTGGCCTTGTTTTAGATATAATATGTAAATAAATTATATTGTTTATATAAAATAAGGATTGAGTTTCTAATCGGTTTCATTGTAATTTTTTAATGAATATTATATACTGTTATTCAATTACAATAAAGGTATATAATTCATGTCCCAATTATGATAGCTTTCGATAGGACTGACGATATTGACATTTTCATAGAACTTAACGATTAAAAAAATAAATTATAATTGTCGAAGAAAATATATTAATTTGATTTTGATTTGAACTTTTGTGAAAAAAGAAAATTAAATAAAAGTTTTTACAATATGAATATTTCTATTCATATAAGTTTTTGAGCTGATTTTGAATTAAATATATATAAAATATCTCATACATAATATATAATTAAGAAAACCAGATGTTTGTAAGTGTTAAAACAATCGCTCCCTCATGCACCATACATACGTATAATACGTGCCTTGTTCTGATGCTATTATTCTTTGACCCTACGACTTTTCCCATTGACTCTATCCTGTTTCTGACGTGTATGTTAACACGATATATATAATATTATTATATAAGAAGTTTTAAGTTTTTACCTTTATGAATAATATCGATAATATCCATGGAGGTAAAGCGCGGTATTAAGTTCCGCCACTCAAAGTGAAATGCCTTCTAAATTCGGCGGAAAGTGTGGAACGCATTGTCTTAAACTAGGTTCCCGCTGTCTACTTTGTTGTGTGCAGGATATAGCGTGAAGCTGAATTAATTTAGATTTTTTTTTTAATCCATTAATATAATAAAAAACGTTAAAAAATCTTTTAATACATAAATCATAATTCTCGTTAAATCCAATCATTTAGACACAGTATTGTCAATACAGTTATAAATTATTACAATGTAAAGTCAACATCATCAAAATCTGTCATGCCATTTATGTGTGATTTTGCAATAAACATCCAAATATATAAACTGTTACTTTTATTACAGTAATAATTTCTAAATTATTCATCATCTGTTTATCATATATGTAATAAGTTTCTATGTATAAGGATATGATCAAACCAATATAGCTTTAATAACTTTTTGACAATATTAGTTTGAAGGCGTCACTCACCTTGGTATAAACCAGAGCCCACACATCGCCCACTGTGCTATTGACCGACAATTTGTCAGATCATGTCAGATTAAATGTAAAGACTGATGGAAAGATTAAGTACGCGAATTATTATGAACAATAACATAGATATATATAGAGAGGCCGTCGTGGCACACTGGGATCAGGCTGTAAACGCGATGATTGTTCGTTCGATTCCCACTCGGGGGAATGATTCAATTTAAATTATTTTTATTGTTCAGCTCTAATAGACAAAGCGCGTCGTTGCGTTCTCCCACTCAACATGAGGTGTCTAAAAATTGGGCGGAAAGTGGGAACGGAGTTTCTAAATACTAGGTTCCTTCTGTCTACCGTGCTTTATACAGAAAAAGACGTAAAGCTTTCAGCTGTGTGATTATATCAGAGATTAGTACGTTGCTTGTTCTGTATAATGTATATGCTTTTGTAGTTTCCTATATTTATAATAAATAATTTAAACATAATAAATTCGATTCACACTCGTGGGGGATCCCACGAGTGTGAATCGAATTCACAGTCACGTTTACAGTCAGGTATACCACTGCGCCACAACGTCCTACCATATAATTACCAGGTTCAAAATATCTAAATGAAGCCTTGTACAGATTAAACAAACATTGTAACTAAGACCAACTTGTAAAGGGATTTAGAAAGGAACCTAGCACTAAGCGTAATACCCTCGAATGGAACGATGTACACGAGATAGATAAACTTGTTGCCGTACAGCAAAGGCTGCCGGTAATGTACGCATTATTCAATATTGTAATGGGAACTATGCAATCAAATTTCGCCATCAGATGTTGTGAGAATATCTATGGATAAAATAACATGTAGAAGATTGAGGCCAGTCGTAGCGTAGGGACGCAAGCGTGTGACTTTAAATGTGACAGGTTGGGGGTTCGATTTTCATTCGGGGGAAATGATTTCATTCCCCCGAAAATATTAAATATATTTATATTCACTATTTTTATTCCCTCTTGCACAGGTAAAAAGGCAAAGCGAGGCGTTGAGTTTCGCCAATCATCATGCAATGCCTCGAGAATACGGTAGATAGTTTCAAAGTCCTCGCAAAGTAAGTTGTGAGCTACAAGTTAAAAAAAAACAGCTTCATGCTGTATCCCGCACACAGCAGGGTAGGCAAAGGGAACCTAGTGTTAAGACACTCCGTTCCCCACTTTCAATGGAAATATAAATCATAAGTAAATATTTCATTTTTTTACGCCACAACCGTTACGTTTACATTCACACTTTGTGCCTATGCGCCACAACTAGCCTAAAAAAATATGTTTATATTGAAAAATATTTACATTTAGTTTTAGTTAAATACCGTTATTTTATTATTTAAATCATGATTCAGTTAGCAACTTGGTGAAAAAATCGATTGTCGGTGCGTACTAAAGATTATCATTTTATATATTTTTATTTTTATATGTATAGAAAATTATTCTTTTAAGGTTTATATTTGGCAGATTACATTTTGATTGATAAAAACAAAAAATGTTTAAGAAAGAAAGAAAAACGTAGGCATTGAAGTACACCATAATTTTTTACGGAGTCGAGACAAGTCTGACCGTACACAATGGCCAAATCAAGGGCTTAAATCTCACACTGTAATGTGTGCACTTTAAATATTATAAATATATATTATATTTTTTCTCAAACTCAAACTTTTCTATATATTTTTTGACTCAAATTGACTCAAATTCTCTACAATATAGAAAATAATTATATTAGTCATTTTTATTATAATATAAAAAATATATCATAACCAACGCTATACGAAACTATCATCAATAAGTTTCATTGTGTAAATTTAAATTTCTTCTAATCAATTTTACACGCATACATCCATATATCTGATCAAATCAGCCTTAATATGGTGTTATTTTTGTCATCAACACTGAACCGTCATTATTCGCCGCGGCTTCCTCTCAAGTTCAATTAGAAACCTCTAGTCATTGGAAAATCAAAGGCTTAAACCGACAGACAACGACAAAATTGCCGATTCATCTAAAATATCTATTGATAGGCAATTACACGAACAAGTTATGTGTTACTATGAAAAATTAGCATACGACGATAAAGATACATAAAAGCTCACAAAAAATCACTCAAATTAAACACAGATGTAAAACCAAACAAAACTGGTTCGGATAAAAGAAGCTGTGCATCAAATGAACGACGCAATGCAAACAGGCAAAAAGATGTGCAAAAATCGAGCGGCCGTGCCCGATCGAGCTCGGAGGAATGTGGATCGAATATCGACTGAGGTATTTGTTTAGACCAGATTTAGAACCTTGAAACGTCTAATTCTGTATGTCTTATTCATTTATTGCTATATATGTGTAGACGATATAGCCATAAGTTATAATTTATAATGATCTTTAGATTTTTATTATTTCTTCAACGCTTAAAATATTAACGTTTTATAGTTCAAAGTGAAATGAAGCAGGAAGTATTCGATCAACATTCCTTCAAAAATAATAGCTGCCGTGCCTGCTAAGTTGAGTCCGTGTGGTACGGAGGAATGAGCGGACCACAGCGATCTTATTTTATTAAACACGAGACTGGGCCACGCCGCACTCCTGGGACCCTCCTCCGGCAGTCCTGTTAAAATATATCAAAATAACACCTAAATCTACAAATCTATCGGATTTATCATTCCAAGTCCATTTATATCAATGACAATGACGGAAATCGGCTGTCGAATCATAAAGAACGACGTCTATTATCGAATTGATTTGTACATTAACCAGTAGCGGTCACGTGTTGTAACATAGTGCAGCTATAATTTATTAGGTAATACAGCTGTGATAACCGCTTTATATTTCGAAGGAACAGGAATGATGTAATTAATGGAAATCGAATATACCAGATAACTAGATAAGGAACGCCGGCCCGCAGTCTGCGCGGGCGCATTGCAAAAGTCTGCAAACTAATAAATGCGTTCAACAACGGGTCCTTTGTACCTACGTACATCCGGCGGCGTCGCGTGGGCATCGATTGTCACTACAGCTATCCTCGAAGTCTGGAGAGTGTTTAGTGAATGAAAATTGAAGTGTTTGCGTGTAAAGTGCACTGCGGGTTACGCAATCGAAGTGGAGGCCGCGGTCCTACAGGTATGCAAATTAAAGATGGTATGTTATCACTTACCCGACAGGGGTACGTGATTTTCATGTGAATGACGACTGCGTTGTCCAAATGGACTTCTTAAAGACTTGGGGCTTAAGAAGAATCTTCGCCTCGTGTGAGGTGGTGTGGGGCAACTTTGGGCAAGGCTGGCTTGCTTCGGAGGTTTCGGGAGTCGAGACGGAGATTGCCACTCTGCATCTTGACGTTGAGGAGATGGAGTATACCGTTCCATAACTGGTCGTCTTCCTTGGCTTTTCCTGGCACAGATAGGGCACGCTTCGTTCCTAAACATGCAGGAATAGCACCGTTCATGTCCGCATGTGTCAATTAGCTTTCTCTTTTTGCCCTTGTCAAAGGGCATGTTACAACTTGGACAAGTAGTTCCGCCTGTCTCGTTTTCTAAAAGTTGCCTCAACGCTGCCAAATCTGTAACAAAGATGTCAGTTGAAAAAAATGTCCAAACCAGAAAAAGATGTCAGTTAAAGTATATTGTGGTAAGTAGCTCTATAGTTGTAGAATGTGATTGTTCTTAAAGAAATATATTCCAACAATTATCCTTGTCGTTGCCTTGCGTATAATTATTGTACAAATCATTTAAACCGAGAATGTAGTACAAGGAATTACATACAAATGAACACGTTGAATTAAATGTAGGTGAGTTAAGGTTGGGCAAGTTAATTATAACTAAAAATATTTGTAATTTATTTCTAGAATCTGCGTGCCTGTACTCGTGTAAGATGAATTTTAATTAAATCTGATTTATTGGTCTCAGAGGAAAGCAAAAAGAAGCTGGTTATAATAAATTACTTTAAACGATCAGTTACTCATGCGTCTTCGCGCGTAGTAATTAAACCTTTTTTTTCATCTTCACAAATTTCGGAGAGAACACTAAGATAAGTCACTACGTTCGCAATTTTCGTGTCTCTTGGTGAAATTGCATGCTAGGTGGCGGAATCTAGCGCCATATTTTTCCTAATGAGATAATAAGAATGGAAAATTGAAATAAGCTTAAGCATTTCATTGAAATGTTTCAATGGCAACGAAGTCTTTAACTTGTGGGTTGGATGTGATTGGACTCGAAGTAATAATATGTTTATTTAAATTTATATTTCCGTTTTTTCGCTCTGGTGTCAAGGCAAAGCGTGGCGTTGAGTTCCGCCACTCACCACGCAATACCTTCAGAATTCGACGGAAAATAGGGAACGGAGTATCTTAACACTAAGTTCCCGCTGCTTACCCTGCTGTGTTCGGGATATAGTGTGAAGCTGATTTATTATTTTTTTTTAAGTGTCTACACTATTCTCAGGTTCCCTCTACCTACCCCGACATCTTTGCGTTACGGCGTGAAGCTACAATCAATTCCATTTAATAACATTTAAAACAATAACCAAAATATTAATTAATTGACAAAACAACTGCGATTAAAAAATAAATCAATTAGATGATTTTGCTGTTTTATAATAAATTTAACTAGTGACAAATGACAGTGACAGCGTAAGAAGATTGATGATATACGCATATCTTTAGCTCTTCATGTTATTTATGTTTGTACTTTGTTAATAGCCTTTAAAGCTCAAACAAATAAGTTAAATACTAATTATACAATATTTTTTATTGTGGTTGGGTTAGCCTAAAAAATGTAGAGTACAACAGAGTCCAAGTCATAAAATTATATACAAAATAAATATTTACCACCAGCTCGCTAAAAATAATACGGCGTGTTTTCCTTCATGTAATAGTTACAGGGGTTAATTCCTGTACCTTGATCGGTTTTTTCATATACACTAGACATACACGAGGTTCCCAGGGTCCCTCTGCCTAAACTGCTATGTGCGGAAAGAAAAACCAGATATAGCGACTTTCAATTCTCTATTTATACCACGGAAGATAGAGATAACCTAGTATCTGTTTTCTAAATCTCTCCACCTTAGCAACCGTTTTCCATTTGAAAACATAATTCGAGATGTTTACTTAGTGACGGAACACGACGCCGCAGTTCGTACGAAAGTACGAGAATTGAGATGAAGAATGAAGAATGAATGAATGTATGAATGAATGTATGTATGAATGAATGAATGAATGAATGAATGAATGAATGAATGAATGAATGAATGAATGTATGAATGTATGAATGTATGAATAAATGTATTAATGTATGAATGTATGAATGTATGAATGTATGAATGTATGAATGTATGAATGTATGAATGTATGAATGTATGAATGAATGTATGAATGAATGAATGAATGAAGATCTAATTTCTTCAGATTCACTTTAAGATGCGCAAAATGCAGAGATGAGAGATGAGGTATGAATAAGAGATAATTTCAATGTTCGTCGTATTGATTTATTGTTTCCTTAAGTAATCGATTCCTTGTATACAAAATTTTGCATCACGACATCTTATATGACCGCCCGCGGCAAGCTTTCCTTTTCTGACCTTTCTGTTTATATTATTAAATGATTTTTTCAATCTGATGTTATAAATTGTTCGGGTTAAAGCAAACAAGAAATAACTTTAGAAATAAAAAATATTGTTGAATGCTCTCTTGCGTTAAATGTACTAAATATTTTTTTTTACGATAGGATCATATATTTTTATAGTAAATTTCTTTACTTTTACACAAATTATAGAGCTGAAGAGTTCGCTTTGTTGAATGCGCTAACCTCAGGAACTACTACTGGTTGGAATTAAAACATTTTTCTTTATATCGTCACTTATTATATGTTAATCGTATCAACATGACGGTTGTTCGTTAAATCCTCACTAGGGGCATTAATTGTGTTCATTTCCTCGCTCTACTAAGAACACAAAGATCGGCGTTGAGTTTCGACATTTAACACTTAATGTCTCGATAATCTTAAAAGTGGGAAAATGAGAAACGGAGTGTCTTAACACTAGGTTCCCTTTGCCTATCCTGCTATATGCGGGATACAATGTGAAGCTAAAAAACATTGAATATTTTAGATTAACTAAAACTGATCTGTTTAACAAATATATCATAAAGAACCAAAAATTGATAATAACCGTAATGACAAAAAAAAGCTCTAAAGAAAGAGCTTTATCAAATATTTTTTATCGAATTATCATTAAGTTTCATTATAGTTGAAAAGTTTTTGAGAATATTAGGAAAGTAGGTCTTATTTTTTACAATTGCTTATTAATATAATAGTACTCTTAGTGATGGTTCAAATTGAGCTTTAGCGGACGGGGTCAGCGCTAATTCAGTAATAACAGTATCTAACAATGCAATATTTTTTTTTGTATTTTTTTTTAGCTTCACGCTATATCCCGCATAAGACAAGGTAGGCAGAAGGAATCTAGGAGGTTCCCATATGCTCGGAACGTAATGCTAAATCACTCAGTTCCTAAAGCATCGTCCAATTTTCGATATAACGTGTTCGAGTCTCTAATCGAATACTGTTCCTCTAATAACGCCCCGCTTTGTCTTTACATCAGAGCAAGGGAACAAAGATAATTCATTCCTCCTAGTGGGGATCGAACCAACAAACATCGCACTTATAGTCAGACACTATATCGCCACGCCATGATGGCCTCTCATATATATATATATATATATATATATATATATATATATGAAGATGGAGGAGAGACAGAGAGGATGATATATGAAGATAAAAACTATTAAAATTCTATACTATGAAAAACCAAATTGCGAACTTAAACAAAAAATATTTTGTTAATTCAACACACGTTTTATACTTAAAACAAATAGCAGTTCGCGCCCCAGGAAGACGATTTCTCTTTCTACCATTAAACGACAGAAAAAGAGCAAAAATATAACCCGCAGGAATTAAATAGTACATAAATATATTAGTCTGAGTTTGCAGACGCTGACTCATTTTACTTTCAAGGTAATAAGATCAGTGCATCTTTGATGTGCCGATTGATTCATTGTTTTCGTATTTTCACATTATTTTACGTTTCATTGATTTTTATCACTTTTTGTGGGCGGAAGTGGATCGTAAACATTTTATTGTGTTTTAAGTAAATTTAAATTGTAAATAAGCAAATATTATTGACTTCTTTATATGTTTATGCAAGTAATATGATACTTACTGTTTAATAAGTTCAAAATTATAAATTATTAAATATTTAGGCCAGTCGTGGCGCAGTGGCACGAGGTGTGACTGTAAAACCGACTGGTTGTGGGTTCGATCCCCACTGAGGAGATGAAATATTTACTTAAATTTATATTTCCATTTCTTCGCTCTGGTGTCGAGGTTAAGCGCGGCGTTGAGCTCTGCCACTCAACACGCAATGCCTCCAGAATTCGGCAGAAAGTGGGGAACGGTGTGACTTAACACTAGGTTCACTCTGCCTACCCTGCTGTGTGCGGGATACAGCGTGAAGCTGATTTATTTTATTAAATATTTAATTTTTTTGATCTTAAATTATTATATTTTTATCTTTCATATTTATTGGGAAAAGGCAAGGAATTAGTAAATAATTTCTGCATTCTCTATCTCTTTTGAGGCATATTAAGAAAACTACGACGACATCTAACCACATGGCTAAGCACATAAGTAGTAAATTTGGAAACGTAGAAGTGTACTAAGGTATATTTGCCTTCATGTAAGTGTGACGGTTGTGGTTTCAACTCCCAGTTTTGTGAATGAATTATTTTCATTCACTCGCTCTAGTAACAAGACCAAGTGCGGCGTTGACTTCCGTCAATCACGGCGCAATGTCTAAAAATTGGGTAAATCGCAATGTCTTAACTCTAGATTCCCTCTATTGAGGAATGCAACGTGAAGCTATTATAACTTTATTATAAAACATTAATATGAAGTTTATGTGCTTCATGTTTCACTAAAAGCCCAAATATTCACTTTTACTATACAACTAAATTACCCATAACTGTATGGTCAATACAAGTCATGCGTATCGAACCTGTGACCTTCTCGACATTACGTCAGGCGGGTCAATTTCAGCAATTTACTTCAAGGCTGACATAATATATAACATATCTACATAACGATGCGTAAAATATTGAGAATTTATTATTATATGTAAGATCATTTGTCAAGTGTGTATTATGCAAAATATATCCAACATAATATGTCATTTTTCCCGTTTATATTTTAACTATTAATAGCCTTGTTATTAATAATTATATAGTTTAAAAAAGAGGAAAACAGAAAACACGTTTTTCAACACTTAGAGCTATAAGCGTTATGGAATGTATTCAGATCCCATCCATCACCAGATCAGCTGGATTATCTTATTTTATATTATTGTGTTGTCACCCAACCTACGTATTACTATCAAGTTTCATGATGATACAATCATTAAAAGTGGGGAAAAAATCTGTTTCCCAAGTGGTTTGTTATAGCTCGACCTGATAAAGGCGAGTTAAAAAGGTGGACATTGCATCGAAAAAAATCCTCAATTCAACGGTACTCAACGCCGCGCTTTATCAACCAAAGAGAGAAACTAAAAACAATTTAAATATAATTACCCTAAGTGGGTATCGAACCCATAACCAGAGACTGTCCAATTGTGCTAAAGGTAGCTTTAATTTGTTGAGAACTAAAAAAATATGGTTTAAGTCCATACAAGTATGTTACTATTACTATAAAATTTAGAATATAATTTATACATAATTTAATATGTTACTATAAGACATTGTATTACATAAATATATCCATTTTATAATATATAGATGCTTAAAGTTAACTTACTTAGTAATTTATAATAAATTAATATCTTCATATATTGAATGTGAGAAATAAATAAAGCTTCATAAAAGTAAATGCCTCTAGAACCAATTAAATATATTAAATTTTGTTTCTTTAATTATAAGATAAAACCGATGTGGGATAGCAATTGATTCTAATTTCGATAGTTGATTGCCGCTCAAAGGATTTTAATTTCTTCTGCTTTAGTGAGTTTAAGTGCGGTGTTAAGTTCAGCCAATCAACATAATTCAAGAGGTTTTTGAAGGTAGGTTTTCTTCTAGTCACCTCCATACGCTAATAAAAAAACTAGAATGTAATTGTTTTCAATAAATAAAATTTCATAAAAAATAAATCACTGAACAGGTGTAATTTGTTTTTTTTTTATTTTAAACGTAGCAAGGTTACATAGCTAATATATATAGCTTTTAAAAAGTGTCTTTTTTCTGTTATTTTTGATTTCTTTTCTAAAATTTCAACTCACTTAAGTCAAAAAGTCAATAATAAATTTTAAGACAAGTATAAATTGCTCCTTACTTATATATAACATTTTTTATATCACATTTAGTTTTTTTTATCTGCAACTTCTACGGATATTTTGGCGATGACTCATTTTATAAATGTAAATTTGCTCTAATTAAGCCTCGTAAAAGTGCTGTAGTTAGTCATATCCTACATACGAATACGAACATACATATTATATTTAAATGTAGGACGAAACAACCTAATTCTGTGTTTTGTAATTACAGTTCTTTCTATTTTCACAAAATTTTTATTTCATTTCCTATAGACACTATTGTCTACTATCTATCTATATGTCTATGGAGACTATTGTCTGTATATTTAGCTTATAATTACATTTTATTTTATTTTACTACGTCCATGTGCACTTCAGTTGTTTATTTGTGATACTTTGCCATTATTGATAATAAGTTTTTACTCGTTATTTGACGAAAGAATATTTTTTATTTACTTCGCGGCGTTGAGATCCGCCACTCAGCACGCAATGCCTCCAGAATTCGGCGGAAAGTGGGAAATGGAGGGTCTTAAGACTAGGTTCCCTCTGCCTATCCTGCTGTGTGCGGGATACAGCGTGAAGCTGATTTAAGTTTTTAATATTTTAAAAAAAATGCGGGTTAAAAGAGTAAACAACTCCGTTGTTACGAGTATTGCTATACCTAACATTTGACGACTATCACCCAACACGCCTTAATCGCATTTATATGTCTTTATAATTATAAAATAATAAACTATATTTATTTATCGCTAAGCTTTTCTTATGGAATTAACGTTTAAAGGGATTGTTAAAAAGCTGCAGCACGGTATATATTTTATGCTTTATAATATAATTATTGGGTTAGATCGGGTTGAGGATTTTATAGCGGACACCCATTCACCTAACGAACTTAGTTAGTCAGTTATGTCAGTTAGTTATGACATATAGTAGACTCACAAATACGAAGATTCGCCTATCTGGTACCTAGGGCAGAAGAATATATATGAAAAACTTATTTATAATTCATGTTAAATTAATATTACTTTGTAAATCGTATAATGTGATCATTAATAGTTGTTATTTGCAATTTAAATAATTTGCAATTTAGTTGAAATTGAGACTTAAAATTTAGTAAAAACTTTAATAAATAATTTAATAAATATTTTCTTTTGTATTAACAATAGGTTATTATAGCCCTTTCTCATTTTTTTATTCTTTTTAATATTTACCATATGATCTGGAAAAATAAAAACACTTTAACTATTGTGATTGTACTGAGTGTTCAACTATCACTGACAATTTAGGAATGTCACACGCTTCACACCAAGAACACCAATTTTTTTTATTACATTCACTTTGTATTCCTCACATAGCAGGGTAGGCAGAGGGAATCTGGAAACCTAGCGTTAAGACACTCAGTTTCCATGAATACATTTCCGTTTTCAACTTTCCGCCGAATTCTGGAGGCATTGCATTACGTTACCAGAGCGAGGAAATAAATATAATATATTAAATATTTAACTTCCTCGAGTGTGAATCGAACCCACATCCTGTAGCGCTCCGAGTCGCACGCGCCTGCTCCACCAATACACTAAAATTTCTTTACAGTAAAATATACCTTAGACAAGTTACATTCAATGTCAATTGCACTAAATGACCTATGACCTGAGTTGGTATTTGTGGAAATGCTAAATTAAACGCCGTAAACCGTGTTTGATCTTTTGTTTTCGATATCAAATTTCAGATCTTGGATAACAGGTGACTAATATAATATTACTTGGGAGTGTCTACATGGGAATATGGCTTCAGTGTTCGTGGTTTTTGCATAATTTAATAAAAATAATTAACAAGAAACGAATTGATGGATGAATAGTATTTTGGAAAAAAAAATTGTAATAAATAATATAAGAAACAAAGTAAAAATCGTGTATATTAAAAATAATTGTTTTTAAATGCTTTATGAATAAAATGTAAACTTATAATAGTTGTGGCTATCGTGGTGTAGTTGGAATAGTTTTATTTACACGAAAATGATAGCGGTTCCATTTTGTAAAATGCTTATAATTATCAACGTAATCGGTGTATATATAGCAAAAAAAACATACAAACCGAATCGAGGACCTCTTTCTGTTCAAAGTCGGTTAAAATAAGCCATTCTCTGATATTGTGTAAAAGGTAAATTGGGTAAAAATTTAGAAAGCTTATCATTTAGTAAACACATTTTCCAAGCACTTCTAAAAGAAGACAATTTATTTTCAATTATTTTTACATTTATTATTACTATTTTAAGATAATATAAAGATAGAAAGAAATACAATCTTAATAATAAAATTATAATAACTTCCTTTAAACATAAAATGTCAAACCTGTCTCTACAGTAGCTAATAGCTTTGAAAGGACTCACGTTATATTAAATAAATAATTTTAATCCTTAAAACAAATACTTATGATAAAATTTCAGCTTCTGTCGATATTATTAATCGGATTTAATCGTCACACTGTTCTTAATATGACATGTGATAAGAATATGATAACATTGAAATATAGCACGAGGTATAAAGTGACATCTGCTATCGAGTAACGGTGAAAGATTTGAAAGGTATTAAGTTCAGATTTTTTTGGAGAAAGTTGTATATTGGTAGGCCCATATATACATTATGTATAAAATAGTATATTATATATTTCTTTCGGTTTAATTTGACACATGGTCCAAATTTTCGTTTGAATAAATCGGGGGTCACTCGTCTCTGTGGAACGATTTTTTTTATCTCGTTCTGGTAACAAAATAAAGCGCAGCGTTGAGTTCCGCTACTCAACGCGCAATATCTAGCAATATTTGACGATACGTGGGAAGTCTTAACACTAGGTTCCCTTTACCTACCCGGCTATATATAGTATACAGTGTGGAGCTAAAAAAAAGAAATAATCTTCCCATAACCACTGTGGGCACCGATAAAATACAACATTTTCCCTGTTTTACTAGCAATGTTGACAAAATCGTGTGCGGTCTTCGGGATGTAGTGTATTACGGACACCTGCAATTCCACTACCAATTATCCTTTCCAATCAGATGCAGGCAGTTTATGAGCAGCGTACTACATAAATATGGGTGAATACTGCTCACATTTGTAGGGTTGCTGGAATAAAAATAATAAGTAAAAATTTCTTAATCTTTTTATGTATGTATTTGAAATTATGGTCTTTGATGAGGCCAGTGGCACAGGGGAAAAAGCGTGTGAGTGTAAGTGCGACAGTTTGTGGGTTCGGTTCCCACTCTATTAAATGAAACATTGAATTTTTATTTTTTTTTCGTCTCTCCGGTAACCCGCCCGTGGTAGGGCGCTGCATTGAGTTCCGCTACTCAACATGCAATGCTTTCAAAATTCGGCGGAAACTGGAAAACAGAAGTGTCTTCATGGGAACGGAATGTCTTAACACTACGTTCCTATGTTCCCTCTGCCTAGTCTGCTATGTATGATATAAACTAAAAGGAAACACCAGTGACGACAACCCTAGGTCGACTGTATTTCACACTTGACGCATTTATCGTAACTCAGCTTGTAGAGCGATCTCGGTGATCGTGACCACGTTTTATAGCACATCTGGCTCGAATAAGTAGAAATGCGTGTGAAAATACCCTTAAAATTACTTTTAGTCTTATATTATGGACTGGACTTTAGAAAGTTTTGATTGGTGAGCTTTTGTCAGTCGAGTTTATAAAATTATTATCTGTGTATAAAGTATAAAAAAATATGATTTTTAATTATTGTAATCGTATGCACAGATAAAATAATCTAAATGTCACCATTAACTCTTCTACATATATGTATATATTTTTATTAGTAGATATGACAGTGTTACGTCACTTAAATCTAACAATAAATTAAAAAAAGAAGTGAGACCACACTAAAATCTCTTCCCTAACCAATCAGGAAACGACATAACTCTGATAAAGCTTATCAGATAAACAGATTAACAACTTAGATGATCTCCGTCGGCACTATAAAGTTTTATTTGCCCTTTGTTCGAAGCTACTATCGACTTCTAGGTACGTTCAGTGAGCTCATGATATACACAATCTGTATTTGAATCCAAATAGGCCTTGGGCAATGCAAAGTATAGATTGTAAATATTAATATGAATACATTTTCTAACATGAATTGAAGCATAAGCCTCTTATTGTCTTCAATATATAGTAGTAAAAGCTTCCCGTTTTAGCCCGCACACAGGAGGGTAGATAGAGGGAAACACTCCGTTCCCATTTTTCGCTGAATTCTGAATTTACGTATTGTCACAGACGTAAGACATTATGTATTGTCGGCGTTGAGTGGCGGAACTCAACGCTGTGCTTTGTGTCGAAACCAGAGCGAAGAAATGAAAATATAAATTTAAGTAAATATTTCATTTCCTCGAGTCCCCACTCGATCGAATCCACAACCATTTGCGTCTAAAGTCACACACTTGTACCCACGTGCCGCGACTGGTCTTAGTACAGTTGCAATGTAAGTTTGGAAATTTGAAATAATATTAACCATAAAGAAATGATTTTATTTTGTTTTTTTATTGAAAAATCTTATGAATTTTGGAATTCTCTAGCAGTATGTTTCTAAGCTGTTTGTGTTTCTGCTCTTCAAACTATTGGGGACCATATGAAGTATGTATGAGGTATGTATCTGTTTACAAAGAAATTTTAATTATATAGGCAAGTTAGGCATACTAAAAGCTTAATAAATAAATCTTATAAGGCCCTAAGTAATGTAACCCTGAAAATTAAGAAACAATGTACATATTATGAAGATTTCCAATTCAAAAAATTTACCTGTCTTGCAAAACAGACACTGCAAAGTAACTTCTGTTGTACTTGCCCTACATATTTGATATTCCATACCGTAAGTACTAACTTATTCAGAAATGTAGGCGTCGTCGTTTATCTGACAAAGCTAAGCTTTTATTATGCTCGACTTCCGTATAAACGTGCTATAATAATTAAAGGTTGATGCTGGGTTATTATTATTATTATTAATTATTTAGTTCGTCGCGGCACAGCGTTCGCCATGTGACTGTAGACACGATGGTTGTGTGTTCAATTCCCAATTGGGTGAGTTAAGTATTTTTATTTGTTTACTCTGGTATTAATATAAAGAGCGGCGAGTTCAGCTACTAACAGGCATTGTCCGCGCGGAAAGTGGGAATGGATTGTCTTGGTTTTTTACGTAGCTATATGTGGGAGTGATGCTCACATAAATATATATAAAAAGTTATCTATTATATTATTTTTGTATAGGAAATATCTTTCTGCCTATTATGGTTGCTTGGACTAGGTTACGACGAAGTCGGTTTGTATCCTTTTAGCGATCGCATATTTTTCCTATTAACTTTGGTCAATTGCGATGTCGAATAACACAACTTAACAAGTAATACCTCTTTACCCTGTACATGTTCAGGAATACAAAATTAATTCAATCCCACAAATGAGAATCGAACCTTCACTTTTAAAAAACTGTGCCACTGCACCACGACAGCCTCTCTGATTATAGAAGAAATTATAAATCTCCAAGCACTTTCCGCTGTATCTCCACTATTTCTACAATTGTTTCTTTATTCCGTTACCTCCAAGATGGTATCAGCTCTGCGATCGTGACGACAATACGACCGTTCGCACGAGTTCTTACGAAATATACATTCGTGATGAGACACAGAGGTGATACTATCATAGTGTTGCACGCGTCCGACTTTCTTCATCCACTGCTTACTACTAGTTTCTACTATAGATTTAATTTCCTCGGGTATATTGTGATCATTATTGATTGTAATCTTGAAATTATTTGCTTGGATGCTGTTTATATATAATTTTGAATTGTTTTATTAGTATTTATTAGTTACAGATTAAAAATTGAAGTCCGAAATGCATTTTCTAATCATTTTACTTTGATTTGGGTTCAGTAATAGAGTTCAAAGATCAATGATATTGATTGATGATTAAAATTCACATTAACTGGTAAAAAGACAAAGCGCGGCGTTGAATACTGCCACTCAATACGTAATGGCCCGAAAGTTAGGAAGTGCGTTGCGGCGTTTCCCGCCAAGTGTCTTAATACTAGTTCACATTTCTCCTGTGTCTATTCTGCAATATGCAGGATACAATGAAAGCTTAAGAGAATACTATTTTTGTAAATACAAATAAACTATACTTAATCTAAACGTGAGGAACGGAAGTGTCTTTATGGGAGTGTCCTAATACTAGGTCCCCAGGTTCCCTCTGCCTACCATGATATGTGCAGAAAAAAAATATATTTAAGCAAATAAAACAAATAACTAAAACAAGCTGATCAAGCATACATTCAACTACTCATCAACTATCACTGTTTCGAGATTGTCGCCCACTGGTCCTCCACATCGTGCTTGTTACGACAGCTCGCGCGTCAGTTACTGACGTGATGACAGGCAATGACTTCAATGTATCAGTAACCTGTCACATGGACTGATATTCTGTCTTCTTATTTGCATTTATTTCTTTAGTTATAAGCGAAGGTTTTTTTTCTTTTTATCTTAAAGAAAAATAAAATTATTTTATTTAAAGGGACTTTAATTAAATATATTTTTTAAATTTATTTGTTCTAATAACATAAGTGAAAAAGTTTGTGATTGAGTCAGGACTCAAGTGGCAGGCCACTCTAAACGTAACGTTTCAAACAATTGGCGGAAAGTGGGCAATTGATGGATTAATTGATATTTTCTTAACTAAGATTTGAATTTTGTACTCACAGCTACTGGGTATGACACGTCGGCCGAGTCACGATGTCGTTAAAACAGTAATAATCTTTTTTTATAAGCCAAAAGGTCAGCTTAACCGTCTGAGTCATTTCTATTGCATAGCCGTTAATGTGTTCCAGTTTTAAGTAAAGTAAGTGAAAATACTGTATATATAGGATTAAGAGCAAGTGTCGTATATATATTTATATACAGGTTTGTAATGTACATAATTAAACGAGGAAAATGATGAATAATGATGAAGAAATTTATAATGGAAAAATAAACAGTCCAATTATTTTGAAACTTAGATTTTTTTTCATAAAATTTATAACGATACATACGAGTACTTATTTAGAAAACGTATAAAAATTTGAACGTAGCGGGACTCGAACTCGCGCCTCTTGGAAACCGACCAGGCGCTCTGACCACTATGCCATACTTTCTCAGATATGAGATATATACGTTTTCTAAATAAATATTTTTCTTTCTTAAGTGTGGAATAACATTTTAAAGATACATACGAGTGTTTAAAAATATGTGTAGCACATTTGCGTAGTTTTATCGTTGCTTTTAAGCTTCACTCTTTAACCCCTAGCGAGGTAGTCAGACAGAACGGAACGCCAAAAGCTACGGTCAATTTGCTTAGTTTATCAATAAATATATATATATTGAGTACTAATTAAAAACCATTGACTTTTGGAATTGACCTCAAAAGGCAATTGTAAAGTTCGATGAAAATGTTTACAGCTTCACGCTATAACCCGCACACTGCAGGGTAGGCAGAGGGAACCTAAGTGTTAAGAGACTCCGTTCCCCACTTTCTGCCGAATTCTGGAGGCATTGCGTGATGAGTGGCAGAACTCAACGCCGCGCTTAACCTCGACACTAGAGCGAAGAAAATGGAAATATAAATTTAAGTAAATATTTCATCTCCTCGAGTGGGGATCGAACCCACAACCAGTCGGTTTTACAGTCACACTTCGTGCCGCTGCGCCACGACTGGCCTCAAATATTTACGTTTATAATATTTTTATTTCCTGACTTTCTAGATATTTGACATTCGGCTCCTCTACACACACAAAGTTGTCTTCTCCTTTAGAATAAAAAATAAATTCCTTTAATCTATTGACAGGTATATCAAGATCGTTTAGTACATATAAAAGACGTCACAATACACGATGTGGCCGGACCAGTCCGACAAGACAGTGTTAACACGTTTGATGTCCAGTTACACCGTTATTTGATGGAGTTGTTAATCATAAAAGTTTATTATGTTGACATTTTGCTTTGGAAAATATTTTGTGTGTAATATATCGTGTGGATACTAGTTTCCAGTTTTTTTTTCGCTTGCTTTTTAGTTATCTGTTTAACTAAGACACTAACACTCACAGACGTAACTACTGGACTCGTAAAGTTGTAATTTGGTATGTAGGTATGGAGAGTATAGGGGAATAATAAGAGAAGATTTTTCGAAGTTTTCAATTGAAACGTTTTTAAATATGAGATTTACAGTTTTCACACACCTAAGTTCTCGCAAACGATGTTGCAGGCTGCGCCTAGTGAATATGTAAAAAGATTGAACAATATTTCTATTCGTGAAAATCATACAAAAATAGCTTATTTTTTGTTTTACAATAAGAATTGAGTTACGAATGTAGATACCTAATATGGACATCGTATATTGCCCTTGAAAATTACACATTTCTTTAATCACCTGTCCATTTTATAAACAAGTTATCGGAAATCGATTATTTCATGGAAATCGATGTTTGTATTAACTAATATAATTACAAATTACTATTTAAAGTGTTGATACATAATCGAGCAAATAATTTAAATAGAACCTTCACAAAGCGTTAATTAACTAGGATTAAAACACAATTGGTTATACGGGAAGTAAGGTTACTTCAAATGTTAGAACCATATAATAGGTTGTAAATAAAAATGGAAACGACAATGTTATAACTTTGTCACATGCCATTAAAGATTCTTTAATTCTATTTAGGTTACGTTCGCCTAATGTTGCAAAGTAATTCTTTGTTAAGGATTTCCTTTATAATTAAAAAATAATAATTATACATTTTTTATTCTCCAATTTACCCATATTAGATATTAAGCGGCATTCGTCTGTGTGGGAGGCTCAACTATCGCAGACCGTAGGTTCTACAGCAAGTTAGTAAGTCCTACTACTAACACTACTGACAATTTTATTTAATTTCAAAGTATTTACGATACTTGATCTTATTGTATATTCCCTACATTAAAATAAAAATTTCCTCACTTAGGATTTGAACCTTTAAACATCGCGATGCCACAATAATATCTCAATAACAGCCGTGAAAGTAAGAAAACGTACAGTGTTAGTGTTTAAACGTCGATCTCATTAGCTCTGTTTTCTAGCGGAAGTCCATACTCTATACAATGCTAGAATGACATGTTGCCTTATAAGCGGAGGCTTAACAAGAAAGTAATTGATAGCAACCACTGTGCACTTGTTGAGCTGTCGGGTTTTTTTTTATGAGACAATGAGTTCAATCTTACTATGGTCCAGACGGGATGCTGGGAAAAAATATGTTTTTTTTCTTATATATTGCGTATTAGTGAATGAGATGTTGAGCGATTTTGTCATTTACTTTAGACGCTGATTTTAGTTGATTGGGTGTATAAAAGGTAGCCAATTATAGACCCTGGTGATATAGGAACTACTGCAATTATATTATATATATTGTATTTAAAAGTTAGTGAGAGAGTAGGATGTACATACTTATAATACTTGAAATTTAATAATTATTTATACATAATTATATATTTTGAGCGTTACGCATATAGCTTTTTTTTTAGATAATTTTATTTTTTTAGACAAAATCACCTAATCTCCTCCGGCGTGACTGGAGTCTTTGTATAGGTACCTCTTACTTCTATCAAGGATATAATTATTTTATTATCGCATACAGATTAGGCTTAAGGAAAGCTTAAAATAACTTTGTGTCAAGAAATAAGGTAACACAAACTTTTCTTATTATAAAATACAGTATATAATACCGTTTTAACGTTAAATACTGTAACTTTAATGTGTATAACGTCAAATTAGAATTCTAATAAATTTACATCTTGTTGATTTAGATTTACGTGATATATTTACCTGTAAACAAAAGAAAAAAACATAATTAGTTTTATTATGACATTTAATATTTTTTTTTTATGACGCTTAATACTTTGAATATAGATACTTATTCATTAATTTTTTTGGTAAGTTTGTTTTAAAAATATTTAGGCGTAGCATAAATAAATGTATGAATTTTGAAATTACATGTTTTTGTACTGAATGAATTAAACTCACAATCGTTTAATTTATCTAGAGATTTTCTCTGGGTCTTGTCTGGACTTTAGCATAAAACTAATCTTTTTAAGTATAGGTTATTTTTTATTTTTCAGATACTTTTTTAATACTTATTAAAAAAATATCCTAAATGTGGAATAACAATTAAAAAATGTTTTGAAAATATATATTTTTTTGTTACTAAATATTCTGAGCTTCCCGCCCCTCATTCCTACAACTATAGGTACCCAACTACACCACGATGGCATCAGTAAATCATTTTCCTTATAAAAATCAATAAAAAATAATAATTACATGCTACCTGCGAGATGTGTATAGTATCTGCCCACTGTGTTTAGTTATGAATAACTATATATTATTTTATATTAATGTTTGATTCAGTAGCCTAAAACTATAATTTTAATGACGAAACAATTTATTTTAATCACCACTTCGATTTTTAAAGATTTATAGTATAAAAATATCTCTTGGACGTCGATCATTAAATCATATTTAAAATGTAAAATCTTTTAAGAAACCTATATTTAAATGGCTGTTATTAAATGAAGAACTAAATGTCATGATGGTAATTACCACTTCAAATCTTGCTATACAGTTGTTTTATATTGGAAATGCTAGGACTCTAGCATTATTATAGAAGAGGGTAAAAAAATGTAGGACAGAAAAACGAAGCCTAATTCAGCGGAAAGTGCTTGCTGAGTAGCAAAACTTAGCGCCGCACTTCGTCTTGTTACCAGATAGCAGAAATAAAAAAGTTAAATAATAAAAAATTCATTTCCTCGAGTGGGAATTGAACCCACAACAGTCAGATGCTTCGCCGCTAGAGCAAAAATATCTTTTTAAAAATTAAAAATTAAATTAACTTCACGCTGTATCCCGCACACAGCAGGGTAGGCAGAGGGAACCTAGTGTTAAGACACTCCGTTCCCCACTTTCTGCCGAATTCTGGAGGCATTGCGTGTTGAGTGGCAGAACTCAACGCCGCGCTTAACCTCGACACCAGAGCGAAGAAATGGAAATATAAATTTAAGTAAATATTTCATCTCCTCGAGTGGGAATCGAACCCACAACCAGTCGGTTTTGCAGTCACACCTCGTGCCGCTGCGCCACGACCGGCCTCTCAAAATATCTTTTTAATTTTAAGTTAATATTTAAATTAGTAAAGTAAATTTAATAAGCTACTTGTTGGTTGAGACAATGAATGCAATTTGATCAAAATTTACAGGGAAAATTATATTTATCTAACAAATATATCCCATCGCATCTAGGGACCGACAAGTATGTGACAAGTGTGGGCGAAATGTGGGGAACATAGTGTCTTAACACTAGATTCCCTCTGCTTTCCCTGCGGTATGCGGGATACAGCGTGAAGCTGATTTATTTTCAAAAATTTTTTAGCGTGACAGCAGTAGAGCGAATCAAACAATATTGATTACAACCAATTGTACCCACAATTGGTCCACATAATATATCATTGAGACCATTTCATTTGCCCATTTCGTGAAAGCTAATGATTTATGACTGGCTGTTGTTATAGATCTATATATAATGATATAGATATATATAGATCTTTGGATAAGTAGAGTATAGCATTTTAGTTGGAGAGGTTCTTATTTTACTTTACTGAGATTTTTTGGATCTATACATATACATAATTTTGTATGAAACAGTATTTTTAAAGAGGTTTTGTTGTTTTTATTATGTTTTAAATTATTATAATATCTTTATTTAGTGGTTTTATCAAAATTAAAATAAGCATAATTAAGTAAAATTTAAATTGAAATTCTAATTAAAAACTATATTTACCTAGTTATTTTATAATTTTGTAGTAATTCAAGGCCAGCCGTTACGCAGAGGCATAACTGTAATAGCGACAGGTTGTGGATTCGATTCACACTCGAAGAAATAAAATATTTAATATTTTCATTTCCTCGTTCTGGTAACGAGGCAAACAATTAATGCTTCCAGAATCTGGCAGAAAGTGGGGAACGGAAGTGTCTTAAATGGGAACGGAGTGTATTAACACCAGGTTCTTAGGTACTCTCTACCTACCGTGCTATATGCAGAAAACAGGGTGAAGCTAAAAAGAATTTACAATTCAATATACACTGACTGCGTGTTAGTTATCAGTGATAAAAGGGCTATTTTCCTCTACATAAGACTTTAGTGTTAGTAAAGACTATTTAAAGATCGGTCGTACCGCTCTTGAAAGTAAAGGGTATATCTGTTCATTTCAAATGAAACTTTCAAAATTAAAGGCATTATTCTTATTTGTAACCTTAAAATTATAACTTATTATTATATTATTTTTAGAATAACTGTCACAGAATTAATAACAATTTAGGTCATGGAAGGGGCTGGGTACTTTGACCGGATTTTCCAGGTCAGGTGAGTATGGGAGCACAGGACCTACAAATATAAATATCTTTTCTAAGTGTGGAGTAACACTTTAAACATGTAAAAAAAATGTAGTATCTATGAGTATGGAAATATCTTAAACGTATGTAAACTTATAAAAATTAAATTAAATTTTTGGAAATTATGGTAACACATAAGGTTAGATTCCCAGGAAAATGAAATATATTCATTTTTTCGCTCTTGTGACGAGGCAAAATGGGGCGTTGATTTCCAAGCCTAAACAAGTAATGCCTCAAGAATTTGGCGGAGAGTGTTGAACGGAAGTGTCTTAATGCGAACATATTGTCTTAACGCTAGGTTCCCAGGTTCCCTCTGTCTACTTTTCAATATTCAGCGTGAAGCTGAAAAAAATATATGCACAAAAAACATTTGGACTAAGGTACAGTACTTACTATAAATATAATATTATATATTATAACATTTTATAATAAAATTTGCAAAGATCTCAACGTCAAGTACTGAGTATTGACGACTCCGGCGTTTAACTTATTTAATATAGAAAGTGGGACGGATATTATTTATGTGTGCTGTTTTGTATACATTTGGAATAGATGAGAAATAAATCGAAAGGTAAATACGACTTTCGCCCACTTTGAAGTATGTATGTGATGTATGAATATGAAATTTTGCTCGATCGCGATAGAACTGCATTTTGTTATTAGAACTTTTTGAAGTGATTTTCTAAGATCTAATCTAGTGTTTAGGTATTCTATGAGAAGTTTCAAAAATTAACATGTGAAGAGAAGATGTTGATTTGTTTTTTTAAATTAGTAATATATACTTATAAGAAATTTAAAAGGCCAGTCGTGGCGCAGGGGCATAAAGTGTGTTTTGTAAACGCGACTGGTTGTGGGTCCGATCCCCACTTGAGAAAATTAAATATTTATTTAAATTTATATTTTGATGTCTACGCTCTGGTGTCGAGGTAAAAGCGTGGCGTTTAGTTCCGCCACTCAACACATTATGCCTTCAGAATTCGGCGGAAAGTGGGGAGTGTCTTAACACTAGATTCCATCTACTACTCGATGTGCGCAAGGGTAAAACTGATGTTATTTTTCCTTTTTTTTTAAATAAATATATAAAACTCAATAATTTTTGAGTAATATCTACACCCATATCTACTTGTCATGTATGTCGATCCCCTGGGGAGTATGGGAGATAGATAAGAAAGAATTTCCTTTAATTCTCTCGGAACCGGGACTTATTTAACATTTCACATCATCCGTATAAGTATCCGTATCCAAAAGCCTACAAATACGTAACGTACTTAAAATAAGTTGCGGAAGGCAAAAATATTTTGAATTTTATTATTATAGCAGGGTCTCTCGTTTTGTATCTTGTTTAAGAACATAATTAAGCTGTACTTTCTAATAAAAACAAAAATTTCGGAAAAAACTTAAGTGTATAATTTAGCAGTTTAGCAAAATAAATAAATATATCTTTAGTATAATGAAACAGAAAATCAAAGTAGTCAGATAAACTATGTTATTGAAAATTGAATATCCAAATCTTGACTCATCTAGGAAAACAATTCTTCATCGTCTTCGTCTTAACAGATCCCGTTAAAGACGAAGACGGCTTCCTAGTTCGATATACAAATTTAAACTATACGCAATTTAATGAAACTATATTAGCAATAGAATAGTTAGTACGACGACGTCGCCACGATAGCAGGTTTCTTATTCACTGTTCGGTTTCGTTACTTGTCGAGTGTCACCGGCCTTAAAATACAACTTCGACTATTAACGTGGGAGTCGATCGAAATCTACACCTAAAACTGCCAGATATCGTTCTAGTTAGAATAATTTAAATAGTTCAATTAAAATTTTCGATTCGTATTCATATTTATAAACGTAGCTTGAAACTTTTTTAATGATAATCTTCTGCGATATTTCTGTTTTTCTAGTATTTTATTTTCAATTTCCATTTCATATTGAATTTGAATTGTTTTGAAAATTGAATTGCTTGTAAGCAGGCAGATATAAATTTTTTAACCTTAAGAGAAACCCATAGAAGAAATATTGCCAGGATTTTATTTGAATATATCATTTTTAATGTTCTGTCATAATGTTTTACCGTCTTAACTATATATTAGACGATTAATCCTCAAAATTTCAGCTTTGTTAAAATGACGTAGGTCTGGGGTCCCTGGGATCTCAGTCTTGCATAGAACTGTCATAGAATTGGCACCTAAGATCAAACCACCTTTCTTTATCTCGAACAATAGCCGTCATTAAACACTCTAACAATCTATTATCATATCAACGTGATTTCAAAGAACTTTAGCAGTACAGTATAGTATAATGACTTAGCTTCATACTGTATCTCACATACAGCTGAGTAGGCAGAGGGAACCTAATTTTGAAAAACCAAACTGTTCTCCATTTTCCGCTGCATTTTTTAGGACAATGCGTGTTGAGTAGCAGAACTGTATTCCGCGTTTTGTCTTGCACCAGAGCAAAAATGTGAAAATATTACAAAAGTAATTTCCTGGAGTGGGAATCGAATCTACAACAGTTGCGTTTAAGCTCACGCTTTGTTGATACGTTGCCTAATGATCCACAATGATTGTGTATGGGAAATTTTAATAAATCACGTCGCGTCGTCGGCGCAATCAAAATATCGCATCGAAAACCGGCTGTTAGGAGGCAGGCCAACAACCCATGCCATGTGGGCTTATTGCTTCCTTTTTGAGCGACTTTAAAAAGGGCAACGTCAAAATTATAATAAGAAACAAATGAGTATAAGGCATTATATTTTTGCTAAATAATGAGACGTTATATAAGGATTTCAAGATTTTAGGGGTCACAATTATTTTTTTTTAAATTTCGAAGTATAGAAATATAAGTTTTTTTTTCATAAATAAAGAGGATGCTCTATATTTGACAATTGTATATTTTATATTTGTATGCGATTTCTCCGTCGATTATTTTTAAGAAGGTTCCATTGCGAGTTCCATTGCCACCAAGTCAGGATCACATGGTGGAATCCCAAGAAAATTGGAAGAAATCTTTTTTTTATTTTATTCTATTTCTATCTAAACAAGGTCAATTAAAAATCGGTGTTTCGAATAATTATAAACATATCTGTACAGTACATAAGGCATTTACCAATAGCCATTTTAAGATGTGCACGTACATATAATTATATAGAGCACCGGTTTTCTAACAAATAAGAGATCAAATCCTGCTTCATTATTTTTATACGGAATTTCAATAAGCTAATAAGTTCAGACACTTACACATCTCATTGCCGCGCTTTGAATCGGTAGTAGAACTAGGAAATGAAAATATTAAATATACCAAAATATTTATTAAGAAAACCCAAAGAAGGATTTGAACCTGCTCTTTGGAAACCAGTTGTTCAGACGTTCAGTTGGTCAGAGAGCTTGGAACATTTCCATAGAGGCGCGGCTTTAAATCTCGCTTCGTTCAAATTTTTGAAGCTTTTTTTAATAAGTATTTTTTTTTCCAAAGTGGAATAACATTTTAAAAATGTTAAAAAAATATATATACCATTTTCTCGAGCGGCAATCGAACCCACAACCTACCACATTTCAGTCGCACAACTGAACATAATTGTAATATTTGGTTTTGGGGGCTATAAATCGTGACCAATTATTAAATACCTGCTTTACAGTTCAAAATTCACACCTTACTATCATAACAAGATTTAGGCAATAACATTATACGGATATAGCAATACTAAAGTAAATACTAAAAGTACCACGAACTAAATATTGCTTGAGCTTACAAATTGTCATATTACAAGCAAAAGTAAGAACATATCTAAGTTGAAGTCAACAATGTGGTAACAGTATAACAGTGGAAACCACGAAATTGGTATTAAACGTGATTCACGGCCCATAACAATAAATATGGGTGTTGCGAAAAATATTATTCGCTCCTTTTCGTGCTGAGGTTATAATATAAGGTGTATTTTATACATTTTTTTTCTAATTTGAAGCCTGTGACTGTAAATAAAAATAAATTTTAATTTTTTTTCTTGATATGGTAACAAGACAACGGGCGGCGATGGCTCCGCCACTTGTTGAGTGGCGGCCTTGTCTATACTATTCTATTCTTATCATTACGCGATTTTAAGGGAGCACTTATATTTTTGGGGCCCAGTTAATACATGATTAAAGATAATATTACTCTAAATAAATGGACAGTAGAGACTAGCAAAAATCTTCTGTTTATCAAGTCGTCTTAATAGTACGAGATCCCGCTGCAAAAAATTGCAGATATCTGTTTTTAATAAACTTATAGTTAATGAAAGATACATGGTAGTAGAATACATAACATTATGGTTGTTTTGCAAAATTTTTCCGAATTAAATTAATGATAGTTTGCCTGCAAATTTTTGAAGTCGGGTTTTAGGCCAAAATTCATTTACACAGTTTACATTATAATATAATTTAAATAATTAGGAGCCATAATTATTTACAAAAAGATAATATTTAAATAATATGCATGGATCAAGGCGTTAAATACAACAAAATCATATAATTTAATATATAAATTACTCAAGACTAACCAATCCAAAGTTGGCGAGCACTATATTGTAGTAATAAATCTTTATTTAGGTCCCCAGTGTTTAATAGCTGGCTTTTTCTTATATAATTGCCTCTATTATAGTGTCGATGCCGGCCCATTCAGTGTATTTTGTGCCTAAGCTTGCGTAATATTGTACGGCACAACCAACAGTAAAGGGACTGTCACTTTTGTTTAAGATGTTGACATTTTAATACTGTATAAATTTGAAATTTAGATCTTAAATACGTTTATACGTTTAAATGCAAGGAAGTTGTGTGATTGAGGCCAGCGTGTGGCTGTAAACGCGACAGAATGTGGGTTCTATTCCCATACGAGGAAATGAAAATATTTAGTATTTCCATTTTATTTCTTATTCCATTTTCATTTGCTGGTAACGTGATTGGAACGGAATGTTATAACACTATTTTCCCTCTGCTTACCTTGTTTCATGCGGAATACAGCGTGAAGCTGTATTGTATTATTATTATTGAAATAATTTTGTTTTTCATAATTTGAATCCCATGTTCAATTAAAAAAAAATAACTGATAAAAAAATATAAAAAGAACAGCCGCAAAATTTAACATTAGATATTACAAGCAGTAGTTTATGAAGGAAACTCTTTAATTTGAACATAAATTAATCATAATATAACGAATTATTTGTGTAGTAAACGTTTCGTAAGTATTTTTTACTTGTTCCATTAAAAATATATGCATAAAAATATTTAAAAGCCACTTATGTGACTTTCTTTTTTCGTTTCTATGTAAAATAATACATATAAAGAAATGATAACCTGGTATTGGTACTCAACACGCAACGTCTCCAGAATTCGGCAGAAAGTGGGGAACGGGAGTGTCTTAACACTAGGTTCCCTCTGCCTACCCTGTGTGTGCGGGATACAGCGTGAAGCTGATTTTATAACCTGGTATTAATATTTTAAGAGTTTTGAAGAATATTTGTCCGAAAGTTAGTTAAATAAAAAAAATATATGCATAGTAACTGCAGAACTGAACCGTTAAGCTTATAAATTAAAGTTATAGGTCATTCAATTCAAAGAAATGATCTTAATACATACAAATGAATAACTTACGACATACAATTAGTTCAAATCGGATGGAAAGAAATTGCCTCAGAAATTGGCCGCGTTAAGCTTATCTTTTTTTGCGGATTTATCAGAAATATTCCGATTTTTAAATAAAAATCGTCGGCCCACTTTTCCTTAAAGCATAATTATCGCTAAGTAGTCGAGTGACGATAAAAAATTAAGGTACTTCCTATTTAATTTTTATAAATGTTGAAATGAAAATATTTTGTATTTAGTGAAGATTTTTTTCTTGAGTCTTGACTGAAAATATCGATTAGTGGTAGTTGAAAATTAATCGATATTAATATTTTTGTTTGTAACCAATTCAAAACGTTAAATTAAATTCTACTTAGGTAGCTGTAGACTATTTATAACGCGACTATATTATTTTATAGATTTACTCTATTTCCGGCACATAGCATTCATAATAGGTAGAGAAAACTTAGTGTTAAGACATACCGTTCTTCGGAAATGGAATAATTCATACCGTAAAGTGGTAGATTTGCTTACTTTCGCTTATAAAAAAAATGGAGAAAAGATCACAGCCTAACGTAAATTGTGACCAAAAAAATTTATAAAAAATATAATTATACTATCAATTGGTAATAAAAAAGGCTTATAATTTTATTATTTTAGAAGTATAATATCTATTAATTCCACATTCTATTGTCATTTGCCAGCATCTGGGCTATTTGTCATCCCTGATCTCATCATCAGCAGTCATGTCACGTTCAAAAGAAATATTGATATAGAGATGAGAAGGGTCTGTTTTATTAGATAAAAGGCCTTTTAATTCGCAGAATTATAAATACTAATAAATATTTTGTATGACTGTTTGTAATAGATTTATTGGTATTATTTTTGTAGTAATAAAGACAACACTTTTAGAGTGTTTGTATCTTTAAATTTAGAGAAGAAAGAAATATTTACAGATATTTTAACCGATTTGTATTGTCTAAATTTTTATAATTTATAATTTACAAATATAGTTATGATACAAATAATATGACCTTATACACGACGCTTGTAAGTTTGATTCCCACTCGAGGTAATGAATTATTTCAATGTCTCGAAAATCTGGCATTGGATGGAGAACAGAGTGTCTTAACAGTTGGTTTCCTCTGCTTACCCTGTTATACGAGGAATACAGGGTGAAATTATAACTAAAACATACTTTTTTCTATTAAATTTAAGCGCTAGTCGATAATAAAGTAAACATACATCGATATCTCGAGTCACGATACATTTCGATTTGTGTTATAAAACATCGAAACGAACCATTAAACTAAACGGTCTGTGATACCGTTCTGTTGATTTACAACTCAGCTTTCTACTAAAAGCTCAAATGTCATTTAGTGAAATGCCTGTTCCGAACAGAGATTTTAATTTGTATTTATTTTGATAAGAAAAAAAATGTGATTAGTTTTTTTTCAGCTTCACGCTGTATCCCGCACACAGCANAATGTGGGTTCTATTCCCATACGAGGAAATGAAAATATTTAGTATTTCCATTTTATTTCTTATTCCATTTTCATTTGCTGGTAACGTGATTGGAACGGAATGTTATAACACTATTTTCCCTCTGCTTACCTTGTTTCATGCGGAATACAGCGTGAAGCTGTATTGTATTATTATTATTGAAATAATTTTGTTTTTCATAATTTGAATTCCGTGTTCAATTAAAAAGAAATAACTGATAAAAAAATATAAAAAGAACAGCCGCAAAATTTAACATTAGATATTACAAACAGTAGTTTATGAAGGAAACTCTTTAATTTGAACATAAATTAATCAAAATATGACGAATTATTGGTGTAGTAAACGTTTCGTAAGTATTTTTTACTTGTTCTATTAAAAATATATGCATAAAAATATTTAAAAGCCACTTATGTGACTTTCTTTTTTGTTTCTATGTAAAATAATACATATAAAGAAATAATAACCTGGTATTGGTACTCAACACGCAACGTCTCCAGAATTCGGCAGAAAGTGGGGAACGGGAGTGTCTTAACACTAGGTTCCCTCTGCCTACCCTGCTGTGTGCGGGATACAGCGTGAAGCTGATTTTATAACCTGGTATTAATATTTTAACAGTTTTGAAGAATATTTGTCCGAAAGTTAGTTAAATAAAAAAAATATATGCATAGTAACTGCAAAACTGAACCGTTAAGCTTATAAATTAAAGTTATAGGTCATTCAATTCAAAGAAATGATCTTAATACACACAAATGAATAACTTACAACATACAATTAGTTCAAATCGGATGGAAAGAAATTGCCTCAGAAATTGGCCGCGTTAAGCTTATCTTTTTTTGCGGATTTATCAGAAATATACCGATTTTTAAATAAAAATCGTCGGCCCACTTTTCCTTAAACCATAATTATCGCTAAGTAGTCGAGTGACGGTAAAAAATTAAGGTACTTCCTATTTAATTTTTATAAATGTTGAAATGAAAATATTTTGTATTTAGTGAAGATTTTTTTCTTGAGTCTTGACTGAAAATATCGATTAGTGGTAGTTGGAAATTAATCGATATCAATATTTTTGTTTGTAACCAATTCAAAACGTTAAATTAAATTCTACTTAGGTAACTGTAGACTATTTATAACGCGACTATATTATTTTTTAGGTTTACTCTATTTCCGGCACATAGCATAATAGGTAGAAAAAATTTAGTGTTAAGACATTCCGTTCTTCGGAAATGGAATAATTCATGCCGTCAAGTGGTGGATTTGCTTACTTTCGCTTATAAAAAAAATGGAGAAAACATCACAGCCTAACGTAAATTGTGACCAAAAAAATTTATAAAAAATATAATTATACTATCAATTAGTAATAAAAAAGGCTTATAATTTTATTATTTTAGAAGTACAATATCTATTAATTCCACATTCTATTGTCATTTGCCAGCATCTGGGCTATTTGTCATCCCTGATCTCATCATCAGCAGTAGTGTCACGTTCAAAAGAAATATTGATATAGAGATGAGAAGGGTCTGTTTTATTAGATAAAAGGCCCTTTAATTCACAGAATATTAAATATTGTGTGTTTGTATGACTGTTTGTAATAGATTTATTGGTACTATTTTTGTAGTAATAAAGACAACACTTTTTGAGTGTATATTAATTTAAATTTAGAGAAGAAAGAAATATTTACAGATGTTTTAATAAGATAAACTCGTCACCAATTTGTAATGTCTATATTTTTATAATTTATTATTTACAAATCTATATTTGTAAAAATCATAACTATTTATGATACAAATAATCTGACCATAAATGCGACGTTTGTGAGTTTGATTCCCACTCGAGGGAACGAATTATTTCAATATCTCGAAAATCTGGCATTGGATGGAGAACGGAGTGTCTTAATAATTGGTTTCCTCTGCTTACCCTGTTATACGAGGAAAACAGAGTGAAATTATAATAAAAACATACTTTTTTCTATGAAATTTAAGCGCTAGTAAATAATAAAGTAAACGTACATCGATATCTCGAGTCACGATACATTTCGATTTGTGTTATAAAACATCGAAACGAACCATTAAACTAAACGGTCTGTGATACCGTTCTGTTGATTTATAACTCAGCTTTCTACTAAAAGCTCAAATGTCATTTAGTGAAATGCCTGTTTCGAATAGAGGTTTTAATTTGTATTTATTTTGATAAGAAAAAAATGTAATTTATATAAGATTAAAAAAAATTATGTATTTCGTATTGTTATTGGCTAATTTATAATTATAAATTGTTAGTCAGTCACGGTTCTTTCTCGGTCAGATCTCTTATTCTTGTGTGAATATTTTTAACAGGCTGCGATCAAATTTTTATAATTTGGACACAAATAATTAGTAATTGGGACTACAAATAAACAAAAACAGAGAGATTTGGCACTAATTTTAACACTTTTTAGGTTGAAGTTTTACACTTTATGTAAAAAAAATATATATTTAGTCTTTCTTTTAGGAAAGATCATATAAATAAATGTCTTTCCAACTTAAATACATAAAACATACTAGATCGTGAGTCAGTATGGGATTATTTGGTGAATTTCGTGACATCCGTCATTACTGTAATTGCCTTGTCAACCCTGGCTTTAAACGAAGAGACGATGTACATTCATTATATTTACAGTGGATGTCCTTGGTTTTCTTTAAACTTGTTTCATTATTTACCTTTTATAAGGCTTACTTTTTTGCCAATAAACAAGCAACAATTTATATTTAAAATAAAAAGTATAATATATTATCTGGCATTAGGTTTACTATATTTAGGTATATTCAATTATATATTTTTTTACGGCGGAACGCAACGCCGCGCTTTGGTTCGACACCAGAGCGAAGAAATTAAAATATAAAATTTAAATAAATATTCCACTTCGTTGAGTGGGGATTGAACTCGCAACCGGTCGATTTTACAGTCACACTTTGTGCCTCTGCGCCACGACTTGCCTTAATTATATTTAAAAAACACTGAACAGAACTGCCTTCTGAGCTGGAGATAGTTTTATGTTCTTTGGGTGATACAAAAGTGCTTGCGAAAGTCTTTTTGAATGAATAATATTTTTATTTAAATTGAGACCGTCGCAGCGCAAGGGGCACAAGTGACTGTAAATGTAACTATTGTAGGTTCGATTCCCTTTGAATATTTTAATTTCCACGGAATAGTAACAAGGCAAAGCTCGGCATTGAGCATTACTCCGACATTCAACACCATTCAACAGAACGGTACTTCGAGGATTCGGCGGAAAGTGGCGAACGGAAGTGTCTTAGTGGGAACGGAGTGTCTTAACACTAGATTCCCAGTTCCCCTTTTATTTTATATGTTTGAAGCTAAAAAAATATTTGAATTTGCATTTAAATATCTTCGATAAAAATTTCAGGCTACAAGTACCGCGATATACTTTTCATTATCATAAATAGCAGTTTAGCAAAATTTAATTTGTAATCTTACAGTTCTATCAAGTTTAACACATTTATTAACCTTGTCTTTCTGTCTAGTTAATTGGTAGTTAATCTAGAATATATCCAACCACGGCGCAGTTATTAAGTATAGTTTGTTAAAATTAACCTAATTTAACATCGTTAGTGGTGAGGTGTGACTTTGGTTTTTATAATGAACGTTGTTTCGATTACTTTTATTCAATTTTAACGAGTGCAAAAGAGGTCAAAACTGTTTTAACATTAAAGTACGTACTAAGTCTGTATTTAGTGGTGAAGCTTTTAAGAGGTGTAATGGAAAAGACGCCACCGTGGTGCAGGTGAGCTGTGTTTGGTTGAAGACGAAGGTTTGAGGTTTAAATCTGTATAATTTTTTTTGAAGAATTTTGTTTAGCACGTGATCAATTTTAAACGTGTGTGAACGCGTGTAAACTATTTCTTTCTGCCTAAACCAATTCTTGAAACATATTTGATTATAATATACTTATTTATATATATCTATATACAAATCATACGTGCATGACTTTGCAAGCATACTATTTGCAATCAATCATCCTAAGTAATTTTAAGACGACAAATTAATACATACACATTAAGCCGTTTTCACTCAAGTTTTACCCAATAAATACCACACGTATCTTGGACGACCTCTAAACAGGAACAAGAATTTGATCGCTCAGAATAATTGTTTCAATTAAAATTGAATTCTTTTCCCTACGCATCGGCACGAATGGAATGAGAATTTTAGCTGCGCGTGCGCAAATACAGTGGTTTTATGTATTGTCGTCCTTTTGTATGGCAAGGTCGGTATTTGACTGCGCTGTGGTTGGGAAAGGAATGTCTTTTTCTTTATAGCATTTTTTTTTCGATATTATTGTGAGCTATTTACTACTAATCGATTGAATATCTTCTATCGAATATTTTTAATTTTTGTACGGATTTTTTTCTTGATTCTAACCAACTCACCGTTCTATTCGACATGGTAATCGTTTAAAGGGCAGTTGGAAATAAACGCCGCGCTTTGTTTAACACTGAATGCTCTACTATAATAGCTTAAGATGAACTGCATAATTATATTAAAATCAGTTACATAAAAAAATTGAGCCACTCGTAAGTCTAAGCCGTCGTCAGTACCGTAGCGGCGTCAGTGATATTTTTATAACATAATATATTATCAGAAGCAGGTCTTACATTAAAATATCCAGATACGACTTTATAAGCATTGGAAAGATGTTTATCTTTAAATTTAAATATGTCTGATGTGAGATGATGAAATAATCTCTTAAACACTTCAATTGATTAAAAAAAAAGGTTTTTGTGGGGTCTTCAATTTTATATTACATTTGTTTTCTTTTCTTATTTTATTTTGTTTAGTTTAGTAATAACTAAATTAAATGAGCTTCACGCTGTATCCCGCACACAGCATGGTAGGCAGAGGGAACCTAGTGTTAAGACACTCCGTTCCCCACTTTCCGCCGAATTCTGGAAGGCATTGCGTGTTGAGTAGCGGAACTCAACGCCGCGTTTTTGCCTTGACACCAGAGCGAAGAAATGAAAATATAAATGAAAATAAATATTTAATTTCCTCGAATGGGGATCGAAACCACAACCAGTCGATTTTACAGTCGCACTTTGTGCCCCTACGCCACGACTGGCCTAGCTGACTGGCTGGCGTATAAGAATTAGTTTATAAAATTTATAAAAAATGCAACATTTGGGGTCTCATATCGATAGAAAATATAAATGAACATTTAAGTCATGATATACATATAATTACAAATACATGAATATGAGTCTATAACAGGGTAATATTTATTAAAAGCTAATTGACGTCTATGAGTGCGGTGATCTACGGATTAAATTTACAACTTCCACTCAAATATCAAATAGGGTAACTATATTTTAATTATAAAAAGAAAAACAAGCTTTTTCTTGTAACCGAGAACACTAGCCTTAGTGTAAAGTGGAACGGAAATAATCAATGTGAATATAAAAGGCAATATACTACATTTTGAATTAATTAATTAATTTAAATAAATAAAACTAACTAACTAACAATAATTTGAAAACTTGAAATGGTGTTTTAAATTTCGTTAAAATTCTTTAGCTTTTTTTTTAAGATTTATTGCTGACCGAGTATATCATTTTTGATAGCCATTTCCTTTGTGACTTTTGAGTGAAGTAATTTTAGTTATTTATTAGTATTATAAGGTTATTTGTTTAGTTTCTGCCGTTTACTGTCCTGGTGGTAGGTTAAAATTTTGCCTGTATTATATGAGGTTGGTCGTGGCGCGGAGGCATAAACGTGTGACTATAAACGAATGTGGGTTCGATTTCCGTATAAAGATATGAAATATTTGATCTTTTCATTTCCTCGCTATAGTAACGAGGTGACGTTGAGTTTTACCATTTCATGATTTGATTATTTTGTCATATAACGCCTCCTAAATTCGGCAAAAAATTGGGAACGGAACTGTCTTAATGGTAAGGAAGTATCATAAAACTAGGTTTCCAGATTCCCTTTGCCTACCTTGCTATATACAATATATACATAGGGATACAGTGTGAAATTAAAAAAAAACACATCTATACAGGTTTGCATATCAAAGACTAAATTATCCATGTCAACTTTAAATCACCCTGTATATTACAACAATATTCAATCTATTTCATACCAGCAAGATATATAAATATCGTAACTTTTTAGGCTTTCTATAAAAAAAAACAAACCTAAATATTATGCTTTATCACAGTGCAACAAAATATAGGTAACCAACAAACTGTATGATGAATTGATTACATACATCCTTTCTGCCTCTCCCGTTAGCTATAATATAATTATTTTGTTCCTTCTGCACTTCTGTTGACTAAAAATATGTAACATGCGTTTTACCATTGTTAGAAAATTGGGAATAGAAAGCCAATTTAATCCATGATACTTATTTTATGGAAATATAATTTAAACTTAAGTTTCACGTAATCTTGATTGAATATTGATATTTTTTAAAAAAATCTAAAATTTGCCTTAAATAAGACATTACTTATAGAATGTTCGAACTCATGATGCTTTTGTCTTTTTACTATAGCGAGGAAATGCAAATAATTTATTCCGTTGAGAATCTAATCTATCGGGAATCGAATCTTTATCTATCGAATTACAGTCACACGATGTGCCGCTGTAGTCTCAAAAAAAAAAAAATTAAATATATAAAAAAATTAATACTTAAAAGAGGTTTACTTAAATTCTCAACTTGAACCATATTAGTCATAACACACCATCATGAGGCAAGTGAAAGTTGAATCATGAGAAAAAGTGTAGGAACAAAAATTTAGAGCAGATTTGTATCTAACGATTTATTGCTTCTGTACGAAATAACAGATGAATGCAGTTTTTAACCACGCTCTTATGAAAACAGAGCTAGTTTAGATAAAAAAAATAATATAATTTGTAATGAAAACGAGAAGATAAAAAAAATATGTTTAAATCAAGAAGAATTGTCACACTGAAAGAAATATTCTTTTCCTGAACTATAAAGACAATCATTAGTCTTATTTCCTTTTTTTAAACTTAATACTTGAAATAACTAAAACAGAAAAAAAAACTAGAAAATCAAATAATTTATCACGATTTCTTTACCTTTTCAAAATCTTTGCCATAAATTAATAATAAGAAGAATTAATACAAAGGGATAGGTAATAACTCTATGTAAAACCCCCACTATCCCATCTTAGTGCATCTTAGGATATGAATAAACCTGATACCCGATTGCTAAGATAAGTAAGATTTGCGTTCGAGCTCTGTCCCATATAGCGAAGGCTTTACAGGGCTTTGATTCAATCCGGACGTAACTATACACCGCTGTCCTTTAGTGATGCGAGTATATCTATCGTTTATTTAAATGTCAGCTCTCTTTCGTGAAGTTGTGATGTAGTAGTGATGTTAATCTTTAATGATATTTATTGTAGGTTACTTAGTCTTTTATATATTATTTGCGTTTTAATTTTATTATTAAAGCAAGACTTAAGAGTTCAAACTTGTCTGGAATTTCATATAAGCAAAAACGAACGAACTTTTACGACAGCAAAAATGATAAATATTGCCTCAGTTACTAATTGTTAGTGAACCTTCAATACAGTTCTTTCTTAATGTATGACGTTGTAATCACACATGAAATTAACCCTTCTTTTACCTCAGAACCTGTTCTTCAAACTCTATAAGAAGTTGCTTCTCTATAACTAATTTTATAGTAAATTTTAAGACTGGACGCCTGCTTGCTATTGTAATTTATGTTAAATAAATTAAAAAATATTTTTACTATCCTAAGCCACATGAGTAAAAATCTCAGTAGCACCCACTCAACCTGTCACCTATAATTATATATATTAACCATTTAATAATTTAATTACGGTTGACCAAGTCTCTTTTAACTTAATAGACATTGCTAGACTTTCACAATTATTACAGTGACATTGGTATTACATTAACGTCAAAAATGACATTTGATGTGTTTTTTGTCGATGGTTTTAACACATCACTAGCGGCCAGACGGGTATTATTAGGTCTTCCTGCTCTCGATTCTGCCACAAGCATCGTGCATTTAAAATCAGGTATTTTCATAGACTATATTTATTACAAAAATAACTGTTCCACATAAAATGTTATAGAAACAGTTATGAGAAGTGACAACACGCAATATGTACGCACTGTACTAAGCATAATATAAAAAGATTTATTTGAAAAAAAAATAGTTTTTTTTACTTTTTTATGTTAATATTAAATTGTTAAGCCGGAAATTAAATATTATATAATATATAAGTATGACAAAACGATAAACTTTACTGTTATTGTGAATTATGTTATTGTTACTAGATACATACTAAAATTTCTATTATGTTTACGACTGGCGGAATCGTCATGTTTTTTTATTTAATAAGATCTGTAGAACATATGTTCACACTTCACTTCACAAAAAAATAGTAGACTCATGTCTACAATCTAAATTATATAATAATATCAGCTTCAAGCTGTATCCCATGCACACAGCAAGGTAATCTACCTTGTTAGTAGTACCAAGATAGTCTACCTTGGTAGTGTTAAGACACTAAGTTCCCATTTCTCCGAATTCTGAAGTGGCGGAACGCAACGCCGCCCTTTGTTTCGAAACCAAAGTGGAGAAATGAAAATATAAATTTAAATAAATATTTATTACATCGAGTGGGGATCGAACTCACTACTAGTAGCGTTTACAGTCACACATTTGTAGGGGCACAAATGCCACGATTGGCCTCAAAAATAAGTACATAATATGTTATATAATAATAAGTAATATAACTTAACAATAATAAATATATTATTCTTAAGTTACTACATTAGGAAAATAAGTAATAACTTATTTTCCTAATGTAGTATTATCCATGTTAAAACATAGTTATAGAGTATAGTCAGTATAAATAATCCGTTTTTAAAACTAAATTAAAAGTACATCTCATTAAGCAAGTAGTTCATTTGCTTACAAAAAACGAAGGCAAAACAAATAAAAGTTACCGCCACAGATAATTAATATATATGACATCTGCTTAAACGATTTAATGTATGTTTGCATTTATAAAGCCAATTAGTGATGTGCACCTGATTACTGTCGGCCCCTTTATGTAGTGTGGGGCATAAGTATAATTTCTGATTGTCAATCCATTAAATAATTTAAATTAGTTACTTTAACATATTGCGTGGTAGAAGCCTGTTTTGATTTTAGATATGTTATCTTGATTCTAGATCAGTTGAATTACTATTTATCGTTCATGTATAATGTATAGAATTTATTATTTTTTGCTTAGCTTAACAAGAAACTAAGGAAACGAAAAAAATAAATATTTAAAACTGATATAATAATTAAAGAATGCCATCACAGCGCGTTGATGTACTTATCTGTTTAAGAGCGTTGGTTGTAAGTTCGATTTAAAGTTTTTGTAGTTTCACGCTATATCCCGCACATGGAAGGCTAGGCAGAGGGAATCCAGTGCTAAAACACTCCCTTACCATTAAGACATCGCAAGTCTCAAGCGGTGCTCTAAGGTTCTAACCCTACAACGCCATGGATCCGGAACTCGCACAGTAAATCCATGGAATGCTAAATAGTTTCGTCTCTTAGTGTCGCAGTTACAGTTACAAGATTTACTTACGAGTGCCCTTTAGAATAATCATTCAGAAGATGAGGTCTTACCTGTAAACAAAATAGACAAATTATTAGTAACGAATTATATAGTCCAATAGATAAGATAAATTTATAGACATATAAGGAATATTGGTTTTGATGCGTGAAAATGAAAATAAGAACAAAATACTGTTATTATATGTATAATAAATATAATAATAATACGACAATTTTATGGTTACAAAAAAAGGTTTCATTTTAAAGGTTCCGTACCGAAAGGGTAAAAGGATAGGGTCCCGCTCGAATACTAATCGCTTTCTGTACGTCTGTCCAGATAGACGGTTCCGTCTGTCACTAGACGGTATCTTTTGAACCGTGATAGTTTCACAGGTAATATATGTACCACCGAACGAAAAAATAACGAAAAAATACTAAAATATAGAATACAATAAATATTCAAGGGAGCTCCTATATAACGCATGTTAATTGTTTGCTATAGACAATTTTGCAGAACCCTTCGTGTGCGAATCTGGCTTGCACTTTGCCAGTTTTATCTTTTAAATAATATATGCAAAGATTTTAAAACGATTTTATATTTTAATTTGAGTACGCCATAAATTGTATACTTCATTTTAATTAATTTGCATTATAGTTCTTTGTGTAAATACAATATTCTATATATGTTTTTGGAAGGAAGAATGATAATTTTAGTAACAAGAAAATTTTTAGTTTTAGTATCTACTTATTACTAAAAATACTAAATATCTTTAAACCTGAAGCCTTTTTCCCGACTGCTAAGGAAGGATTATGTTTTTTGCGCGTATCTTGTATGTATGTAATATTCTTTATTACCTCATATCTCCAGAACCACTAAACGGATTAACATAATTGAGGTATCGTTAGATTCGTATTAGCAGCCCAAGTGTTCTTAGATAGGTGACGTTAAAAAAAACAATCATGGCGGCTGTGGGACGCCATTGGATTTAGTGAAAGAAAAGTTTTTTGTTTCGAATACCACAATATGGGTATCAAATTCAAGAGCTCAATACGAGGATTTCAAAAAGGTATATCAGGATTATCATTACGATAATGAATTCTAACAAAAAAGTGAAAAATAAAAAAAATATTTGTAAAAACAAAAACCCCGACTGCATAAAACTAAAAAGAAAATAAACAAGCCCAATAGTTTATTAGGATTAACAGTCGGGACCTATAAGTAATTGATCAATCAATAAAATCTTTATCAGGAACCCCGCATAATTTAAAGAGGTCCCGACTGTTAATCCAAATAAACTATTGGGCTTGTTTATTTTCTTTTTAGTTTTATGCAGTCGGGGTTTTTGTTTTTACAAATATGTTTTTTTCGATTCCCATTGAGGAGAATGTGTAGTTTTTATTTATTTTTCTCAGCTTCACGTTGTATCCCGCATATGTAGGGTAGTATTGCATCGTATCGCAGTGATCTTGTATCGACGTATACCTAGATTGGTTTTCAGATCGCTTATTCTCCATTTCTTTTTTATATTTATAATAACCAGCCCGTAATTTACTATTGGTTGTCCGTTAGAAATTGCTTGTTTTTTTTAAGAATATTTATTGCATACCTTTTAAATTTATATAATATTGATATAATATATATATTTTATTTATTTCTTTTATTTAAATTTATATTTCCATTTCTTCGCCCTGGTGTGGAGGTAACCCGCGGAGTTGAGTTCCGCCACTCAGCACGCAACGCTTTCAGAATTCAGAACAGAGGTAACACTAGGTTCCCTCGGCCTACCCTGCTGTGTACGGGATACAGCGTGAAGCTCATTTGATCAAAAATATATTTAGAGAAAGAGATTTTTTCGTACAAAATTTTCTACCTGACGAGCAAACCCAGTATAGACTACTAGTTAATTCTAAAGTATTACATTTCATATTCTATGAATCACCGCGCCGCTCACAGCCACTACACCGCTATAAAGTGTTGCAAGAAAATAAACAAAAACACATCGTTAGGGGTCTCAACTTACATTCCTTCCAACATGTATCTGTATGACACTGTTAAAAGCTTATTTTACCGTTAAAATATTGTGTGGGATTTAGAATATTTGTTATGTGAAGGGTTAAACTTCGAATCCTGGATAAGGTAAATATTTTTTTGCAATTAAATCGAAATTGAGGAAATGTGTTTTTGGGTTCACTTTGTTACGTCAAGTACGCAAATAGAAATGTTTTATTTTTTACGTTTGACTTGATTCCGTACGTACTTAATACTTATATCTCACGATAAGACTAAGAGCTACGGCAAATCAGGAGGCACAACATCTGATTATAAGCGCGACTGTTGTAAGTTCGATTCTCGTTCGGGGGAATTAACTATTTTTATTTCCTTATTCTAGTAACGAGAGGCATTGACTCAACTCGCACTGTTACAAAAATTGGGCGGTGCGTAGAGGACTAGAGTGTCTTAACACTAGGTTTCCTCTGCCTACTATATTATAAGCGGGATAGAGGTAAGGCCTAAAAAAAGTTAAGAACGAGAACTGAAGGATTTGCACCTACATCTATTCTATGTAAAACCTACAAGAACCCAAAGCAAAACCCCATTCCACGTTTACCACACGGATACTACATCAAGATAATATAAAATAAAATATTTATTAAAGCACTTGTCAGACACAAAGAAGTGCATGTAAGAAACAGTATCAATAGGAAGCATTCTGGATCATAAAGTGAAGTGCGCAATCATAGTAGATACCAAGTATTATATAAAGAAAAACTTAAAGAAGATAACATTATTTTTTATCTCTATTGTATGTCCACCGGCTACATCTTACAAGGTTGATCTCTTTGAAGCAAAAATGTAGAGTCCCGTATATTCTTATATCCTGTTAGTGTTAACCTGATAATTCCATCTAGATAACATTGTAGTACAGTTGGCATGTCTAACTAAGTGATAGTTGTAGGTTTGATTCATATTTATGAAGTGGTGAACCAGAGCTACGAATTAGGCTTAGGCTAGGATTCCTAGCTCTGGTCAGGCGTTGAATTCCATCAACAATGCAAATGTTGCCTAATTTTCTAGATTGCTTGTTGAGTGACGGAAATCTACGCCGCGGCTTGTCTTATTAGAGAGAGGAAATGAAAATAATTTAAATATAAAGGTTCTCCAAGAGATAATTGAACCCATAACCTTGTGTTTTTGTCTATCCCATTACGCCATGATCGGCTCAACTATAAAAAAAAACATCTCATTTTTTTTAATAAACAATGTTTTGAATAATACATTTCTTAAACATCGTTAAAAATTTCGTCGTTCGATAACAAGGTATTTTTCATACTGACAACCTTATTTCCATTATAACAGTTCCTTCCTAATAAATTCACATTATGCAGATGTCCTCGAATGTATGTATGTATGTATAAATAAATATATTTTAAAATGAAATTATTACAGTGGAATGAGGCTGGCACTTTAAGATTTACGTATGTGAGTTTTTGCTCGTTATATTACTGTTGAATTAAGAAGGTATGTTAAATGCATAATTTCAATGTTTTAATTAATTTAAACGTTGTTAAGAATAATTATAACGATTATAATCATAATAATTATTATAATTTTGTCATAATACAAGTATTTAGGGCAAATAGAGTGCTTCTATATTTTATTGAGGCCAGTCGTGGCGCAGCGGCACGAGGTGTGACTGCAAAACCGACTGGTTGTGGGTTCGATCCCCACTCGAGGAGATGAAATATTTACTTAAATTTATATTTCCATTTCTTCGCTCTGGTGTCGAGGTTAAGCGCGGCGTTGAGTTCTGCCACTCAACACGCAATGCCTCCAGAATTCGGCAGAAAGTGGGGAACGGAGTGTCTTAACACTAGGTTCCCTCTGCCTACTCTGCTGTGTGCGGGATACAGCGTGAAGCTGATTTTTTATTCTATATTTTATTTTGGAATCATTTCGTTTTTATATGTTGGAATTATTTTGGTGCCGCACAACTTCGTAATTTTCGTGCCGCGGAGGACAGCATTAGACTGTAATACAACAGTTGTTGGTTCGATTGCCACTCGGGGAACGTATTATTATCATTTCCTGGCTGTGATAACAAGGAAGTTCCTTTCATTTACCCTGCAGCCTGCTTTATGGGAGATACAGCGCGAAGCTGAAAAATATCGTTATTTCGGATGTATGTAAAGGAAGTGAATTGAGAAATGGTACTAATGCAAATTCCTCTTGATGACATATTCAGTTATTTGGATCTAAAAATTCAAATAGACTGATAGACATCTCTTTTCTACCTTCCTTTGAATATATAACATATAATTTTAGGAGATATAGTACAACTGTTGTCTCCAGTCAGGTGCGGTGCCGCAGCACCACGACGGCCTCAATAAAAATTATTTAATAAGTCCATAATAGTTTATGATAATCGTCAATATAAAATGGCCATAAAACTGTAATTGGACGAAGTATATTTTAATTACTATAAAAGTAAATAAAGAACTAACAACTTGTAATAGATACGACGATCAGTGATCTATGAAGGCTTTACATCGACTTTCTATCATTTAATAGTTATGTTTATTAAAAAACCATCATTTTGAGTCGTAAAATTAATTTCCTTTAGCTTTTCATATAATCTATATTTACGGATTTAACGGTGGTTATGTCTGTATATGAAAGATATATAAGAAATAAAATATTGGGTGGCCTTTATTAATATAATGGAACCCAAAACAATATTTTTTAACATTTTTGATCGTTTGTCTGTGCCTTTGTTGACGCTTATCTCAGGAATTCCTTAACTGATGTAGTGTTTACTATTAGAGGCAAGCGTTACTTAACATTCAGTGTTTGCTTTATTTCAGTTGTATGAGACAATATTATTGTATGAATATCGTTTTTAAAATGATTATATTATTAAACTACAACAGTACTTTCTTGAGATGATCAAATAAATAATCGTGCTATACAAGCGGGCGAAGCCGCGCTCCTAGTATAAAATAATTTTATCCAATTCCAGTTTCTTATAATTGATTGTTTCATAGATACTAATAAGTGGAAGATTTTATTGACATTTCAAATGGTTAACTGTAAATTTAAGTATCTGTAATTTACTTTATGTATCTCTATATAAAAAGTTTTAGTACCCTGTCTCTACAGGTACCGTCATGGCACAGTGGCACAAGCATGTGACTGTCAAAACGACAGTTTTGGGTTCGTTTACCATTCAGGTGAATGAATCATTATTTTTTAATTGAGCTCCCCCACTTAACACGCAATTTCTTAAAAATTCGACGGAAATTGAGAAACGGATTATCTTAACAGCAGGTTCCCTTTGCCTATCCTGCTATATTCGGGATAAAGCGTGAAGCTGAAAAAAAAGTTTTAATACATGTTAACATTATTAAAAAAAAATCTTGTAGGTATATTGAAAACACACTTCATGGATTAGGTATATTCTGACTAGAATCCACATTACATTGGCATTTAACAAAAAGAGTTTCCACATATGTATCTATTCGTTATTTCATTCGAATTAAATAAAGGAAACATCAATTAGTAATGTAAAGTCATATAAGCGTAGTGTAACATACAAAAAACTTGATTAGAGTATTTGGAGATTTAAGTTACGAATCACTCATTAAGATGCTATTGCACTCATTAGGTAAATAGACCGTGAAGCTATAGACGTGTTGACAGGTACAAACATACATACATATATTTATATATATGTATCTATACTTCTATACTAATATTCTAAAGCTGAAGAGTTTGTTTGGTTAATCGCGGTGATCTAATGAACTACTGCTTAGAGTTGTAACAATATTTTTGTGTTTATTTGGTTTTATAAGTTATTTTTATTTGAATGTGGAGCCGCAGGTAGAAGTAAAATATATAAAACAATTTAAAAAAAAATTAAAAGCCATTGGCCTAATTTGTTGTAGCATTTCTCTATACAAAGTCGCGGAGTTTAGTTCCATTACATTTCAGATCTTTTCTTAATCAATAAATTAAATATTCCTAAAGATAAATAAGCTTAATAATTATCTAGGTTTAATAATTATGATATTTCAGTGAGTGACATTTTAATAAACATTATAGTGTCCAATCACTACCACCATTTGTTGTATACTCGTATATAATGTTTATTTCTTATGTCAAATTGATAAATCACCAAGAACTTTAAATTTATCTAAACAAACAAACAGACACTCGAAACTTTCAATATTAACTAAAAAATGAGGAAGCAAAGAATTCCAATTAACTAGACGATCATTAATATAAATTTTCGTCGGTTAAATTATTTGTTGTTGGCGTGGGTTGATGGTATGCTGTAATTAATTAACAATTTACAAATTTTTATACGACTTAAATTACTTTTGACTATTTATAGAGGCTTTCGTGGTGTAGTTGAATGCTTGAAAGCTTGTATGTGCGGATTCAAATCCAATATTTTTTTTTATTGTTTTTTTAGCTTACTTTTTATTTCTGACGTGGTAGCCAGAGGGAACCGAGCGAACAATATTATGGTCTTTCGCCTCGTCCTCTGTCATAAACCTCTTCATACATGACCTTCTTACGAGACCTTTCTCCAGTGTCATCAATACTGTGTTCTCTAAAGTTAAATGTAACATATTGTTTTTTTTATAGTTTCTCTCTACTGGTGAGTAGATAATAGAGTTTTTTCGTGGGTACTTTCAACATAAAATGTTTTTTACAATTTGCCAGAAAGTGTGAAGTTGAATGTTACATATAGCACTAGGGCCCGCACTTATAAGTCGTTATAAATTCTGAGATCGCTCTCAAAATCGTTCTCTGCGCATAGGCGTAGGAAGGGAGGTCTGGTGGCCATCTCAGGAAAGTCCAGACCACCACCACCTCAGAAAGTTAAAGTCCAGACTAACTCCCTTCCCAAAAAATATCTCTAGATACGCTAATGTCTCAGCGTTGAGAGTGGTTTACAAATCAGTGTCTAGGTTTCCTCTGTCTCCTCCGCTATACTCGTATACAGTAATATACTTAAATAAACTACTTTCGACCATCTGTCAACGTTACGTCGTACAACTCAACAACAACCCGATGGTGAAACTTAATTTGTATTACGAACTTGCTTCTTGTTAAATGATGATTAAAAAATCTCAAGTGTCAAATACAGTGAAGTAAAACACGTGTCATATAATTATTATAATTGACGTACAAATTATGAATTACGTATGTTTTCATGTATATTATGGCTGATTGTGATGACATTTAATAAAAAGTAAAATTGGGGTAGTAACCTTGGTTTTATCGTAACTTAACCCAGTGTTTTGTAATGGGGAGAAATTTTAGTGTTTAATTTGGAGCTTCACGTTGTATCCTGTTTATTTATTATAGAAAGTAAGGCAGAGAAAAAAGTCTCAAGACACTCTGTTCTCCATTTTTCGCCGAAATATATGAAAATATTAATAAATTTTAATTTATTGCCCCGAGATAGGCATCTATCCTATAGCCGTTGCGTTTCAGTAACAAGCTTGGGCATTTACGCCACGACGGCCTCTTCGTGTTAAGTCAGTTTTTATTGTATTTCCTATAATTCTTCGATTTTTCAAAGGGTGATTAATAACAAATAACGTTGCACTACGCATAAGAAAATTGAATTGATGACTTAACTTAAACTAAACTTCACGTTTTATCCCTAGCGGGGTAGTCAGAAAGTACGGAGCGCCAAACGCTACGGTCTCTACATACCTCTTTCACCTCGTCCACTGTCATCAACCTCTGCATACATGCCCTCCAGGGGGTCTTCAAGCTTTTTGTGCTGACGTTTCGCCGTCTCATCAATGCAGATAAGGCTCCGTTAACCCTGTTACCGGCTGCAATACGCCTTTCCACATCCATTTTCTATCTGTCATCTCCACTGAATATACTTCCCAAATATACCACTTCATTCACTTAATTCATTTGTTCTAATATCTGACCATTTACACTGATCTTGCATTCCGTTCTTTCTTCATCTCTTTTCTCTTCTCGCTATTCAGGCTTATACCATTATTTTTATTATTATTACCACAAAAAATGAATGAACAGGTAATATTTTATTGGGTTTATTATTTTAGTTAGTTACCTAGGTCTTTTGGTTTTATAAAAGTGAAAAGATATTTACTTTTTCAATCCTCGATTCTGTGTTTTTTTATTAGCTTTACGTTATATTCTGCATATAGCATGGTAAGCAGAGGGAACTTTCGAGCTTATTTTCAAGGAATTCCTACTGTGATCAAATTGAGGAAACTTTAAGATAATAATAATAACATATTTAAGAAACAAACACATTTAACGTTCCATAATTTAAAAATGTATTTAGGTTATATACAGTATTTTTTAATCGCGATAATACCCTAAAGTTATGAAACAGTTACCTAAGTGGTAACAAATTGAGCAATCGTCATTCACTTTCTGAAAATAATAACCTATCATTTTCTTTCATTGCATTAAATATATAATTACAGTTATAAAATTGAGTAACATTTAAATAATAAGTAATAAGTTAATTTTACAGGTATTTTTCAGTAATTGTTGTGAGAAAGTTTATTTAGTTAATGATAAAATGTACGCCACTGTACCGGAAAGCGTTTCATGTAAAGTAAACCGCGGCGTTGAGTTCCACTATCCAAAGCTTATATCTGAGTCAAAAATCGAAACGGTTAAAAATTTCTAACAGTTTTGACTTGTAATTTTTTATCTGCCTATTCCACAATTACTTTCTTTAAAATTTTCTTATTTTATTAAATTATAGGGGCCGTCGTGGTGCAGAGAAACTAGCGACTGTCTGCACGATGTTTGTGGGTTCGAGTCCCACTGATAATGAATATTTCATTACTTTTATTTCTTTGCTCTGGTAACGCAATGACTTAAAAATTTGCAATGCTTTAAAATTTTGGCGGAAAGTGTCAAATGTCTTAATGTGAACGGGGTGTTTTAAAACTAGTTAACTAAAGGTTCAAGTTCCCTCTGCCTACCCTACTGTGTACAGGATACAGCGTGAAATTTTTTATTTCAAATAAAGTATTGCAAACAGCGGCGTTGATTTCCGCAGTGTCTCTAAAACAAGCGAAAATTAGTTATACATATTCTGCCTATAAGTACATAAAATGTAATAAATGCAATTAGTTAAAAAATAAGTACAGATCTCAAAACATTTTGACCAAATTTAGTATTATAAATGAACTAAATGATCGCGCACCTAATTTGTTTATTCAAATCTTTTGCACTAGATACGATCATTTACATATTAGAAACTAGTATATGTAAAGATCAGGGTCCCAGTTGAAATAAATGTGAATATTAGTCGAAGCGAATAAGGCGAATAGATATGTATAATATTTATATAAACCTCTTTCGTTACTGAGTGACGAACAGACAAAACTAGTGGATTTAGAGAGTTTCAATTTGGCAAGTAGGTTGTAGAGTAGAGGGGAGGTAGGGGGGTTCTAAAGCCTTGTTTGCATTATGCTATTTTTTTAGTCGATTAAATAATTAAAATACTTGGTAATGCTTAAAAATCGTTCACACCCGGCGCGGCGTTGAGTTCCGCCACCCAACAGCCAATACCACTAGAATTCGGTGGAAAGGGGAGAGCAGAGTGTCTTAACACTAGACTCTCTCTACTTAAAGCGTGTAGTTGAAAAAAATAATGAACTAATCGTAATGGGTATTTTTGGTACTAAAACCTTGTCATTTTATTTTTATGGGATGTAACTAAGTAAATGTGATTTTCCGTTATAAGTTTTAAAGTCTAAGATGTATTTTTATAGTTGTTATTTAATAAATGTGCTTTAATAATAAAATATATGGATTACATATAACGTTATATTTAAATTCTCATTTCATATCTACATTCATTTTTTTTTCATTTAATTTTTTTTTAGCTTCACGCTGTATCTCGCATACAGCAGGGTAGGCAGAGGGCACCTAGTGTTAAAACACTCCGTTCCCCACTTTCTGCCGAATTTTGGAGGCATTGCGTGTTGAGTGGCAGAACTCAACGCCGCGCTTTGCCCCGACACCAGAGCGAAGAAATGGAAATATAAATTTAAGTAAATATTTCATCTCCTCGAGTGGGGATCGAACCCACAACCAGTCGGTTTTNACCAAATTTAGTATTATAAATGAACTAAATGATCGCGCGCCTAATTTGTTTATTCAAATCTTTTGCACTAGATACGATCATTTACATATTAGAAACTAGAATATGTAAAGATCAGGGTCCCAGTTAAAATAAATGTGAATATTAGTCGAAGCGAATAAGGCGAATATATATGTATAATATTTATATAAACCTCTTTCGTTACTGAGTGATGAACAGACAAAACTAGTGGATTTAGAGAGTTTCAATTTGGCAAGTAGGTTGTGGGATGGAGGGAAGGTAGGTGAGGTCTAAAGCCTTGTTTGCATTATGATAGTATTTTTGTCGAGGAAGTGACTAATTTAGTAGTTAAAATACTTGCTACTATCCAAAAATCGTTGGCAATCGGCGCGGCGTTGAGTTCCGCCACCCAACAGCCAATGCCTCCGGAATTCAGTGGAAAGTGGAGTGTCTTACCATTAGGCTCTCTCTACTTACAGCGTGTAGTTGAAAAAAATAATTAACTAATCGTAACGGGTATTTTTTATGGGAAGTAAATGAAGATTTTCCGTTATTAGTCTTAATTAGTATCTCTTTTTAGTCTTATTACACAATATAACGCTACATTTGAATTCTCATTTCATATCTACATTTAAAAAATCTTGTAAATCATTTAGTTTCATCTATAACATGTTTAAAATTCCACGAATATATCGAACTTAGATCCAATCAACTAGTTTTTAAATAACTACTCAACTACTACTATGAAGTAAACATTAATATTTAGAGAAATAATTTAATCACGCCATTAAATGTGGAAAATGGAGTGGTTACTTATCTTGATATCTCGGTGTAACTACTATTGCGTAAATTACTAGATTTAGAAATCTAGTAAAGCATATATAATGGTATTTAGCTGAATTTTTCGATAATAACTATTATTTTCTCCTGCATGGAGAGGGGTAGGTAAAGATTTTTGGTAGCTTCACGGCGTATCCCGCGTGAGGCAAAGAAAATATTCTTTCGAGCTGTTCTCAATTAGGATAAAGCACACATTTTTAACATATTGCGCTATGATAGCGTCAATTATTATAAAAAGTTGATAGAAAAATACAAAGATTAACGAGAATATATGAAATGCTAAACAACACTAGACAAGGCTTATATAAACATGTATGTAAATAAATGGAAGCCGTGTAATATCCCTGACAACTGATCTTATCTCGTTTAATTAATAGAGCACCGTGTATTAAACTGCTTAATTATACTCTTATTAATAATATTATAAATTTATTTTTTTTATATTCATATATCTATCGACACATATCTATGAATATATTATTCTGTTCATTAATTTCTAAAACTACTGAGGCCAGTCGTGGCGTAGGGACAGAAGCGTGTGACTGTCAACGCGATAGGTTGTAGGTTCGATTCCCACTCGAGAAAAGGAAACATATCGTTTTTTATTTTTTCGGTCTGATGTCAAAGCTTAGTGTTGGGGTCCGCCATTCAACACTTATTATTTATATGCGGGATATAGCGAACAAAAAAACGAATAAAAAAACAAAAACATTCAGAAGCATTGTATCTATGAGTAATTAACCGGGTGTGAAAAAAGAATCATCACCCTCAGAATGGAAATAGAATCCAACAATCACGTTTGCAGTCAACCCACATTCCACTGCGCCACAACGGCTTCAATATTTTTTTCACGTTATAAAAGGACTTTTTAAATCTAAGAACGCTTCAAAACTTTCATCGACTCTGTCCCACATATGGTAATAAAAAGTAAATTAAATTGTAAATTGGCATTACTTTTAAGCGATATGTGAACGTATAAGGAAACCATTCAAATTGGTTTCGATATATAAGTACTTATGCACATATTAACATTATCTGAGTTTCCATTTGTCGGGATTCCATAAAAACAATAAACGAAGCAGTAAAAATACATAATAAGTGTATTCATAATTTATAGTAATTGTAGTGTTGGTATGTAACAGTGGCTGTAAATGCTCATAAATTAATACTAAAATGGAGGTAGGTAATTCAATTTCTTTTTTTTTTAGTTTCACGCTTTATTTAAACTGAGGGAACCTAGTGTTAAGACCTCCGCTTCCCACTTTCCATCTCCACTCAATACACAATGCCTTCAGAATTCGTCGGAATGTGGGCAACAGATTTATTAAAAGGGAACGGTCGAATTGTCTAATACTAGGTTCCCAGGTTCCCTGTATCGTGCAATGTGCGGATTAAAAAATGATTTACACATATTTAGGTGCACTCGATAAAATAAATATGACACAACCATAAAATCTGGTTCTTAAATATAAAAGAAGGTACTAATGACGTAAAAATCAAGCAAATACATACATCTGTGACTTTGTTGTTGCAAAAGTATAACGCAATCGTAATAACTTAAAATTAACGACTTAAAAGAAGTTGATAAGTTAATTTTAACACATTTCAATTAAAAACATATAAAAACTTTATTTAATTTTAATTTTATATTTAATTTTGTTAATATCTTTAATTTTGTACAGTCATTTATTTGTATACAATGTAATATATTGAGCTCTTTTAATAGTTTCACGCTGTATCCCGTATAGCAGGTAGGCAGAAGAAACCTAGTGTTAAGACACTTCGTTCCCCATTTTCCGCCGAATTCAGAAGAGATGCATGTTGAGTGGTGGAACTCTCTTTCGATTCCGTTGAGCGAAGGAATGATAATATTAAATACTTCAATTCCCCGAGTGGGAATCGAACCCGCGTACAGTTACACGCTTGTGCCCCTGTGCCATGAATGGCCTCTAAGTTTTTACATATATTGTTGTTTTCTTACTATGAATGTATTTATAGTAACTTCTTAGTTGCCAGGCGCCGTATTGTGGTATTTGTTATTATCCTCATGTATAAAAAGTGAATCTTCATACTTTACCCAATCATTAAACGAGAGAAAAAACTTTTAAAATCAATAAAAAAATATCTGAAAACCAAAAATTATGAACAAAATCGAATTCACCATCTCCTCTATACACATTAAGACGTTTATTGTCCATACATAAAATACTTTTTAAGTTATCACCAGCACTACCAGGTAGCGAGACATGGCAAGTGCATGCACGCTATAAATCCTACGCTTTAGGACGCCATTACTGAACGAAGCTTGTATATTCTGCTTTCACTGGATGTAGGCCGAGTTTATTTGCTTAAGTTATGTACTATCGAGCTTTGACGTTTTTTTTATTTTCTAAGAAACGTGTCGCTTTTTATTTTTTTTTGTAAATAGTATTTTACAAATATTTTACTCAATTTCTTTTGAGAACATAAAACACGACTGCGTAAATAATAAATTAATATACCTAGCAATACTCGCACCATTAAGAGAAGTTCAAATATTGTAGTTTCCCTTTTTTCGATTTCTAGGTATATAAATGGTAAATATATCTATTTATATTTAGATAATATTTTCTAAAATTAATAAAGAACTGACTCTACTGTCAATGTAGATTTAAAAAAAAAGAATATTTTAAGCAACTTTCGTAAATTGGAAAAAGCCAGTATACCTGAAACAAAAATAAAAATGTATATTTTTATATATAATACATATGATTTTTTTTCTCTGCGGTAAACTAGCTTTCGCCACTTAAAACGAAATTGTTTAATTAAAGCTACTCTATTTCCTAACACTAGGTTCCTAACACTAGGTTCCGTCAGCTTATATGAACGATACAGAATGAAGCTAAATAAAAAAACAAATAAATGTGTATATTTTACTTAACAACCAATCTTTTATACCGACAGACGTTGCAGCAGATGTATAAAGATAAAAAAATATGCTTATATGCATATTTTATAACCATTTTTGGATGTCATCTTATTTTACGACACTCAAAATTGTTAGATTAGATGACACTCATAACTCAACAGCTTTGGGCTTTGGACGTAAAAAGAAACTAATTCACACTGCATATAAATATTATAAAGGTTTAAAAGAAACTAATTTCTTTAGCGACGTTCCAAAAATGTTTAGTTATTTTTTTCAAGAAATCAAGGATTTTTTTTTATGTTTATGCATTATATTCATTTATTAAGCAAATATACATAAACATGTGACTGACGTGGCGTAGTCTCACAGCATGTGCCTGTTATCGCGAGAGTTGTGGGTTTGATTCTCGTTCGGGAGAATAAATTAAGTTCATTTCCTTGTTCTGCACCAGTAAGAAGACAAATCATTGATGATTTTCGAAGGTCTCGAGTATTCAAATAAGCGATAAGTGGGAAAAGTAGTGCCTTAACACTATATTCCTTGCGCCTACCCTGCTATATGCGGGATACATCGTGAAACTAAGAGAAAAATTAATATAACAAATATCCTATCAAAAGCCCTCTAATGTTGATTCGAGGGCTATTTTATCAAAGCGCAACTCCAATGATGCAGTAAATTATCACCGTTCTACCTGTTTTATGTTCACTCGTTAATCATAAAAATAAACTCATATATGAATATTTCTTTGAAGCTATTTATGGCGAGACAGATTTGAAGCCATATCCTTTTTAACACATGTTCTTAGATTTGTATCTTAAAATTTACGTTTGCACGTTGGTAAATTTTCTTTGAAAATTATTGTGTTGGCGGTTTTTCGTAAAATGTGTTTAAAGAAGCTTTCGTTTTTTAATTTGACAGTTGTGAGTTCGATTCCCACTCGAAGGAGTTCCTCGCTCTGGTAACAAAGCAAAGTGCGGTGATGAGTTCACGGCCTCGACTTCGGAGGGAAAGTGGGGAACGGAGTGTCCTAACACTTAAATTCCACCAGCTTACAGTATGGTACAGCAGGTTATTTGACATCTTTATTTAAATATTTTTTATCGCCTAGGGCTACGTTTGACTTCAGTTATTAATTATCAAATAAGCGTATAAAACTTATCAGGTCATGGCACGAATAACTAATCGACTCGATTAAGAGCAACACTTTAAATTAAAATTCAGATATATCGATTTGTATAAGCACTGTTAGTATATAATCTGTGAAACCACGTAAATAAAAATAGGTATCATAAATTATATCAGTAAGCTTTTTCGATGTGAATTAGTAAGTGTTTATGTTTACAGATTTTCTGTCTAGTACAAAGAATCTTAACTCTACTTTCTTATATCTCACGAGCTATGTGCTGAGTTTCACTAAACAAAGTAATCATTTTTACGTATTTTTGTACATTTGTTTGTTTATGTTATAAAATCAATACATAGTTTTAAAAATACTATTTCCTACATATTAAAAACTAATTTGAACATATGTATTTTAATCAAAAGTCCTAAAAGTGGGTAATGGAGTGTAATGTAACACTAGGTTCCCTCTGCTTACCCTGCTGTGTGGGGGATACAGCTTGAAGCTGATTTTAATTTTTTTTAATAAATCAATATGATAATTGTAGTTGTTCTTGTGTCTTATAATGTTAAAAATAGAAAATTAATTTGTATACATAAATACAATATAAGTACTGTTTTATTTATTAATTTTTCATCAGAAAGCCCGGAAGTGAATAATCACTCCGTCCTCATTTTAGTAAGGTAATCTGTTTATATAATTTAGCACTAGATTCATTTGCATTGGCCCAATTGCAAGTTAATTGAAAATTATGTTTTTAGCTACCGTAATGGATGCTTAGTCTTATATATATTATAAATTTTCAGCGAAATAAACTTTAATTTTATTAGAAGAACTATTTTAAAAATAATGTTGTGGACATACGCGGATCTGCTGTTGTATGCAAAAAAGGCATAGCCACAGCCAGATTTGGGTATTTTTTTTGTCTTGAATATTGATAGGCCCGTGAAAAACGGAGTGTCTTAACATTTAGATTCCCTTTTCTCTGCTATTTGCGTGATATAGCCTGAAGTTAAAAAAAATGTGAGTATGGCTCTAAGTGTGGTAATTGATAGAGCATAAAAAGTGGTGGACGTTAAAGATAGCTCTATCCACTATTATCAAATACTAAGTGATTTCTAATTGCGGAACGGGAAATGTAAACTTTCACTGGTACTCGTTCATTAAATTAAAATTAATAAAAAATCTGCAGTTTTTTTTTGAGATATCTAAATATATAAATAATTTATAATATTATTAAAAAAAATGTGATATTATTTTGTAGAAAGTGATTTTTTGTAACAAGTATTACATAAGTCATAAGATATTTAAAACAAATAAAAACCAGTAAAATTTTATATTTTCAATATAAAATAATGGCTGAACGGTTACTTCATAGTTCTGCTCATCAGAATTTGTAGCGATAGTAGTTAAGTCCTTGTAAAAGTCTATACGAATAATAATTTTTTTTTTACTTAACGCTGTATTCCGCGTATAGCAGGGTAGACAGAGGTAACTTAGTGATAAGACACTCCGTCCCACATTTTCCGTCAAATTTTAGAGACATCACGTGTTGAGTATCCGAACATAGCGCCGCATTTTGTATTGTTATCAGAGCAAGAGAACGAATTCCCAAAAACTCACCGGGTGGCAATCGAACCCATACCCTCAGCTACTGGTTAGCAATACATAGTAAAGCTTGTAAAACATATCGTACAAATCGAAAATACATTTCTATCATTCCTCAAATAAGATAAGGCATCGTCTCCCGTTAGGCCTGTCCAAACATATCAGTAACCAAACATATGAAAGACATATTAGGTTCAATCCACTCACGTTTTCCAGTAAAATAAGCCTTAATAGCTTCAAATAAGAACTAAATTTGCGTTTTTCTCATTCTTATTCCTCGCCTTTTCACCTGCGTCAATAGGGACAAAATATGTCCGTACAGTATAATATTTGGTTAGACAAATAGAACCCTGTCGTTTTAAAACGAGACGTTATCGTTAGGATAATATTGTAAAAGTTTTACTTTCTGTTTATTCAGTTATTACAAGTGTAATGACATTTTTGACTCTATAAACGATATAGGTCAGATTTTTTTATTTATTTTATTATAAATAGTCAGTTCCATGATAGGAAGCCGTTGGTAACAAAGAACTTGACTAAACTTAATTTGGAAATTATATAGATATAGGAATCAACCCCACAACAGTCGCGTGTACAGACGCTGACCTATGCACACAGATAAATATTAGTATATTAAAAATGATAAATTTAGATCAGTTTCATAGAAAAATTACCATATCACCTTAACCACTACTTCTACATACGGCGCCAGTTGAAATCCGGCAATATGATTTTTATAGGAAATTTATATATGCTTAGTTATAATCTTAAGTGTGGGAACAGCACTTTAACACATAAAATAAGCATATAAAGCTTGTTTACTTTGTAAGCATTACTAGCTATTAAGCTTAACGAGATTTTGCATCGTTAAGTTTATTTAACTTTAGTCACTTAGCGGTTATAGTTAAAGTTCTTTGATGCAATAACCTGATGCAACCCATTAACATCGAACCTTATATATTGGCCTTCGATATACGTAACCGCGTAACTCACACTCACTATTAAAGTGTCATAATTTTTTTTAAATGGACGAAAGCTGTTTTGACAAATTGTTTTTTTTTTGGGATGATTCAACGTGGTTTTGTAATTTTGAGTAATTTAGGGTTGGAGGGGAGTATATAAATAATTACTATTTTTTTTCAGCCTCACAGTGTATCCCCACATCGTTAGGCGTTAAGACACGTTACTATTAAAACACTTCCGTTTCCAAAGTTCCTCCGTTCTGTTGAGTTGCGGACATTGCGTGTTGAGTGGTGGAACTCAACGCCGCGCTTTACCTCGTTACCAGAGCGAGTAAATTAAAAAATAAAATGTTTTCATTTCCCCAAGTGGGAATCGAACCTACAACCGTAGCGTTTACAGTCCCACGCTTGTGCCACTACGCGACGACGATAAAATACTTACGTATGGTTAAACTTAATTAAAATAACTCGTATTCATGTCTCACTTTGTATTACAATTTCACTTAATTTCTCTTATTTGCTAATTAGTGTTAAATTTCATCTACCTCGGTACTTACTTAAAATATTTGGTTATTACACACGAATGCGTTTTAACTTGATTTTCTTCAATGAAGTGTGTATTTATGTATAATAAATATAACATGACATATACAAACTCGGAATTGTAATGGGTTCAATCCTCGTTATTTTGATTTTCCCGTTCAGGTGTATAGCGCGCCGCGTTGAATTGCGCCACTCAAAACACGAGGTCTCAAATTCAGACAGAAAGTGGAAAACGGAGTGTTGGACACTTTACTCTGTCTGTCTACCTTAGTAGGGTGAGCAGAGGTAACCTTGGACCCTAGTGTTAAGACACTCCGTTTAAGTTACCCACTTTGCGCTGATTCCTGAGGCATTACTTGTTGAGTGTCGGAACGCGCATTGCCTCGTTACAATAGCTTTTTCCATTTCGAAAATTAACTTTTAACTTGGCTTTTACAGTTACACTCTTGTGCCACAGGGTCTCCGAAAAAATTGGCAATTATAAGTTAAATTTATCCCACCCTGTTTGTCCCAACTGAGACTTAAAACTCTCCGTTCCCCATATTCCATCAAATTTTCGAGACATTGCTTATTTAGTGATGTAAATAAACGCCATTACTGCGTCCAGAACAATAAAAATAACCGATTTCCACAATTGAGAATCGAACCCACAAAACCAAAAAGAATTCAAAATAAATCTTGCCAATTTTAAAACTAACCACATACGCCCAATGCTATATTTCTCAAAGAATGTCGCTACAGTCTCCATTAAACTATAATTTCGTTGTTTGTTCTACTTATAAGATGTTATTTGTGCTGCTTGTAATAACCTATCCATCGAGTGTACGACCCGGGGCGGACCACCCGACTACAGATATTTTTGCTGGCCCACATTTTTTAATAGACACTAGTAAGCTAGATGTATTGGTCTATTGAGATCTTGGGATGAAAGATTTATTGATTTATCTATACTATTATTATAAAACTGGACAGTTTGTTTGGTTGAACGTGTTGATCTCAGGAACTATAGATTCGAATTGAAACATGTTTTCAGTGTTGATTATTATTGTATTAAATTTTAATATTAAAAAAAATCTTGATACAGCTAACATGGGTTTCACTTGTGGATTCATTAAATTCCAATAGTTATTATTATTTAATGATTTTTTTGGTAGTAAACATAGAAAATCTGGTGTTAGTCTTCTAGATTTTCCGATGGATTTTCGATACTTTTATTTTAAAATCATCCTATGTAATGTTTAAATTATATAATAAAGAGATATAACTGGAGAACACCATTTGAACTTATGCATAATATCTTACATACTAGCGTTCCTTGTGTCAAATTCCTATAAATAAACTGCTAGTACATACCTGCAACAAAAGAAGGTAATTATTAATTCATATTTCTATTAAAAACAACAACAAGAATATAACATAACAAGGCATATTTTACACATTTAAATCAATGAATATATAAATCTCTTTCGTTACTGAGCTATTTACAGACAACACACAGACGAAACTACTGGAATTAGAAAGTTGAAATTTGCACCAACCCACCCAGTTAGGGAGTATAGGGAAACACTAAGAAAAGATTTCTCGAAACGAAAACACAAAAGGAAAGGGATAAATAGCATTTTTCATAATATATCTTAAAGTCCATGTACAGAAAATTGCGAGCGGTGACTAGTTAAAAATGTATTCAGTTAAATTAATGCAGACCCATATTTAAAACGAGGCAAAACCAGGATAGGGCTTAAATAATGTAATATATATACATAATAATACGTTTGAATGAAAGCGTAAGTGTCGCTTACTTATTTGGTGTCCGCCCACGGTGTCTGCCCATTCGTACACTTTAAATCTACTGTCGAGGAATAAATTAGAGCAAAGGTTGGTTCGCTTAGACTGTGCTTTAGACCGAAGTATAGAGTAAAACTGGCTTGTAATAGTTAAAAATTGTATGACTGATTAGATTTTTTAATATTTTAGGAAAACTAATTGGTTAGTTGTTCTCGCTTTTGGTAACAAAGTAAATCTCGTCGTTGTGTTTAGCCGCTAAACACGCAATATCTTGAAAATTGAGCAGCTCAATAAATTCGGGGGAATATATTAAGTTCTCTCTGCCTACTCTGATGCGAGTAGCGAATGTTATTTTTTATTATGTAGTGGATTAAATTATAGAGTGGATTAAAGGATATTTCTCTATGTAGATCAGCCAGCATAGATATTTCCAAGAAAAGGCCTGAATCAAGAATTAAAAAAGTTATTCCATTACATTCCATTCTACAGTTTTCCTTTTCTTCTTTTGTATTTTAATGTTTCTCTATATTATTAAGCTAGCGTAACTCTCTCAAACGGGTGTATATCAATAGTGTCACTTATAGCCCACTTGGTTTTATAAAACAGGCCAGGCCTTGTGCCCACACCGACTACGCAAGAAAGGAAATGCTAATTTTTGTGTGACGCTCACACTTGGCTAACTAATGTTTATTGTGTTGAATTAGATAGGAAGTCAACGATTTTTTTTATGATTTTAGTCAATTTTCAGAAAATCTCAGGAGGTAGTGGTTCAAAATGAAAATTTCTTTTTGTGTTAGATATTTTAATTATAGAGAAAGGTATATAGGTTGTAGAACTAAAATTACAAAATAATAAATAAAAAGGTAGCTAAAGCTAGAGAGTTTAAGAGCTTCCTTTGCGCGTCGTATACTGTTAGTGTGGTTTTGCTCATCATTCAAGTTAACAAATGGAAATACCATTTAATCTCGCGGACAAAGCTGCAGCTATAGCCTAGTATATTGTAGAATTAAAAATGACTAATTTAAAAATATAATTGTATACTTTTATATGTAGATATACTGTTTGAATTTTTATATTATTTATAGCAAGAGATGCAATGTCTCCAATTTTCTAACTACTTTACCATGATACAAGGTATTAATTAATACAAAAAAGTATGTATTACAATATAATATATAAAGATATACATATTTATTTCAAAGTCACGCAATAGAACCATTACTAGTTGGCGCGGGTGGTCCGTAAGGCGTCGTTTTGTTGACGTCATTATACACGTTGTAATAGACAAATGTGACTTATAGATAGTTTGTAGGCGTATACAATAAATATTTGTGACTTTGAACAGAAGGTGTAGGTTCGATTTTATTAAAAACAAGGATATATATAGCTGAAATATAGCTGAAATGTGTGCGGGATACAGCGTGAAACTGATTTTTTTATAAAAATATAACACTCTTAAATTCACAATGCCTCCATAATTCGACGGCAAGTGAAAAACGGAGTGTTTTAACACTAGGTTCCCTCTGCCTCCCCTGCTGTATCCAGGACAGCGTCTAACTGATTTTGATATAAATTTAAATATACAAATGTAATAGAAATAATGTTTTAGACGTACGATGTTAATCATCTATACAAATAAATAAATAAAATATTATATAAAGTACGGCATTAAGTTCCGTCACTTATGACAAAAAAAAAGAACGAAGCGTCTTACCATTAAGTTATAAAAAAAATTGAATTTAGTGCCTTCTCCTTGGACATTTATTTGATTGTTTTTTTTAAATTTATATCCATCAAATAATTTGACCATATTAAAATTGAATCTGTAGCCTTTTTTTTTTCTTCTTAATAATTACTAGTACAATACGTTAATAAAATTATTAAATTAATATAACTAATATACTTTAAAATAATAATTTATATTCGTACTTAAAATAAAATATTTTTTATTTCAAAAATTTCTATACTTTAAAGCTATACGAGGAGGCAAAGAGTTAAACAATATTTTGTTCCATAATGAGATTACTAGATCAGCTAAGAGTGTCTTTCTTGGTATAAACGGATGAAGCCAATGAAACAATGTAGAAATCCGATTTGTGGACAGTATCAAAACTGACAGTAAGTGAAATAAGGTCGTTTAAAGTCAAATAGTAAATATATTTTTATTATTTTTGCGTATTTCTCTTATTTTGTAAAGAGGAGAGAGATTTTTTTAGCTTTATAGTATATCACATTGTATAATATAGCAGGGTGAGTAGAAAGAACTCATTGTTAAAACATTCCGTGTCCATCTTTCCGCCCAAATTGAGTGTCGGAACCCAACGCCGCGATTAGTCTTAATACGAGAGCAGGCCACATTTTTGCTTTCATCTACATATACTCTACAGAGAATATGTAGTCTAGCTCGTGCGTTCTTTCTAGTTACTAACTTGGAAGAACGAAGAAGAAATACTACAGTCTCTGTAAAGCTCGCCTCGTCCCTCTCTTCATACATGCCTTCTGAGGGTTCATTACGCCATAGTTAGTTTAATTTAATTAAGAAATTCTGTCGAACAGGATTTGTAACCACAAAGATATTGTCATACGGATAAGTTTAGTTATTTCTCTTGCATACAAACGTAAACAAAGTGATATTTAAATATCTTAATGTACGAGGCCAATCGTGGCGCAGGGACACAAAGTGTGACTGTAAAACCGACCGGTTGCGGGTTCGATCCCCACTCGAGGAGGTGAAATATTTACTTAAATTTATATTTCCATGTGAGTCCTGTCACTCAACACGCAATGCCTCCAGAATTCGGCAGAAAGTGGGGAACGGAGTGTCTTAACACTAGGTTCCCTCTGACTACCCTGCTGTGTGCGGGATACAGCGTGAAGCTGTTTTTTTTTTCAATGTACATAAGAATTCACACTAGGGTTTTTTCATATATAAATATATTAGTACTTTAATTTACTTTATTTTACTTTCTGTTATAATATACTCAAGTTTTCATTGTCTATAGGTTATCAATCTTACATTAATTTCAGAATATTACTCTCAAAGGTTAATAAAGGCCATCCCTATCCAAGTGTTCCGTTCACTTTTGCATAATATGAACATAGTTTAGCAAAGATTATATAAGGAGAGTCCTAGGTTATCTAATTCGTGTTTTGTTAAATTGTTAATTAACAGCGTGCTTGTTAGTTTTAGGAAAGGAGAATTTGTTGAAAATACGTTTACTCTTTCATATTGAGTAGTTGATCATTATTTGGCTGGTGCGTTCGGAACGCCACATTAAAAGAAACATACCATTTTTATTTATGTTTTATATTATGTTTCTATGTCTTATATTCTGTATTAAGACACTATTCTCCTCACTTTCCACGCTGAGTCGTAGAGCTCATCACCACGTCTATTAGAATAGGAAATTGAAGATAATTTAAATACAATCATTGTATAGTGATCGAATCCACAGCCACCGCGATTACATTCAGAGGCTGTCCTACTGCGTCACAACGGTCTACTATACAAGAGGAGGCTGGAGGCTGTTATGTAGAAAAAAAGTGTAAAGCGGAAAATATATAAAAAATAAATATAAATTCATTTCCATTACTCTAGTACTAATAAATAAATTGATAACCTTGTATAGTATAAATCACTTGTATAATATTATTTATATATAATCTACATAATCGTGACATCACCCACAATGCAGTAATGACACGTTCTTATGTTTCATATTGTGACTAATTTGTGGGATGATACGTGGGTTATCATTTTGTCGTACGTTGTTGTTTGATGATCGTTGAGATAACTATGTATTTTTTGTAATAATTTTATTCTAGAAAAGTAAAAAGTTAATATTTCGAATGTAAGGAGTTTGTTTTAAAGCTTGAAGACTGATTGAAATACCGCAAGAGGACGTATCATCGTTTAAGACAAGAACGTAGACTAAATGACAATAGAAGTTATACCAATTTTCAAGATTTTGCATGCCGAAACTCAACTCTTCATTTTATTACCAGAGCCAAGAAATGAAAATAACTAATTCCCCAAGTGGGAATCGAATCCACAAACGTCACGTTTATATTGAACCGTTGTACCGTGATAACTATATAAGGATTTTTTTAAAGAATAATAAAGAATATAATAACAATGAAAATTGCACTGTATCACCTGAATCGGCATTGAGACGATGATTCACGACGGCGCCAGTAAAGACGCCAGTGTGCCAGTTACAAATACTTTGCATGTGGTCAAATAGTTTGAGGAACAGTCGTCGCAACTCGCAACATTAAGATTTAAAACTCTGCATATTTTTTCTTTTATTTCATCAATTTGTCATGTTTGATTAGGTATATAAAATTAATGGGAAAAAATAATTATTTATCATTAAATAATGATTAAGCTTTTTCTCTATAATATAAAAATGAACACTGTGAATACATAAAGCTCTCTTTCATGTCTTCTTTGTCTTCTTTATAACTTGCCTATTTATAATACTTCGTTTTACATATCCTTATAAATATAAAAAAAAATCAGCTTCACGCTGTATCCCGCATACAGCAGGGTAGGCAGAGGGAACCTAGTGAAAGATACTCCGTTCCCCACTTTCTGCCGAATTCTGGAGAAATTACGTGTTAGGTGGCAGAACTCAATGCCACGCTTTGCCTCGACACCAGAGCAAAGAAATGGAAATATAAATTTAAGTAAATATTTCATCTCCTCGAGTGGGGATCGAACCCACAACCAGTCGGTTTTTATAGTCACACTTTGTGCCGCTGCGCCACGACCTGCCTCTATAATCGACCATCCTTATAAATATAAAAAATACTGAAATATTATAAAGTATCATAATATCTTACAAGATATTTATCACTTATGTAAATCAAAGGCGTGTCACCAGTTTCTTAAACAAAAATCACTTATTACCTCACCTCTCTGATCATCTTAACAATAACTCATGTTATGTTATAACATTAAGCTTTCAAGTAAATATTTACAACTTTTTTCATCGTGTCGTAGTTGGAAAGTGAGTATGGACCTGCGATTCTTATCATACAACCGATATCTTTGTGAGGAATATATATCGTGAAAGAATCTTTATTTCTTAGGTTTCATTAGACTAAATGTAATTTTGTGGCCTTCCATCAACTCTTAATATTTACAGTTCAGTTCTGGGCAACGAAGTATTTTAATTTAATTAGCATAATATTATAACACTGATTATACTAAGTATTTTACATTATGTCGACTCTGTGTTTAATAAAGCATTTCTATCTATCTATCTATATTAATTTAATTAAATATTTACTCTGCCTTCCACAATTGGAGAACTACGCCAAGATAAAATGATAACTTCTTGCAAATGTCGAGATTCAAGATGTAATATATTTACTTTTGCGTGGACTTGATGATGGTAAACAGGCTCAAATTCACGGGAGCGCTTTAATTTTTAACGAAGATAATTTTAGGAGGAAGGAGGAGATTTTAACTTTAAACGAGGCATGGTTATAACTTAAAAAATATATAAGAGTCTGTAATGTCTGTAACTTAAAAAATATATAAGAGTGGTGAAAGTAGCATGGGCGTGGAAGTTTAATTTATTTACACATAATATTGATAAAAGTAACTTAAATTTTTAACTAAGTCTGTAATAGTTGTGTGTCCAAGTCAATCAAAAGTATTTTTTTATTAAAAAAAATATGGACAATTAATTTCCACAGTCATTGCTTAGTCTATTATGAAATATTTAGAATAAGCATCTATGAACGAGCATTTCCTAGCTATTATAGCTGACAAAAAAATTAAGGCTTCAAACGACATTAGAGTATAATTTTTTACCAAAAAAATGTTTGATATTTGATCGTTTGGGTATACCTTAAGATGTAAAATAGAAAATCTCTCTTCCCTTACACTCCCCAACCTACCAATATTCAACATTCTGAGTTCAATAGTTACACATGTGCGTTGTCTGTCTGTTTCTTAGGAGAGATTTTTGTTAGTATATGCATAAATAAATAAATAAATATATTAACTACTAAAGAGCCATAAAGCAAAGCAAATTAAAATTTCTAACATTCCTTATTAATTTTGTATCGAAAATATAATCCTGCATAAAAATTCGAAAACAAGTAATAAATCAACGTATAATGACTTTGGAAAACCAATATTGGAGTGTTCGTTAAGATTGAGATAAAAAATAATTTACATTTAATAGTCTATATATAAATATGTCGGGATAAAGAAAGATGAATGGTTCTATCGACGACTATAATATAGCAGGATAGCGGTAGCTTTAATAAAATTCAATTTTAGATATTCGTCTTTACAGATTATTTTTCTTTTTTCTGGGCTATTAAGGATTATATAAAGTGCGGCGTTAAGTTCTGCATTTAATTAATTCTTCATTTATTATAAAAACAATCTTTCAAATATTGCAGTTAACACTCTGTTTCACATTTAAACAGAGTGTTTTGACAATTTTTAGTGCTTAACCTTCCATGTAGGAAATTCGAATAAAACAATTTCCTTATGTATAATACATATTTAGTATTGTATGTGTATTATAATAATAATTATTTTATAATTATAGTACCTAAATTTATTTGATCTAATTTCATTTTAGTACAGTTTTATTGATCAATTATAATAGTAAAAGAGCACATTGAAGAGTAAGAAAATTTCTCTTGCTTGAAAATCACAGTGTCTACACAAATAGACTAACTAACATGGAAAACAAAGGAAACAAGAAATCTATGTCTGTCTTAAGCACATATAAGATCTATATATGGCAATTGAATAATTCACATTCCATCTACTTGCTGTTGGGAAAGTCTGATTTCACGCAATTGTTGCAGGTTCGATTCCCATTTTGGGCAATCTATATATAATATCAATACGTAAAACTTAAACTATGTATCCCTTTTACGAAAATTGCGCTGTCGAAGAAGTGTGAAAATTGACAAAGTTATAGTTGAGTATAGAGGAGTGCAGAATGTTCATATAAATATATTAAATTAATAAAATTAATTTAATACACTCTTCAAGATTTTTAACGATAAATACTTTTTCACATGTTTCGTTCAAGTCGTTTCTTTAATTCTAGTAAAAAATATACATAGACATTAAATATTTAAAACATAAATTTATTTCCTCACTCTGATGAAAGAGTGATGTAATTTTCGATCACGCACGCAATTTTTCGAAATTGGAGGATTAACGTGAAGAATGGACAGTTTTAACACTAGTTTCTTTCTCATCCCTCTAAATATAAGAATTTAGTATAATTAAATTAAAAATAACGTAGATAATACGTAAATAAACATCTGTTAGTAGTTTATGTGTAACACAACACACTTTCATTTGACTACTGGAATGCGATTGGAACAAACAGCGATTGTTTGATCGGGAATGCGGTTTGCTTTCTCTCACTATTAAATGTGATGAATACCTTTAATTAATCTATTATCTGTGGTAATACATTAATTTTGACTTAGTAGTAATTAACCTATTTTTAAGACACTTCGCTGTCCGTCCGGTGACGCCTGAATTCGAGACGTTGCATGCTATGGTGGAACTCAACTCTGTTTTTTTTTACTAAAACTAAGAAATGATATATAATAATCGCGTTTATAGTCAGATTTTGTTAAAAAAGAAAGATCATTAATAAATTGATACAAAATGTGGTAACTACTAAGCCTTCTGTGGATAAAAAGCGATATCTTCTAAATCACCCTATTTCCAGATTCATTAATTAAAAGAAATGTAAATTTTAAAATGTCAATTTTATTCATTTCTTAGTAGAATTTGAATTCATTACAATCAAGCGCGTGTCATGTCATGGTATGACATCTTTTTGATTTGACTTTGAATAAACGTTTTAGCATTTCATGAATTTACCGTAAGGGTACCCTGCGGTTCCCCGAGATATGCGACCTGAACTTAAAGTTATTAGTACTAGCCCTTTAGATATGCTCATTAACCCTCGCCTCCACTACCGGAGCTCCTCTCTCTTTAGTTAACCATATTTAAAATATTTTTTTAGCTTCACGTTGTATCCTGATTATAGCAGGGTGGGCAGAGAAAACCTACCCCGTTTCCACTAAAAAACCTTTTTTTTTTCAGTTTCACGCTGTATCCCGCACACAGCGTGGTAGGCAGAGGGAACTTAGTGTTAATTCACTCCGTTCCCCACTTTCCGCCAATTTCTGGAGGCATTGCGTGTTGTGTGGCGCAACTCAACGCCGCGCTTTGCTTCGACACCAGAGCGAAGAAATGAAAATATAAATGCAAATAAATATTTCATCTCCTCGAGTGGGGATCGAACCCACAACCAGTCGATTTATAGGCACACTTTGTGCCCCTGCGCCACGACTGGGCTTAAAAAACTTCAATTCCTTAATTATAAAAAAATATATACTAACGCTATCTACGGAATACGTTCTAGAAATTGACTATAATAATAACAGTTCCAAACAGGCCAATATCTTACAGACTATAGAGACTAGATCATAAGCAAAACCATAGAATTCTTATTAACGAAAAATTTTAAGAAAAAGTGAATTCAATTAAATAATCTATTGTCATATAGTATAGTATCCAGTACCTACTTTGAAAGTGGGTTACATTTAGAAATACAATAAAATTAATTATAACTATAGGCTTTATTGTTGGTATTAACTACTTTTAAATTACTGCCTTAGGCACTAGGAGTGCAGAATGTTCATATAAATATATTAAATTAATTTAATTTCTTTTATAAATTCGAGTGCAAAATTGAAGTTATTATATTCATTTGGTGGTATTGTAATGTGTATAGCAAAGTAAGTTGCGAATTCATTTAAATACTCAATTTCATACATATAGGTTTAATTTTTTTTTATTATACCTAGAAGTATCATGCATCTAGTGCAGATTTTTTTTAGTTTTATGAAGCTGTAGTCCACATTTAGCAGGGAACAGACTGGGACCTCAGTGTTAAGAGGCACCGTTCTCCACTTTAAATCCAATTTTCCATACATTGCGTGTTGGGTGACGGAGCTCAATTTCGCACTTGGAAAATATTTTCTCTCCGACAGACAATCGAACCCACACTCATCGCGTTTATAGTAACTGTATTGCTGTACCAAAATAACAAAATAGACAACAAAATTCAAACAAAACCTATAAAGTACAATTATATTACAATTAACAAAGCTCACCCGAGTCACGCTTCAATGCGCAAGATTTGGCTCTTTCTCTATTCATTAGATAGCATTAAGTTACTTTCACTGATTTTATATTATATACTAGCTTAAAACGTGGTTTTACATCATAATTTCAAATGTTTTAGAAGGATAGCTTTTTAAATATTTTCTGTATATAAAAAATATGGAAAACGGAGTGTCTGGACCCTTTGTATAACCTGCTATATGCGGTATAAGCTGTGAAGCTATTTTTTCTTAAGTTGTTAGTACGCCAGGACCTGATTACATGAGGACATCAAACATGGAGGACCGACAATTTTAATTTGCTCCTAATAATTGTATTTGTAAATGCATTTTTAGAAAAAAAAAATTTATGCAATAAAATCTTTGACGACAAATAAGAGTCATAGGTTCAAATCCCGCCACGTTAACTTTTTATAGGTTTTCTTATAAAAGTGCTAATATTAAACCTAATAAAAGTGAGAACCGCAGTTCATTTCACTTCCACTAAGTAATAGTGTAAATAGAACTTCTAATCTTAATTTTAGTGCCTTTCTAAAAAAAATGAACAAATCACGAGAACAATTATTTGATTGACATGAATTCGATAACCGAATTATTCTTCACTTTGTATCAAGTAGAAAGTTTCCATTATGAAATATATATCTGATAATGTATAGTTAACAAAATATGTTTTATATACAAAAAGGCAGTTTCACACATTTTTGATTTCCTCACTCTGGGAACGAGGAAAACGCGGTGTTGATCTCCACCACTCAAATCAATTGGGGGCAAGTTGGTGACTGGATTGTCTTAACGATATTTTCCGTCTACTTACCCCATTATATACAGTGTTACTCTAAGAAAAAATCGTATAAATGTATCCGACATTAAAATTTAGAATTTTTTTTCGTGTTACGCTGTACCTATGTTTATAAGCACACACAGCAAGGTAGGCAGAGGAAACTTAGTGTTAGGACACTACGTCTACTACGTCACTACTCTCCATTTTCCGCCGAATTCTGGAGGCATTGTCTCGGCATTAGAGCGCAGAAAATGGAAATATTAAACATTTTATTTCCTCGACTGGGAATCGAACCCACAGCTTGTCGCGCTAACAGTCCCACTTTGCGCCCGCACGCCACGACTGGCCTCCGAAACTTTATAAAGCTTATTACTTAAATTACCATATAATATAACAGCCATATCAGTATGTGGGCTTTGTAAGTCGTGTAAGACTAATATGGCCATTGTCACACTTTACTGCATTGTGCATTCACCGTGTACGAGATATCTTGAGATAAATCGTTTTACCTGCGATAATCGTGATGGGAACACAAATTTGTTATTTATTTCATATTTTTTTTATTAGTTATAATATTTATATTATTTTATATTTACTATATATTTTTTACTATATATTATATTTACTATATATCTTAAATGGAAATCGAACCCAGAACCGTCTCGTTTTAAGTCAGACGGTATGCTGCTATCTCAACAACGACCTTTAACCATTATATTCCTAATTATATAATAAACCGTCGTGGCTCAGGCGCACAAGGGTGTGACTGTAACGCGACGGTTGTGGGTTCGATCCCTACTCGAGGAACTGAAATATTTATTTAAATTTATATTTTTATTTCTTCGCTCTGGTATCGAGGCAAAGAGCGGCGCTGAGTTCCGCCACTTAAAACACAATACTCTGCTGTGTGTGGGATACAGGTGAAGCTGATTATATATAATTAATCATATATGAATACAATAATTTAAAATATTAAGCTGTTCTAGCTGTTTCTTTTGGTATTTAAATATGTTTTATTCAACAAGAGTAATGTGTCTATTGTAACACTTCTTAGTATTATGTCTGAGTGAGATAGCATTCAACAATAAGGCTTTGAAATGCACTTGTCTCTTGTACCTACTTATTTATCTGTTTTTTTTTAAACGTATTAAATTTAATATTTAACTAAAGATTAAATAATGACTGAGGCTGTCCAGGCACAGTGGCACAAAACATGTCGCGGGTGACTCAGAACGTGACGATCGTGGGTTCGATTGCCACTCGTGGGACTGAATGAAATTTCATTTCTTTACTCTAGTATCAACCGTTCCGTTGCGCATCACGCTATACCTTGAGAAGCCTCAAGAAACTCCGTGAAAGAATGGTTTGAGTGGAAACGGAGTGAGTGTCTTAACACTAGGTTCCCAGGTTTCCTCTGCCGACTCTACCCTATAAGTGGGATATTATCTAAAAAAAAGTCAGTTTTACAGTTGTTATCATTTAGAAGAACTCAAGTTTAGATAGCCTTTAAAAAGGTTATGAAAATATACCTACTATGGCAGTTTTAGCTATTATCACATAAAATAAAAAAGATGCGCTTAGTATATATTGCATTTAACTTTTTTTGATTGTTATACGATTTAGGGCTTGAACTTACAAACTAAATACAATAATAACCACTTAGTTACAAACCAATACACGAACAACCAAAACGATATGTGGGCTTAAAATGTATGTTAATTCAAACATGTCAATACACAACGTACCTACTACATTCACTTGGCTCAGTATTGCAAAAGATTTTGTAAATTTTAATGAAAATTCCTACTATAAAAGCCGTACAAGCTCAGAACTTTTATATGTTGTGTAATTTTATTTATGAAATGGTTAAAACTTAATTAATGCTGCCCACTCACAAAGTTTGATCGGAAAGTTATGACCAATTAACATCTGAGTGCAGTGGTTGGTTTGTACCCTTAAAAGTGCACTGGTTGCCGTTTCATATCCTACTTTTTGTTTGTTCAATATAAATATTTTGACTTTACCCTCTAAATATAAAATACTGACGTTCTATTATTATATTATTTTTTTTAAAAATAAGTTACATGCTATCTATAGAAATATTCCAAATAAAAATTATGATTTTGTGTTAATAATTAAACTAGGTTTTGAATTTTTTCCGCGTATTTATTGCTGACTGACTTGATCTTGGCCACTTTTTTACTTTTATTTTTGATCAGTCAGTTAGTGGAAGAGAATAGTGTACAGTCACTGTAACTTTTGTGGGTTCGATTTGTATTCGGGAGAATGAAATATTTAATATTGTCATTTCCTCGCTCCGGGAAAAGAGGCAAAGACGTTGAGTCCCATCATTCCACACACAATGGTGAAAAATGGAGAATGAAAGTGTTTTAATGGGAAACGGAGTGTCTTCACACTAGACTCCCAGAAAAAAAATGTTTTTTTTAATATTCTTATCTAAGCGGTCCTCCTATGTGAATTAGCAACTTGATGAGCTTTCTACGGTAATAACAGTTTTAGTGCTAGTACTTAAACCTTTAGAAACTTGACCGTTTAGTAATCACTTTCACTTAAGCTATATTAACTAGCTAAAATCGATGAGACCAACTTTAGAATGTCATTAAAGAAAATTGCGAAATTTCAAAACTTATTAACTATTCACTATAACTTTATCTCGCAACAAAATCCACACATTGACATTTACATATTTGTTTACTAAATAGAATACGCAAAAACTAGACAATTTTAGTAATGATATTCTGTAAAGTATTATTTACAAGTTAGATTTCTTGTTTCATGTTAAAATTCTCGTTAAGATTCTTATGCGTTCTATCTTTAAATTAAGTATTTTAATTAATAAAACTCAAGAGTTTGTTTGGTTCAATGCTCTAATCTCATGAAGTAATTGTTAGAACTGAAAACCTTTTTTGTGCTATATTTCTTCACTACAGGCTATATTTCTTCACGGAAATCATTTCGATGCAGCCTGCTGTCAGAATCTGCGGTCAGAGTCACCTCCATTTGTCATACACTATTATTAGCTATATATTTATATATTTGAAATAAATAAATATTAATGATATATGATAGAGATAATAATATTTTAAATAAATATATACCATTTGCATACGAGGTAAGAGATCATAATTATAAGTTAAAAATAGTGATAAAGGAATACCTCACAGAGTAAGAAAGTCGAATTAAAATAATAGAACGCGTATAATAATAAAATTTATAAGTAATAATTCCCTTATAATACAATAAAATCCATTAAATGAACATTATAATGTAGGAAAGTATTCGTATATAATACCTACATGTTAGAAAAGGGCAGACCTCTAACCTAAGACTGCAATAACAAGCTAACCGATGAAATCAAACAAGATATTATCAATAATAAACAATTATAATCCTTATTTTAAATATATATAAAGCTCTTTATTCCAAAGTGAGAGATTCAGTAAAATTATAATATTTCAGATTAATAGAAAACAATATTGTTAACGACTTTTCATTATGTGTTTTAGAAATTAATTTTAAAGTACTATCACGGCGTGTTTTATTTTACGCTGTTTGAGTGTAGAGTGTGGAAGATTTCAAGATTTTAGATCTCCTTGTAAGATATGTATTAGGTAAAAATAACTTTTTGTTTAATTGATCTCGCATTAATTATATAATATACTGGCAATTTTGTTTGCTATAACTCGTAATATGTAAAGTGGAAAATATGGTTTTTTCCCGTTTCTTTAGGAATTGGCAAATTTTCTGTCTTCTATTAGGGCGAGGAAATGAAAATAACACATTCACCCGAATAGGAACCGAACCCACAATGCCACGACGCCCTCACATTCAAGTAATTATTCTAAAACAAAAAAATTGGGAACTTCTAACCGTACCTTATTTCACAGTATGTACTCGAATAATGTGTAGGACAACGGTTTCAAATACTAAGAAAAAGACAATATCATAAAATATTTATAAATGTACATACATATAAGAATGTATGTATGTATGTAATTTATAATTGTTTCGTACACTGTTGTAGATAGTATCCTCTTAGATTTAATGCTACAAGCGCAATAAGAAACCAGCCGTCGATGTACCTACTCGTACATAACGTTGTGCAGTGTCTTCGATTTGTTTTAAAAAATATATAAATTTTATTTAAAATTAACTTTATTTTTTTTTTCTTTAAAATAATGGCATTTTTAATATATTTGATCACGTGTTTCAATTAACGTTTACGTTACTCTTTTTCTTTCTATAGAGGAAACTAACTTAAGGATATTTTTGGACTAGATCTATTTATAATACATAAAAATATATCCGTGAAGCCTATGACAGGAGCTCAAAGGTGTGACTGTAAACGCCACGGTTGTAGGTTCTATTCCCACTCGGGGAATGAATAATGTTTAATATTTTTATTTCCACTCAACAAAAAGGGATAAAGTGTCTTAGAACTAAGTCCCTAGGTACTCACAGCCTACCCCGCTGAAGTATATGTGAAATACAGTGTGAAGCTAAAAAAAAGGATTTTAAACTATCAGACAAATCCATATTAAAACACAAAATCTCTTTACCACAATCTATAATTCCACTCCATAAAAATCTAGTTTCTAATGAAAAAAAAAACCATATTAATCATAGACCAGCCAGCACTAAGTGCACTATTAAACCAATCACATATAATAAAATGCTTATTAACACTTCGAATTCAAAGAAACTCGACTGCGGAGCAATTTAGAGGCATTCCAATGTCCAAGGCATGTTTTGATTCCAATAGAATCAATTAGATGCAGCGATTGAGTCAAGTGCGATCACTTTATACCAATTACTGGGATACGTATGGCATATAAAGTATTGTAGAACGGTTGTTTTAATGGAAATTTAAATATAAACACGCTATAAAAAAATCAGCGTCACGCTCTATCCCGCACAGAGCAGGAAAGACAGAACGCACCTAGTGTTAAGACACTCCGTTTCTCATAAATACTTTCACTAATAACTACAATATATCTTCGTAATACGTTTTTATGGACAACGGAGTATGGATTCGAATCGGTGGAAAGTCAGTGGGAATGGAACCCACAAACTTTCGCGTTTACACCACGCTTGTGCCCCTGCGCCACGACTGACCTCAATTAAATGTATCAAGGTATTTTAAATGAAACCATTTTAACCGGATTAATCGCGTATATTTTGTACTTTTATACATTTTTGGAAACCCGACGTTTCGAACACTTTGCAGTAGTCCGTGGTCACGGGTAGACTGAGGTGGCATTCGTCTGTCTACCCGTGACCACGGACTACTGCAAAGTGTTCGAAACGTCGGGTTTCCAAAAATGTATAAAAGTACAAAATATACGCGATTAATCCGGTTAAAATGGTTTCATTTAAAATGTGTAATAATCGTGAAAATCAAAGAACTTATTGTATCAAGGTATGTCACCAATATAAACTGCAAAGTGAAATAACCTCTTAGTATTATAAGTACCAATTAAGTAGTGTTTTATAATATAGTACCTTTTACTTGTGGCTTTGTCCGCGTCATCAAAAGGAAATAACAAAAACTACAGAACAACAACACAACAGAAGTCCTCAAGTTCTCTTCCATTCATCATTTTACAATTTTACATCCATCATTTTACAATATTTTTTATTCTTACTCCGTTCCTGTAGGTCGTGATTATATATAACCTGTCCAAGACAAAAGTACTTTTTCAACTCGAAATATATAGAAACTTTGTAATGTGGAATGGACATAAATAAATTGTAACAAACATATTAAAATTCCGGTGTAGTTCGATGAGAACATATGGCTTAGTTAGTCACAATGCTTGGCAAGTTAACAAGAGGCGCGGATTCAAATATAAAAGTTTAAAATTTTAAGCAATTTATCATTTGAATTTATCACCTAATTTATCACTAACCTACGAAGGAATCCGCAAAAAAACATATTTTTGAAATTACTGCACTTCGAGATACATAAGTACAATTAAAATGATAATACATTATATGGTACATACAAACAGTATCTAAATTTTATACGATGTCAGAATCCAAAAATGTAAAATAATAAATTTTGATTTTAATCTTATTAGACATAGGGCGGAGTTATCCACTGCCACTTGACACGCAGTTGCAAAATCGCTTGAAATTGGATACATATATAGAATTAAGTTCCCTATCGTTTACCAAGAAGTTACTGCAAGACTTGCAGATAAAGAAAAATCTTGACATAAACGATTAAAATTTTTCATAGTTTCTGTTATAGCTAATGGAACCGGTGGGTACTAGAGGTCTATTATTTATGAGTGATACGCGCCTCATTACATCCACCGGATATGGAAACCTTGGAAGATATTATAAAGCAAACTTGACTTGTTATATATGTGTACATACATATAAAAAACATGAAGAAAAGCAATTGGAATTAAAATACGATTAAAAAATATTTTTAGTTTTTAATATGTATTAAAAAATATTTTTAATTTTTAATATGTACTTCAAGTCCTGACGTTCAACATTTCTGAAAGACGAAGAAGAGATAAGTCTTATCACTACGTTCTCTTTGCCTACGCTCATATAGCACTCTGCTATATGGGCGTAGGCAAAGAGATAGGACATTGTTTTTTACGTTCCGCCCAATTATTGAGGCATTGTATGTTGATTGATGGAACTTAACGCTGCGCTTTATTTTTGACCCAGAGCGAGCAAATTAATATAGCCCATTCTCTCGAGTAGGAATCGAACCAGCAGTCACGTTCACAGTGAATTTTAGTTACCTTGCGCCACTACGGCCTCAACTCACATAAAAAAAATAAAAAAACATACAATTTTGAAACTTTTTAGACATTATAAAAAAACCATCAATCAACAGTCGTAAAAAATATACAAAAAAAATTTTATACACGATTAAATTCATACAAGAATTTCAATCTCATATGGTATCTCCATAATATAGAAGAGGTGTTACAATAATTTATTTGTATTTGAGCTCAAACTCTAAGGAATTTATAAATGAATACATTATCCGTCTTAACGTATACATCAGAGTAATTGCTTTATTAACCACAATAAATCTGACAGTGGCCAAAAATATTACTTTTAGAAGAACCTATTATATGTGCGATCGTAAATCATCGTGGGTTCGATTTTATCAAATAACTTATTAGGCTTCATTCAACGGCTGCTGTTTGAATACTAGTTAATTTGATAGTTAAATTTAACCTTACAGTTAGGCTATGGTTTAGTCGATTGTTTCGATTCTTTTTTTGTTATTTTTGTGTTGGTAATATAATGGACGGCCGCATACAGAAACTCCAATTAACGTTTAAATAACATTAAACCGATAGTCTGAAAATTGCTATCGCTTCTAAGTACCGATGGGAGTGGTAAATGTCGGTTTCAAAATTTGAAATATTATATACTTTTATATTATACGCAACAACTTCGTTATAATTACTTTCATTCATTAAAAAATAAAAGTAATTTATAGCAATTTTGTCGAACAACATTTTTAAAAATGATATTACTTAAAAAAATTAAATCAAATTAAATCAGCTCCACGCTGTATCCCGCACATTGCAGGGTAGGCAGAGGGAACCTAGTGTTGAGACACTCCGTTCCCCACTTTCTGCCGAATTCTGGAGGCATTGCGTGTTGAGTGGCAGAACTCAACGCCGCGCTTAACCTCGACACCAGAGCGAAGAAATGGAAATATAAATTTAAGTAAATATTTCATCTCCTCGAGTGGGGATCGAACCCACAACCAGTCGGTTTTACAGTCACACTTCGTGCCGCTGCGCTACGACTGGCCTCTGGTATTACTTCTTTCATTATAAACCGATTGAAATAAAACAAACACAACATATTAAGAGAATCTTGCTAAAATACTACTAATACTAACAAAAAAAACTGACACTAATAACAAAAAACGGACAAACAAACAAAAAATCGTTCTTTTTGGTCATTACGATATGAAATGATAACAATAACATTTTTTCTTATATATCTTCCATGTACAGACACCGATCCGTTAGGATTTTATCATAAGTACTTTTAGATAAACATTTAAAAACATATGCTTGATATTTTAAAATAAAAAAAATATGCGTGTCTAATCGCAAGAAACGAAGCTTACAAAAAATACATGCCGGCCTCTTATTACTTACATACATAATAAATACGAGGGCAGTCGTGGGACAAGGGCAAACTTGTGCAACTGTGAACGTGACAGGTAGTGGATTCGATTTACACTCGATAAAATGAAATATTTAATATTTTCACTTCCTTTCTCTGGTAATGAGGCAAATCCCGACGTTAAGTATGGCTATTCACATGCTTTGCCTTCAAAGTTTCCAGAAAAATGGGAATCGGACATGTCTTAATGAGAAAGGAGTGTTTAACACTAGATTCCCAGGTTACCTCCGCCTACTCTTCTATATGCGGGATAAGGCTACAAGCGAAGCTAAAAAAAATACAAAAAGGCGAAATCCCTTATAAATCAAAATGAATCCATATGAAAAGTATTATCCATCATCAGAAATCATAGTCGAAGGCAATTTATGTTAATGTCACGACTCTACAATTTTATATAATCTATTCAAGCAGCTTAATGAGTGAATGATTGAGTCTTTTTTTATTAATACGTTGTTTATATTTACCAAGGTGCCTAGACTAAGAGAGTTATTCTTGATTTTTTGGCAGGCTTTGCGTGTTTAGTTGCGGAACTCAATTACGCGTTTTGCCTCAACACCAATATTAATAATATTAAATATTTCATTTCCTAGAGTGGGCACCGAATCCACAACCTGCCGCATTTACAGTTACACTTTGGGCTCTTGCGTCATGACTAGCCTCAATTGTTGTTATAAATATTATAAATGTTAATATATAAAGGCAATCAATTTTATTTCACAATACCGAAACTTAACAGATCGAAAATTATCATTTTATAAATTAAAATATTCCCCCACAGAAATTAAAGCGGTTGTTACAATCGGAAAAATAAAAAAATCATTTCCTCACATTGCACTGGGTTAAATATCATCACTCAAACAATCACTCAAAACTCAATGTCTCGAAAATAGGGCGAAAAGTCGGAAACGGGGTGTCATAAAGTCTCTATTTTTCCCTATCTACCTCGCTTCACGTTAATAAAGGCATATAAATGTTTTTTTAATACAATTTAGTTAAATTACAGTATATACCTACTGCGGACGTAGACAGGTGATCAATCTGCCGCGTCGGAACTATCAAATTATATTTAAATGATGATAAGCGGTGATAAGGATATAATTCGTCAGCACAGTGTTAGAGCACGAAAGCTTATCAAAAGGAGCGACACAGTAAATTGTATCCGGTCCGAATGTTTTATTGGACGAGATTGTGGCTTCCGCAACTTGGCTTGGTTTTATGTTACAATATTTGCTTAATACTAGTAGTGGGAAACGGGGTATCTTAACACTAGGTTCGCCCTGCCTCCTCTACTTTGTGCGGGATAGAGCGTAAAGTTTATTTAATTTATTTTAATGGCCCCCCGCTATTTTTGCTTGCGTAGACTTTGTGAAGGTGTGATTGAAATTAAGAACTAAAATTTGGAAATATTGCTTATATTTTGAAATGGAACTTAACGCGGCGTTTTGTTTTATTGATGTTTTGTGTGGGAAAAAGTAAACAATTTTAATATAATATCATTCTCCAATATGAATTCGAATTCATAACCATCCTTCCCTCTTACAGTCGGACGAGCATAAAATAGAAAATCTTTATATTTTTTATATATTTTTTAATAATTGTTATTCTTAATCTACAATTAGCAGGTTAAAATGAAACTTTTTTTGCTGTAGAAGGGGAAAAATGCAAAGTTTACATTTTTTCTAAGATTTCATTGCAAATATGGGAACCTAGTGTTAAGACCCTCCGTTACCATTAAGACACTTCTGTTTCCTACTTTTTGCCGAATTCTGAATATAATAATAATCTTACTAAATAAATAATTTCAAGTTTTTACAATAATGAGGAGCATAAAATCGTATAATTTATCACTCAACTCTTGTGTTTGTTTACAAAATCGACCTGTTTGATAGTTTAGTATCGTTTTATAATCTTTAGCTGACAAGTAACTAAGAAAAATGCACTTAAGTACTATTTAAATGGAGTTGAACATGCAATACATCATAACAACATAAATAATGGATTTCCATTAAACACACAGGATATTGGAAATGGTCGATATCTTATGTCGATATTAGTTTCGTTTGAAATGATAATTAATAGTTTAGTAGGTTGTAGGGAACACATATTGATACATATTTATCATATTTATTAATAACTTCGGAGGACGAAGTGAATATATATCTCTCTCAATGTTTTCCTTATTTTTAATTATCGTAATATATTATTTACTTAAGAAAATCGTGAGAGCCTGTGACTGTAATCGTGAAGGCTATGGGATTAATTCGATCGGTTTTAATTATTTATATTTCTCCGCCATGATAAGTGATAACACTGCGTTGAGCTCAACAAATCAACGTAAGGATAGAGTGTTTCGACGCCATATTCTGTCTGCCTAAACGACTAATTTAAAATTAGGTAAAACTTAATGCTATAAAATTAATGAAAAGTTAATGCTATAAAGAAAAAAAGTAGTTACAAAAGCCCAGTGTTAAATCATTCTCATGTTTTACCATAATCAACTGAATGTTGACTACATGACTATTAAGTTCTATTCTATCGAAATTAGAATTTTAGGCTTTTTTTAGTTTAGTATTTGGTTTCCCTAAGATGGAATTGAACCTACTAATATTTTGCTTCTATATACTTTTGTTCTAGATTTGTTTCTATATACTTTTGTTCCAGAATTCCAGTCTTGCTTCTACATCTTCAACAATGTCAAAAATGCCTATAGGCATACAGCAATATCCATTATTTGCTTAATATAGAGAAAGTTTTGATATAATAGCTATCGAGTTCCTTTATTGTACCTTACGCGACTGTCACTTGTCAGTCAACATAGTAAACTACTTATAGAATAATTTGCATATAATATTATTGTGATTTTTTATAATTTAAATGCATATATAAGTCGTTTAACTGATAAAAAGAAGTGATTAGGCATATATTGATATTAGGCAATATTATGCAGGCGGAGATAATAAAGATATATTGTTCCGTTCTCCACTTTCCAATGTTTTAATGGATTTACAAAGTTGAACTTCGTCGTGTTGGTAGGTTAAAGAGTTCTTTTTTACCTTCACACTGTATTTGTTGTTGAGTGGCGGAAATCAACGCCGCGATTTACCTCGAAACCAGAGTGAAGAAATGAAAATAACAGATATTTCCAGTGCCACTGTGCCACGACTACTTCTCGAAACTCCTACGGGAACGGGGGATGCTAACTGCTAATGGTCACTAAGGGGACTGAACCTAGAGATTAAGACTTTACTTTTGAATATATGTGAATATATCTGTATTATAAATACATATATGTACATTACATTCAAACGGTTGACTTTCCAAGCAATCTTTACTTATTATTCTCGAAGCGGCACAAGTACACATACTTACAACGATACTTACATTAGATAAGAGGGTTCATAAATCTCAAACTTATCGTCTCCGTTTTTATCAGGAGAAAGCTGCCCAATGAGATACTTGTGCATATGGGAAGAGTGGTAGCAGTCAGGTATAGAAACGTCTTTGGTATTATTTATATTAGGAATTTAAATTTTGCCTTTACATTCGCTTATAGTGTTTTACAGTTTCATGAATCTAATAATAATAATCATAATATTTTTTTGCTTTCTCCATTATTGCGCGATTGATAAATACTAGATGACCCTTTCAAGTAATATTTAATAATTACGCTGTATTCCTAATATAGCAGAGTAGGCAGAGGAAACTAGTGTTAAGACACTCCATGCCCCACAACGCACAATTTTCAAGACTGTGCTCGCGTGTTGAGTAGCGGAACTCAACGCCACGTTTTGTCTAGTTACCAGAACGTACAAGTAAAAATAATTAATCCCGCAACTAGAACTTTTATTTATAGAATGTTATATAATATAGTATAATCTTATCTAAAAACATCTAAAGGAATAAAGTTTTAATTATACTTATAGAAACAGCCGAAGCTAAATGTCCGACAACGGCTTGAGTAAAATCGACGTTTTATCTTATAAATTCAATTTATAATGCATTTATATATCTTTGTGCGGCGATAACAGTAATATATACAAAATGGCATTACGTAGTTGTTTGAAGGCTGCAAAAAAACGTTAAGTTGGAATCGTCATTAGAAATAAATGTTCCGTACATATATATTTTTTTTTTCATATATATTTTTTTAAGTCAAATTTTTTTAATAAATAGTATTTTTTTATATTTCTCTTGAGATATTTACTTTTATAACTTTACTATAAATAAAAATGTATTAATGTAGAAATTGAAATGCTATACTCTTATATTATTTTCTATGATTATGTTGTCATTACATCTAGTTAGAAATAGCTTCAGATCAAATTGTTAAATGGATAAATTAAATAATTAAAAGGACAACAATCGCATTTAACTTTTCTTTTTTTAATGAAATGCGTACTTGAATACCATGTTTAAAACACAATAATTTTTATAAATAAAATAACGTATATAGTTTTATCATGGCAGGTGGTACAGTCACTACTGGAAAATATAAAAAAAAATTACAACATTATATTATGCTTTTTATCCAATATATAAACAGTTTTAAACAATTCATTTTGTTCATTGGCAGTATTATAATACATAAATTGTAGCTTATGTTTTTAAAAGTGCACCTGCTTCAAAAAAAGCTTAATAATAATCACATGTATAACTGTTTTTAAAGTAATAAATATAAAACGAGTTTTTACATTAGAGTGTAGGGACTCTAAACAGACATGCGCGGGCGCACCCAATGTAAACATTCCCTCGAGGTATTTCAGTTTCTTTGTATTTTACTTCTTATTTTAGAAGTTTTAGCTGTTGTTGTAACTTATTTATCGCTTTACTTGGAATAGTGATTAAGCGTACAAATATTTTTTTTAATGAACGGAAATCGATATTGTATTATATGTAAGCTGTATGTTTTTTGAAATGGTATTAAATAATATTAATTAACACAATCAATCACAATGATCATTTTTTATATAGCGTGGTTTGTATTGATATGTTGAAAGTTTTGTTTTATTTCTTTGTCGTCATAAACATCTTTATTATATAGAGGTATAGATATAAGTAAATATTTCTTGGATTCAGAACTTCATTTATATTAGTACAGCAAATAAGAAACGAAATCATAAGAAGAAGCAAATAAAGAAGCGAATAAAGAAGAAGCAAATAAGCTAAACTAAATGACGGGTTATCCCGAACTCTAAAAGTGAAGTGGCAACGGGTAAATCCACATACACTACAATCGACGCGAGACCATACAAGTCACAAGATAGACAGGACCTACAGGAAAAGAGAAAGGCAGATTAACGAGACGGAGAGCTGATGATATTATTTATAAATATTTGTCCGAATAAACTGGATGACTATAGCCTTAATTCAAATTAGCTAAATAACTAACAACACGATCACTGGTATTAAATATAATATTACATACTTACATTAAAATCACGCTGTATCCCGCACACAGCAGGGTAGGCAGAGGAAACCTAGTGTTAAGACACTCCGTTCCCCACTTACTTACATTAACATAAAACTAACATGAATTGAAATGCATAGATTTGACTGTGAAAAAAAAACAACTTAATTATTATAATTATTTTATGCCTATGAACATCTAACTACATAAATAAAGTAAAAACTTATCAACCTATATTTTTTATTAATTCTCAAAATTATTCTTTCATGTCATATTATATAAACAGCCAGTCACTGGATCCAAACACGCCATGTTTACGTTACACGCCATTTCCTTCACAAAGTTCAATGTAATTTAAATACTATTCTGTTTAAATAGGTTTTTATAACTAAATAAGGTAATGTTAGTTCTTTTCTATGATTCAATTTTAACTAGATCCGTCATGTATACAGGTGTCTCGTCTACAGCCTTCCTTATCGGTTGGCGACGGTTAGTTCTAATTAATAGTTTACTGTAAAATAGAAACGTGTTTATTTTATTCATTTAGGGATCAATTTTGCTAACAGGGATTTTTTTTTTATTTTTGTTTCTTTTTTTAACGCTATATCCATGTTGTATATAATAGTTTAGACAGAAGGAACCTAGTAATAAGGTTTTTCCGTTCTGGGGAACGCTTATTCTCAATTTTTGAGGCACTGTGTGATGAGTGGCGTAACTTAACACCGCGTTTTACCTTGTTATCTGAGTAAAGAAATGTAAATAATTCACTCCTCCAAAAGAATTATTGTTTTAAATCCTGACTGGACAAAGCAATACATTTAAATTGTAATTTTTTTAATGTATCGTTATATAATTTCCTTCCAGCAGAAATAATAAGTTACGAGTGATAAAACACTACTTTGAATATAAAAAAAAACAGCATCTTAGAAACTGTTCTGTTTAATGGTCACGTAGCTTATAAAGTGTACCATGTAAGTGGCCTCGTTGCCTCGCGTTGGATGCACTAACTGGTTGACTTAAAACGGGGCTTACGGAGTTACTAAGCCATGTAACCTATATAAAACTTAAGTAAATTTCTATTTACACTTCATTATCTAAATAATATTTAAATAAAGTATTTTCATATAGATGTATAGATACATATGCACAAAGATAAACATTATTTTCATGAAATAAGTACAAGAGAAAGAAAATCATTTTATCACAAATTGTAACATTTTTGAAGTTTTCATTGTGTAAATTTTTAAATCACCATAACTAAATAAAGATCTTTATTTTTTACGATAAGTAGTGGTGATCTAAATGAAACGATTTCAATTTTCATTAAGTGTATTTTTTTTCTTGTTTAATTATCCGTTTTAGGTTAAAAGTAAATGTGCAAATGTAACCTAGTGTTAAGACACTATGCTCTCCACTATTCTAGGTCCCATTCCATTGATATAGCTGTAATCATAATTGATTAGCTGAATCAGTCGAATTAATCAATTACTGAAATAATCTAGTTCTCAAATAAGCTTTGTCAGTCATACTGACCAAAGGTCTGGTACTCAAGGCCACATAATACATAGGTCGTTAAATACGTCTAGATTGCTATTGTAATGCTAATGTAACTATCATTGAAGCAAAAACACGAGGCGAAAACAGGTTTTTATTTAACGTTTTTGCTTTTCGGCTTGGATCAAATGAAAAAAAAAACTGCCAAGTGCGAGTCGAACTCGCGCATAAAGTGTTCCGTGCTGTATTAACGTTCTTATACAGAACTATAATACAGTAAAAATCTAAATCTATAATGAAAAATCAAAATCTATAATGAAAATGATAAACGAATGAAATGTGAAATCAGATTTAGCAGTGAACCCCCTTAAATATTTATTTTATTTAGTTTTTTTAGTATTTGTTGCTATAGGGACAACAAAAATAAAAACTATCTGTGAAAATTTTAACTATGTAACTATCACGGTTCGTGAAATATAGGTGACAGATGAACAGACAGACAGCAGCGTCTTCGTAATAGGGTCCCGTTTGAGAATGGAACCCTAAAATAAATATGGTCTGTTTCTCTATTTTTAATATTATATATTTAGACATTTAATAAATTAATATTTTTAATTAAGTAATATTTTTATAGATAAATTGTTTTCTTTTAATTTATTTGTTAGCTTCACGCTGTATTCCGCACATAGTAGAAACGATACAAGGAACCTGGGAACCATTTAAGCCCTCTGCCTATCCTCTACGCGGGATACAGCGTGAAACTGAAAAAGAAGAAAAAAACAAACAAGCAAAGCTGAATAAAGTTTTATAATATTAGTTATAGATATTTCCGTTTATGTTTAATATTTAAAGAAAACCTAACCTACTTTATAACAAAATTGGAGCACACTTATTGCCTATTTGAATGCAACGAGCATCAGATAACTGGCAACGGCTTGATGAAATGTCATCGTACTCATCTTGAACTAGAATACGAAAGTGGTTAGAAAGGAAGTAGCATTTTTTTTATGTTGTTGTAATTTGTCTAAGAATAATAAAAACACCATGGCACAATTATTGAATATATTATATATTTATTATATCATGACACTGTCTTTTTGTCTGTGCAAGACATATATTTTGAGGTATGTAACGTAAATTCATAAAATCTGAGCTACAGTACCTTTGAAGGATTTGAACTATGGGCGTATCTGTTTTTAAGGTAGGGCCTGACCTCCACGCTTAATGTATGAAATGAATAACTTCACTTTTATCTTACCGTGTGGCGCAACACTTAAGTCGACGTCAACATTTGACGTGACGAATTATTCGAGCTGTAATTGTTTCAATATTTTTTAACTTTAAAATAAGAATATTCAATTTAGTAAGATAATCCCAAACCACATCGACCTTACCTCACACTGATCTTTATATGTAAAGATTTTTAAAAAGAGTTCAGCCAATTTTTTTTGTTATTAGAATGTGATGGCTATGGCTTCCCTCCGTTCTACCTACAATTCGAACTCACATTATATTTTTTTTAATAGTAAGACGGACAAACAATATTTTCATTCATTAACAACAAAAATACAATATGTAAAACACACTATTATACGTAAATATTGATTAAATTTAAGATAAAATATTGTCCATACGCACGCCCATATTGATATCGTAAGTAAATATCAATCATTGAATATAATACTCTGTAATAAATCTCAGTAGTAAAGTACATACTACACGTCGATCGCTTTCTTTCTGTCGACACGTCCAATCTTGTCATTAATCAATTAATGAAATCGAAAGCGACGTGACATGACACGCTCTCTGGTACTGGAGCGAGTGAAATCTTATTGCAAAGTGGTGTAAGTAAGAATTTGCTAATAAAAATTTTATTTCTCTGCATTGTCAACAAGACGAACCCCGGCGTTGAGCTCCACCATTTAACACGAATTGTCTTGAAAATAGGATGGAAAGTGAGGATACTCCGTTGTCTTAACAATCTCAGGTTCCTTCTGTTTACTCTGATACGTGTAGAAAAGAGCATTGGACCGGAGGGAGGGAAAAGACGTTCTGTTCCGAGAACCAAGTCCAAAGTCGTAATTTATTTCACATTTTACAGGTTTTAATTACTACGGCGTCTTTAAATATTGAAAACGTAATAACTTCTATACTTAGAGGAGATAAGACAAGCAAATGGTTATTACAATTGTGTGTCACACCTGCCGATGACTAATCATTTTAAAGCACTGTACTTGTCGTTTCAACTTTTAAGTGCGAATGTTCATACATTTATGTATGAGTGTGTGAATGTCATTATAAAAAATATGTTAATGACAAATTTATTATACATTTAAAATAATTCCCCAGTCCCCTTAATGCTGAAAGTTTGTATTTACTCCTCTATGTATTTTTTTTATGTAAATAGATTAGATATAACAATATTAAATTGTAAGCTATATTTCTTATTACTAACCCTCTGTGTTATGTATATAATGTATATATTTATTTTAATTTGTTTTATAAGTGAAGGCAATTTTTAACTGGATACTTTTTTTAACATGCATTCTCATACTGTGTAAAATTATATCTTTTTTACCGTACAACCTCCTTCGTGTTTTCTCCACACAACGTGACATTGGCAAAGTGATATATGCTCAACTGGCACACTAACCATGCCATAAAATAAATAATTACTATAAAAAAATAAATTGTAGTTACTCAATTCAATAATTTAGTACAAATGGCTCTAAATTAAAATATTATTTTTCTTAAGTAAATATTTTTTTCTAAAATACATAATATTGTCAGTTAAGCCTATTTTACCAACTGATATGTACAAAATAGTGCAAAACGCCCGATAAGGAATGAAAAGGCAATTATGAAAGCTATTGTTCTTAGCCAATGATTAAATAGTATTAGTTGCTTTTTAATTGTTGGTGTAAGTTAAATATTTATTCTTTGCGTTGCTATTTTTTTGTTTATGCTTTAATTGAAATAAAAACTGAAATACTTTGCAACCACAGGCTCAGTATTATATTCCTCATTATGGTAATTAAACTATATTTGATTGGGACTAGCCAGAGACAATCAGCCAACACTCTACAGTCGGTCTACAAACATAGTCACTTTGTCCTCATGCTTCTTACGTGTTTGGATGGATGATAATGGATTTCATTAAACATTTTCCTTTCTTTACAGTCGTAACTACTAACAAGATTTTTCGAATATATCTTCAATATTTTGGCATAGCTCATATAAAATCGAAAGTTAACTGACTTGCTATACCACAAGAGGTTTACAACCGGTACTAATGGAGGCAAATGGTTTTTAATCTTGTATTTGAGTTACACCGTTTTGTTATTTAAAGTGTACACTTTTATAGACAAATTGTTTACAATTGTTTGATTGATGATTGATTGAATGAGTTGATATTATAAATTCAATGTCAAATCAATATTGATATATTTGGAATAGACTTAGGAAATCGTAACTTTTATAAAGAATTTTATAGTGATAAATAAATCTCTCGATAAGATCTTCAAGTTTTCTATGAATCACAAGCATGTATAAATTCCAGTTATAGATCAATTTTCTCTAAAAGGACTACTATAAAAAATAAGAACTACTATAATTGATATATTTGAAGTGTAGTAGAAGATACAAAAGGTAAGACAACATATGAAGTTAGAGAACGCAGTATATTTTTAAACGAGTTAAAGATGATTACTTAACAAAGAACTTTTGGCTTTTTGAAATCCATTTTCTCCTCTTCACGCAGGGTTTTGGGAAATTACATTATACAATTCCAGCTGTGCGCTATCTGTCAGTCAATCAGTCAGTAATTTAAAAGTTTTATATAAAATATTGAAAACATGAGTGAGGATAAAATAATAAAAAATTAAAAAAATTAAATTAGCTTCACGCTGTATCCCGCACACAGCAGGGTAGGCAGAGGGAACCTAGTGTTAAGACACTCTGTTCCCCACTTTCTGCCGAATTCTGGAGGCATTGCGTGTTGAGTGGCAGAACTCAACGCCGCGCATAAAATAATAATACATTTTAAAATGCGTTTTGTAGAACGAGTACATTGTTTAGTTTCAAAAGCTTTGATAAGCTTTCGAAAGAGCTTTTGCTTAATTGTTTGTTTTACCAATTATCATTTGGTATAGTGGTAAAATATCAAAAAACAAGATAAAGTGAAACGCCATTTAGTATTTTGCATGCCAATAAAAATAAAATGTTTATATTTTGCAAGACAGCGGTTCGGAAATTTTAAGCATTTACTATTGTTTATTCACAACAGAATACTTTGCTAATATGAAAAAATTAATTTATTTGGAATTTTGAAAGCTTTCGTAAATAAGTAGCTGAAAGTAAAAATAATTACATTTGTACATAAGTCTTTCCATTATTTTCTTTTTTATCTATTTTATTTTTCAGCTTCTCGTTGTATCCTGCATGCAGCAGGGTAGGCAGAGGAAGCTTAGAGTTAAGACTGCTGGAAACATTGTATGTTGATTGGCGCAACTCAACGCCGTGCTTTACCTCGATACTAGGGCGAAGAAATGAAAATATTAACTATATTTCTTTTCCTCGAGTGAGAATGGAACCCACAACCTGTCGTGTTTGTGCCTGTTAATATAGTTACAAAAAACATAATAGTCAAAAAATAAAGCTCATTACACAAAATAAAAGACTACAAGAATAATATGCGAGTAGAAAAAAGGTCAAAACACTAACTGACGATGATTGATGATTCTTATCCAAAGAAGCGTGACTATAATTATGGCTTGCAATAAATCGTTAACAGTTCAAAATCTGGTTAACCAAATTACAACTTTTCGATAGGGTGGAACCCTAGGTGGAACCTGTATAGCAAATTTAGCTCGGGGGTCACAATGTCATAATTATGGTAGGCAAAGGGAACCTAATGTAAGGACCCTCCGTTTTTCAAGACATTGCGTGTTGGGAAGCGGAACTTATTAAATTATTCATTTTGCCGAATGGGAATCAAAACCGCAACCGTTGCAATTATAGTCACACGACGACTGCGTCTATTAAAATTATTATTATGTATTAATAAAAATAGATTATTATTTAATTTTAAATAAAACAATTCTTCTTATTCAACGCGTAAGTTATTATAGTAACTAAATTTAAAAACCATTCAACAACAAACAGTTCCAGAGAAAAAATCCACATACACGTGTACTCCTAATCTACCTTGAACCTGCCATAAAAGGCATTTTAGTTTAGTTAACAAAAGGTTTAGTCAACACGAACTAACTTAATTTAGTTATCACTGACAAATACACTAAAAACGTCCAAAAGTAGGGCTTAAAACTATTAGATAGTAATGTTTTTTTGTTGTTTAATAACTTTGAGTTATTAAACATAGTACTTAAATCATAATTCATACAGCAGTACGTTACGCTGAGATCTAACTGGTTTATTATTATCGATTTTTTAAGATTTTATGCCAAATTACAGCAAATTTGATTAATCTAAACAAGTAGATTGGACTTACCAATGAATTAACCAGAAATTGGTTTCGAGGTAATTTGTACGCAAAAGTAGGAGCGAGATGTGTAACAGCAAAATTTTTCTAGCCTTTCTGAACTACCATATACATATATAATATTAGATACATTTTTAGATAGTATTTCGAAGGTGTCACTATTAGGATTATTCCGAATTTGGCTACGTAGAGAGAGGAACTTGGATAGGATTGAAGATGAGATCTCTAAAATAAGCAAATTTAAAGAGGCATCTCTAATTAAAACTTAGGTTGCAAGTCCCAGGCACTGCTCTAAGCTCCTAACCCTGTAACGCGGTGGGCCCTTTGTGAATCCATGGAATTAAAAAGAATGTCTAGAATACTAAGTAGTGTCTTCTCAGAGTGCGGTTTTCGCAAATTTAACTTACGAATGCAATGTAGAATAATTCAGACGAGGTCTTACCTGCAAACAAAAAAGATAAATTATTAGAAACAAATTTTCTAGTCCAATAAATAAGATAAATAGGCATTTGCGATTTAGACTTGTGATACGATATTGAAATCTGAAATTATGTTCTTAAGTTATTCTGAAATTAAAGACTGAAGACTAGATGAAAAACTGTAATATATATATATATATATATATATATATATATATATATATATATATATATATATATATATTACAGTTTTTCATCTAGTCTTCAGTCTTTCAGTCTTTTGATTTTTAGATGCAAATTAGTCATTATCTTTCTTGTGTCTGTCATGAAAAACGCATTTTGAATGCAAAACATATAAATATGAGAAAGTTTGTAGGTACATACAGTTTTAAATATGATGTGAACAGTGGTTTTCCAACAATAATCAATTGAACAATATCCATTTTAATTCCACTTTAGTTTTTATGTCTAATATTGTTATAGCTAAGCATGACTTCACGATTTAAGTGGATAAATCGCAGAGTATTCTCACCGCCTGTCTATAATAACTAAAAAGTGTCAATTAAATCTTAATCTACTAAATTTTCTTACTTTCCCATATTAATATTGTTAAATACATTTATTGTTAAAGTGTTTTTGTATCCAAATATCTTCCCAGATCTTACAAAACCTCGCAACAAAGTAAATTTCCAACTCTCCCAAGTAATTAGAGACCGTCGTGACGCGTATTCAGTTCCCATTCGAGGGAATGTTTAAAAAAAGGTAAAGGAATGAAAGAGGGCGACGTTGATTTCCGCCTCAAAACACGTAATAGCTCGAAATTGGACTGGAGAGTGGAGAACGGAGTCTCGACACTCGAGTCCGTCTGCGTACTTTGCTATGCGGGAAAAAGCGTGAAACTGCTCAAGTAATTAAATATAGTTCACAATATTACAAAGTTGAAAAAGAAAGTGCTCACAGTAAATGTCAAGTGAAAAACTACTTTTTACGTTAACATAACGACATTTCACTTCAAAAGGTAAACTGGTTGGTCATGCTGCGGGACTTGTTAAAAATATTGCATGCATTTAGTAAATCATATCAGTACGGAATCGCGTTTTTATATTTTTTTTTCTGTAAATAATTTTGGCTCTAATGAGACCTATGATCTTTGTGATTTTTAACCGACTTCTGTAAAAGCAGGAATGTATCAATTCGCTTTTATGTTTTTTTTTGTTTGTTAGCTCAGAACTTTTGACTGGGTGAACCGATTTTGATGATTCTATTTTTATTTAAGAACAGGTGCTTCCCGTGTGGTCCTATTTTAATTTAGTCCATTTCTGCTAATGCTATCCATGAGATAATCACATAAGTCTTATATTCTGCATTAAGTATGTGCGCGACAAGTTGACGTATAACTTAATATCACGCCAGGAATGAAAGAAGCAATGAATTTACCTTTTTTTAAACATCGATATCGATATTTTTTTTTATTCGACTGGACTGGAGTTTGGTAAGTTTCTGATTATTGGGTTCGTTTGGAGTCACTTGTTTTTGTTAAAAATGATTACACGTTTAATTTAAATTAATTAACCTGAAATATCACGTATGTATATTTAGTAATATACATTTTAGAAAATCCGACTTTTTGAATATTTTGCATTGGTCCGTCGTGGTCGCGGGTTGTCACTAAGTATTTACGATAAATCCAGTGAAATTGTTTCATTTAAAATATCACCTCTTTTGTGAAATTGACTTTGAAAATATTGTAACTTTTAAAAACCACCATTTTGTCTCTGGCAGAGCCTAACTCTGCAATTAGCTTCACTAGATCTACTTTCCTGTATAATGAGTAAACATAATTAGTAGTATTCACGACCACCGCAAAAAGTCAGATACGGTCCCACTGCCGTATATTTATATTTATTGCTTATCTTAATGTTAAACCTAAGCATAAACAAGAATACTGACCATATCAAAGTAATAGTCGAGACGCGACTTATCGCGAGAACATTAGCTCAGCAGCACTTGCACCGATAACGGAGGAAAACTGCATACCGCTATGTATTTACATACTTGACTATCGTAGCGCAGTGCAATGTCTGATTGTAAACAATGATTGTGGGTTCAATTCCCATAAGTGAACATAAAAAAATGTTTTTCGTCACTTTGGGAAGCTAAAGTGCGGTGTTGAGTTCCGCGACTTTTTTTTAAATAAAAGTAAAATTAAAACGGAAAATACACTAGGTTGTATTTGCTAGAAAAAAGATATATTCTATAATTGTAAATGATTCACGCATCCAGCATATTAAAGTTGTAATGTTGTGCTTATCATTTTTCATCCGATGAAGTATTTTCTTTTTGGGTGAACTATGACCTGCATATAGGGGTAGGCCGGGGAAGTGTAGTATTAAGATATTTTTAATACATAGAGGACCTCAACACCGCCTAGTCTTGTAACTGGAGATAGGAAAAGTATTCATTCTCCAAGTGATAATCGAACCCAGAACCGTTTCATACGAATGTACGGCTCTTACCAATAAATGCGTAAAATTAAAAAAAATATATATCTAAATTTAGCATTTCAATCAAAAAATACCGCAATAACCGTTACTTTTCAGTCTAAAGTAAATAGCAAGACTGTTTCGTTACACGCAGGCGCCGGCGCCCGATACAAACCAATACTATTTATGGCAAGGAATGTTTTAAGAAAACACCAACGAACTGTCAAGCAATTAAATATGGACTCTATTTTTGGGTAATTAGAATATATAATCGCTTATAATTATGATATAATGTGTTCTCCGAAACGTATTGCTTTCTGCATACAAATTAGTTATATTAATATCCAATGAATGTACATATCATATTTTTGTATGATCAGACATTTTCTATACCCAATATAAGTGAGGAGAATGACGTGAAGCATTTTTTTTTGCTACTTAATGGAACCCAACACCGCGTTTTGTCAACAAAAACAGAGAAATTGGAATATTTTTAAACATAATAATTATATTATGTTTAATACGATGTAACTTTCATATAGACTGGTATATATGCGTACCAATAAAAAGGAATCAAAATCGATTTACTTAGTAAAAAAGTAGAGTTTAAACATAAAATATACACGTGTAGAATTGCGAATCTTCTTCGATGTTTTCGTCGATTAAAAACAAACGCCTTGAAAAACGCCTTGAAAAAAGCCTGTTTCGACTGAGCAGGATTAGCTGAGCAGGGTCAAGGGACTGGAGGAGGCTGAGTTAGGAGATGTCTGGCTTTGATGTGCGTAAAATCCATGGTCATAGAAGGATTAAAAATAAAAATTATTAATCATCATCGTCGCAATGACTTCTCCTGTGGGAAACCTCTTCATTCCATATAAGGAGAAAGAGAGCACTAATATTGGATTTCTTTAATTTACTTGAACCATTATGAAGAACATTTTTTTTCTTGCAACAATCAGCAGAAAGGCTTACACTAATGGCATTTTCTATCATGTTCCATATGGAACCATTTTTAAGAGGTGTCTATACAAAATTTTACTTGCTTAACCCAACTTATTATTTAACTTTAATTGTATAATAAAACCTAGTAGGTAATCTCCCTAATAAATATAATAATAAATTTTACCTTTTTCTATCAATTTTTATTTCTTTTCATCAATAGACCACTGAGTCTCCTGGCGCCACCCAGACGTTTGACCGCCAATTGATAACGATAAAAAACCGATAAGCCTTATCATTACCAACAATAACATGAGGTATAAACTGAGGTGAATAGTGCTATTATTTTTTTATGACAATTTCAAAACTTTAACTGGATTTATGGCTTTGTTATGCTGTAAGTTGACTATTATGTTTTTTATGTATCTTGAAATGTCACGTCACGAAAATAATATATACCTACATAGGTAGGTTGATAGGTAGGTTGAATATAAGTTCAAGGCTGTATATAGTTTTAGGAGGATAGAACATCATATAATTAAGTAGTAAGTAAAATATCTATTGAGATATGCATATTGATTCATAATGGCAGTTTAGATTTTCTGTTTAATCTAATAAGATGGACACAAAACTATTCTGGGGTGGGCATGGATCGACACGCCAAGATCAATCCCCCACACTCCTTCTTATATTTCTACGCCCTGTGCAATATACATATGAGAAGAGAATTAATAGTCTTGTATACCAGATCTACTCTATTAATTCTTCATAGTATAAGCCTAATTCATTAAGAACACAAGTATAGACGTGGCTTCAGAATACGTGGAAACGTGTCTACAGTTTTTTCATAGAATATGCGGAGACTGTTGAAAAATTGAAAGAAATTTACTGCAATGAGAATATAAAATGTCATGTGATATTAAGAATGAACCAAAAAGTGAACGGGAGTGCCAGAAGGACTTAAAATAATGTCAGAGGATATTTTAAGAGGTGTAGATTTTCTATTTATAATACTTTTCAAAATAAAGTATCAATAGAAGATCTAGAAGAGAGGAAGATAAATGCTCAACCATTTGTCATAAAATTTATTAAGAACGCTTCTGTTTTGTTACAGTTCCAGAAAGAGAAAATAAAAATAAAATTTCATTCTCCCGACTGGGAATAGAACCCAAAACCATCGCATTTACAATCACACGCTTGTACCCCTGCGTCAAGACTGCCTCAACGTAAAAAAAACAAATTTTGCAGTAAAACAATCGATTGTAAAAAAATATCTTCATACCTAAATATTCATATAATTAAACTTAACTAATTGCCGTAAAATTACATCGATCAATTACAAAGTGAACGCGATACGGTAAATTAGTTTAAAACAACCATTTTACCACTAAATAATGACAGGTACCGATCAAACCTACCTACCTTATATTGTGTAACGAAACAGACCGTTAACTTTTGGTATCGATATTATCGTAGATAACAGCTCGGGCACTCGTGGCCTCGTTTGATAAGATATCAATATAAACAGAGTTCTGGGTATTTCGACATTTTCCTCTTTTACTTTATTTTTTAAGCAAGAAACTAAGGCCTTCCTGTCATTTTGTTTATTTTGTTTAACACAAATTTGATATGTAATCGAGTTTAGTAGGAACCGCAGCGCCACGACTTTTTAAATATTTTGTAAGTATCTTTATTTGGCAAAAAACAGCTTCTTAAAGTTTAATGAAAACTGTACTATACATTAAATGTTATTTAAATTAGGTCAATTACATATTTATATACATAATTATATAGGAAAAAAATATAATATTTTCTTTAATATTCAGTTGTTTTTCTCTTAGTATAACGTTATCTACAAATATTATTTTAATACGAATAATNGAACCGCAGCGCCACGACTTTTTAAATATTTTGTAAGTATCTTTATTTGGCAAAAAACAGCTTCTTAAAGTTTAATGAAAACTGTACTATACATTAAATGTTATTTAAATTAGGTCAATTACATATTTATATACATAATTATATAGGAAAAAAATATAATATTTTCTTTAATATTCAGTTGTTTTTCTCTTAGTATAACGTTATCTACAAATATTATTTTAATATTTTGTTTTATTTATTTTAATACTAAAAATATTTTTGTAAGTAAAGTCGCTTGTGTTGCCAGTATAGTGACTACCATAATAATCCTTTCACATTAAGATATATTTATTTGGATCCATTTCATCAAAGACAAGACTTAAGCGTTATCGACACTGACCAGATTTAAATTAATACACAAAGCTCATTCTAATCGATTACTCTTGTAAAACATGTATCATTTATCTTCAATTTATTTGAACACACCACGTTCATTTGTATTTTTAACGAGGCGAATGTAACAGTATAGTTAGTATATAGAAATCGTTTATTAATACAATATACTAAATGTGACCCGCAACTTCGCTTGCGTGGACGTTTTCAGAAGTAAAATTTAAAGTCTTTCTGTCAAAGTCTTCGAAGTCGTTTTTTTTCAACTTTTATTAATTCTTCTAAATTTTTAACTTTAAAGACTCGTCTATTTATAAAACACTCTAAGTTCTGAGATCGATCTTGAAATGACGTTTTCATTAATGTTTTATAATTTATGAATGAAAATGGCATCTCAAGATCGATCTCAAAGTTGAGAGCGGATATATACGGGCCGAGTTCCAGTAGTTTCATCTGTGCTTTGTCTGTCAATCACTCAGTAACGGAAGAGTTTAACCTCTATATTTTAAGTCGTACAGTTGGACGTTTCACTACTTACAAAATGATAGTGGATACAAATTCTATAGAAATAAAAGCTTGAAAAAAAAACTAAATTATGAATTCGTGTTTTTTTTTAATTTTATGTGATATATTACATATTCTACATAACCGGAAAAAATAAAATCAAAATAGTTCTTGTATGTGTATGAAATTAGCACTATTTTCTTTATTTCATTATTTCCTACAATTTTGAGAAAGATTTCTTTTATTTTTTCATTATTATTTTCCTTTCTCAATATTTCCCTAAAAACATCACTTAATTATCAAAAACTTTCATCTACATACATCACAAAGAATGTACAAGAACCAAATTTCACTTTACATCCAAAAATTTAACCAAACCGTTAATTAATTAAGCAATTTAAAACAAAAAATTATTCACTCTCGCAAAAGGAACTTTTCAAAATCGCATACATTTTTCACTGACACGATCCATACGCTCGTTTATTACTTATTTAAAGCTTAAAAAATTAAAACTGTTGACATAAAAATGAGCTAAAAACATTATAAAGTATTATAAGTCAGATATCATTTAATTAATCAGTGTAAAACAACAACGCTATCGACAAGAAATATTGTGTTGGTAACAAAATGTAATTACAGGTTTACTTTTATATATGTTGGTACCAAAGATGTCCTTAGGGTTGTGTAATACAATTTTTAACTGTATGTTGTCGTAATTAAAGGATTTTTTCAATTTTATTGACATAGGCAGAGGGTTAAGACACTCCGTTTCCCACTTTCCGCCGAGTTCTGGAGGCATAGCGTGTTGAGTGACGGAAAACAACGCCGCGAGTGGCGATTAGATTATTTATTTTGAATGGTACTTTTACACACGATGTTTATAAATAAACTATATAACAATAATTAATAGTTTATATCACAACGAACAAAGTTACTAACATATTTTTACTTAAAATGAGCGAAAAGGGGAAAACAGAAGGTATAGAAGTATTTTTTTACTATTTTAAAATAATAGAATATTCAAATAATAACATATTTCGATATAGTAAAATGTATATAGACTTGAGCAACGTACGGACAGATGGTTGATTACAAGATAATTTGTTTGGCCCGAGGGAAACATCACGGCTTTTCAGATCGTTTGAGAAAGCACCATTTCTGCATATCGAATCTATTGTGCAGCGTTCATTTGCGTTGAAAATAAATCCATTTTTGCCTTCGGCGTGGTTGGTGCCTTGGTCTGAATTATCTTAGATCTGTTATGCATTATGCTGTTAATATCACATACGTTGTAACGCGATTAAACGTATGGAGGTAGGAGTGGATGGATTAATCATAAATTTGGATGAAAATAGTATACATAGTATATTAAGGTCAAAATTGTGGTCAGTTATATATTTACATATTATATGTGCAAAACTCTGGATAATTGACGCTGATACTACTATTGGGCTGGAGAAGCTAAAATTTAGTATGTAGTTAAGTTAGAGAGTGTAGAGAAGTACTGAAAAAGGATATCTCGAAATCTTTACGGGAACGGAAAAATCCGAATTTTCTGAATTTTTAGATTAGGTAAAAATCCGAATTTTTAGGTTAGAGAGTGCAGAGAAATACTGAAAAAGGATTTCTCGAAATCTTTACGGGAACGGAAAAATCCGAATTTTCGAGATAACGGTTACCCACAATTTTGTTTGAGTAAACTTAATTAGTAATAATTTACAATCCTATAGAAATTTCGTGATAAAATATATAACCTAAATAATTTTAATAAATGAACAAGTTTTAGTGGAGCACGGGTTCAATTCCGGCTAAATTTAAAACTTTTGTGCTACATTCGCACAAAATTTTAGTAGGCATTTTTAGTTTACATAAAGCAAGTATTTCATTATAATTTATATATAATTGCTTCATTGTTTAACATTATCTTTTAATACGTACATTGTTCAGAAGCGACGTGCAGTTTTCTGGTTGTAACTTAAGCGATACTAATGTGATGTAAAGGAGATAAGTATAGTTACAAAACTGATTTACTTTGTCTTCTCTTACATTAAGATTTTTTTATTGTATTATTTATTAGGTTATTTTTATTTACAAATATTCTTTAAAACCGATTCATTCATAATAATACTATTAAAAATTAATTTCTGTGCCACAAAATTATACTATCAGTACCTTTTTAATTTTGCCACGACTCTATTTAGCTTTTTACAGTATTTTTTCTTATAATAACAAAAATACTTCTGAATAAGTATAAATGTTTAAGGTTAATGCGTAAATTTCACAATAGATACGCTGAGATAAATTCAAAAATAGTTTATACGCGTTGAGAGTATCACAGTTCATCTAGAATGCCGGCAGCGGTTAGATTATTCTGATAATTTAACTACTGGTTTTATTACTATATTCATAAAGCCACAAAAACATCGTAACATTGCAGGGAAGTCTAAATGGTAAATGCTCTATACCTTTTTAATCAAAAATATGTTAAAATTTGAAAAAGAAAGACCAATATCCAATCCAATATTAAAGAAACAACTTTTTCGTTACGTAAACTGAGTAACATAAAATATATAGTTTTTCTTAAAAAATATAGTTGAAAATACAGGTTCTACTTTCTTCACCATTGCTATAGAATGTGCTCTAAACTATACATTATACGAGCCTAAACTGGAGTGGTTCACTAGTAACCTGTTCACCATTTAGGTTCTGATTCCATCATTAGACCAGCTCGGTAATAGCATATTATTGTAGTCACCTAAACTACGTATAACTGCAAAATTTCATAATAAAACAATTATATATTACAAACGAGTCAAATCAGTTATAATTTTTTTTTATAAAGTTATATATGTAGTTGCAAGCCCACATCATTAGACCAGTATTGGCTGAACAAGCTAGCGCGCGTCTTGAGTATTTTAAAAATGAAAGAAATTTACAAAATTAGAATGATTTCCTTATTTCTTGACTTTGAACTTAAATATTTAAAGAGACTAACTAAAAAAGTAAAGGTACCCTTTACTTTCGTAATCCCACAGTGGCTCTTATCATAGATGTCATCATCAAGTGATATAAAAATTCTTTCCTAGAAATATATTCGACTCTTTATACTTTTGTCGCTTTGATAAGAATGCTTACTTTGATAGTTATCAATACTTGAATTAAATTAAAGCGTGTTCACGATATTGTTGGTCTTGAGAACATTTAATGTGCTATAAACTATTCGTTTTGGATCTTTTTTGTTATATTTAATTTACTTTTAATAATTTAAGTAAGTTAATGATACTAACTTTCTATAATGTTAGTGTCTTTACATTTTTAAAGTGTTATTCTTCACTTAGGCTGATACTTTTCTAAAAAGTATTATTTGTTTATATTTTTCATTTTCTGACTATTTTTCGTCACTGCGAATTGGGTACCAGAAGTAAAATTTTTATATACAAATGATAATAATAATAATATTAATAATAAAAATATTAAAAATAAGAAATCGATTATTAAAATTAAAATTGGGCCCATCGTGGCGCATCGGGTTTTCGCCTGACAGTAAAATGGTTGCTTTGATACTCAATTAGGGGATTGGATAATTATCATTTCCCTGTACTTAAGATAAAGGCGACGAGCTCCGTGACCATAACATGAAACGAATTTGAACAAAAACGGGCGGAGCTGTCTACGTAAACTGCTGAAAAAACTGGCCTCAGAAGAATATTTAAAATAAAAAATTAAAAATTCTTCTAAGCCCAGTCGTGGCATAGGGACACAAAGTGTAACTGTAAATGTGACTGGTTATGGGTTCGATCCCCACTCTAGAGAATTAAATATTTATTTAAATTTATATTTCCATTTCTTTGCTCTGGTATCGAGGCAAAGCGCGGCGTTGTGTTTTGCCACTTAACACGTAATGTCTCCAGAATTTGACAAAAATTAGAGTATGGAGTGTCTTAATACTAGGTTCCATCTGCCTACTCTGCTGTATGCGGGATACAGCGTGAAGCTTATTTACTAAAAATATTTTTTGCTTGTATAAATATTCTCCTGCATGGAAATTCAACACACAATTATGGTGCACAGAAAAATACTTCCGATTTTGCCATGATGACGTTCAAATAATCCTAAAAGTGTTACAAATGTATGTAAGTAAGGCAATCAAAAGAAACATCCTGTTGCAATTTTGATAATAATCGCACTGGTCCAGTGAGTTGCAAGCGGTTGCGTTTGTGAATTTCAATAAAGGAGCGAGATAATATTGTCAAAACAATTGTTGCAAAATGACTGACCGCCAACATCCGACGTGTATTGTACAGTATATCCTGTATGGACCAAGGTCACTTAATTGGTGATATTTTGTGAAAAAATAACCGGTCAAGTGCGAGTGGATTCGCCTACTGAGAGTTCTGTATGAATTTCATAATTGTAGGTATAGAAGTACAACTTATAAAAGTTAACAAACTTTGAGGCCAGTCGCAGCGGCACGTGGTGTGACTGTAAAACCGACTGGTTGTGGGTTCGATCACCACTCGAAGAGATGAAATATTTACTTAAATTTATATTTCCATTTCTTCGCTCTGGTGTCGAGGTTAAGCTCTGCCACTCAACACGCAATGCCTCCAGAATTCGGCAGAAAGTGGGGAACGGAGTGTCTTAACACTAGGTTCCCTCTGCCTACCCTGCTGTGTGCGGGATACAGCGTGAAGTTGATAAAAAAACACATTTTATATGAAATCAATGACAACTAAAGACTTGTAGTTTTCGATTTTAAATTTTTTTACTCATAGGTACTATAAGTTTCACTTCTCGCTAAATTTTATAATTCTAGGTGAACGGGAAACACCAAACCCACAGATTTGATTACACGGTATAATTCATGCTGCAAATGGAAAAAACGATACCTAAGCTCCGGATGCGAATATTTTGATTGTGTTGATTTAGAAGCTTTTTTATTCAAGAAACTATAGATCTGACTTTTTTAACTAAATGCCTCCACGCGATCTCGACAAAACTGGTCTTAATAGATGAACAGACGAGACAGCCTGAAAACAGAGTAATCCTATAAGGTTTATTTTTTTCTTTTGACGTACGCAACCCTAAAATCATGTTGTATACAGCCTCTGTCCCGCGTAGGTACAAACATACATATATCTGGTCGTATGGTGGTTCTTACTTCATTCTCATTGAGGAAAATATATTTCTTTTACCGATCTGGTTGGATGTGAAGTGCGATGCTTCCGCTAATCAGCTTTCAAAGCTTTATAAAAATCCAGGAAACGGATTGAGTTTTCACTTTACAGCTTTCTGTAATCAGTAATATAGGTAAAGCAAAAACTTGTCAATTTATGAATGTACCATTAAGTATATTTAGCTTTCAAAATGAATATTGAGAGTAAAAAAAAATATCATTTGGAACCCGATTGTAAATTAACGAATCTTATATAAATACAAATACAATAGCTAATAAAATATAACATTAAATAATCTTCAGTGACTCTCAGTGCACCAGACAATGTAAAAAAACGCCTACCCTGTGAAATGCAAGAAATGTGAACAATATAATTTTGATAAGAAATTAAATTAAATCAAACCAACGCACTACCTTAATTTGGTTTGGTTTTTTGTGTAAATTTTTAAGTGCTAAAGTTCTCCTTCCTCATTAGCCTCTTAAGGAAAAGAATCTACAAAAGATAAGATATAAATCGGTCAATTGTGTAACCCTTTGCAAGTTGTTCAATTGAAAATATTTTTTTTGTTTCGCATTTCTACCGAGAGCGTGATTAATTAAAATTTATTATTTTCTTGCTAATTAAATTTGGATACTGTCTAATTAAATATAATAATGGTCTCTCTCTTGGTTCATACATCTATGAGAAATGTTTGATACTTTGCGTATAGCAGAGTAGGCAGTGAAAACCTATAGGCCAGATCCCAGGGCCCTCAGACCTATGTCATTTCAGCAAAGCTGAAATTTTGAGAACTATTAGTCGTAGATGTAGTTAAGATAATATGTGTACTCACTAACTTGAAAGTGGGGCCCTTTCAGAGGTATCGTCAATTAAACATAGATCTCTGTCTTGCAGGATGATTGACCCATTGGATTGATCTGAGTGCTTAAAAGGGGTCTTGAAATAGTCCGTAAATAATATATGTAAAGCTTACTAGTATTACGTATTTTGCCACAGTTTTAAACTACTTTTAGGATCTCTGGCAGGAGTAAAGGCCCAAATACAGAGTCTGGCAATGATAAATACATGCACTACGTCTGAAGAGGCCTCGTGCCGGTAAGTACCCGTGATCCCGTTTCTTACGTTTATAGTCAGATGTGCCACTGCGCCATAACGGCGAATAGATTATTTATTAGTAGTAGAACTGTCCATAACACTTTCTTATTATTGCTTCGAAAACGCATACAAATTCCACTTAGCGCGTGAACTACAATGCAACCTGTGCCTTTGTTCTGTATTCAATGTTAGGAATGGACGCCGCGTCGTTTAGATTTAGATGCGTATTTACATTGGACTTCAAGGGTCAAGTGAACAAATATTTCAAATATATTATAAATATATATATTCATTTTGGGTAAATATTTGTGAGATTAGGTTTCCTAAAAATGTGATTATGAGATGCCACCGTGGCGCAGCAGCACAGCGTCTAACTATAAAGGAGTGTGTTTGTCGGTTCGAATCCCACTCGGAATAATAAATTATTTCCTTCACTTCTGCTGGTCGGTACTCAACCCGCAATGTCTTAAACATTGGGCGATCATGGAGAATGGAGTGTCAATAGCATTAAGTTTCCTGTGCCAGTACAGTATGTTCAACAAACAAGAACACTTGCTATAAATACTTTAATTAACTCTTAATGCAGCACGTTGTCACTATTTAGTTCACATCAGACATTCACAACCTGTTTTAAAACAAATATTTCTATGTTATATACTCATAAATGCCACGTTTACTAAAATGGCAAGTAGGGAAAAAACGTAACATCTGTGCAAACACTCCACGGTTACCATGTCAGGCCGTTGAACTTAGACAATAGCCTATATGAGAGACATCTGTGTTGGCTGGAGTGGTTGGAATAACCTAATTCGTTACTTGTCTTGATTACATTTGGCGTCCGACTGAACACGCTGGTCGTAGGTGTGTATCCTGTTTTGGGTAGATGGGTAGATAATAGCTATAATATGAGAAACAGAAGTGTCTTAAGATTAGGTTCCCAGGTTCTCTCCACCTACCCTGCTATGTGCGGGATACAGCGGGAAGATAAAAAAATAGTAGTAGTAATAATATATAATATTTCCTGAACCTGGCAGTACTTGACACGGCATAGGTTCTGCCATTAAGTTCGACCAGAAAACTCCACATCTTTATCACCAAGAAACTCTGTACAATAAATATTGGATATGCATGAATTGATGATTTTTATAAGTTCTAGCTATTAATAAAAAATCTTTTCGACTTTATTAATAAACGACAGAAAACAAGGACTCATTTCATTTATTATTAGGTTTTATTATTGTTTTTTAACCATTTATTTATCATCAATGACTTTTACAACAATTCTGTACTAAACAGCTGTAGGAAAATATACCTACCACATATAGTAGAATTTCTTTAAAATAAAAAAAAAATACTTTAAAGAATCGGGTAATATTCCCAAGAATTATCATAATTTAAGAAACTTCTTACTATAATTTGTGTGGTCGCATGTATTTTTTTTAAATAAGCCGTTTCAAGTGTCACTTGTGAACATATGTTTGCGCAGGAAGGAAGCTAATTATTAAGTTGCTTAAACGGAAATTAACGTTGTAATATTTGTGGTCCTCGGAAACTTTGGTGAAACATTCCCAAAATAATCAAAAATAAATATAAAATAATTAATTTAATAATAAACCTATAATAGTTGAACGATTACCTTTTAATTATAGCTTTAAGGTACTTCTAACGAATTCTTTAAGCCTCTCTATCGGAGCTCAACGGCACGTTTTGTCTCGTTAGTAGACATAGGAAATATATATTAATTAAAAATAAATGACCAAGAGTGGCAGTCGAATCTACAACCGTCGCGTTACAGTCAGACGCTATGCCGCTGCGCCACAAAGGCTTCAAAGTAAATTTAATTGGACTATTTGCGTATTAAAGGTACCAAATACGGCAATAATAACAAATAAAATTGTGAATAACTTTCAATCAAACAAGTCAAAACGATTTATTAGACATTTTAAAGAAGAAAAAAATATATTACCATTTACTAAGTAATATATGAACAATATAATTTCACTTAAGTGTATTTTAAAAAATCAGAAGACGGAAACTCCATTCATAAATGTCATCGTAAAAGTTTATAAGATGCAAGAGCTTTAAATATATTGGCAGTTTTTTTTGAGGCAGCGTGTGAGCTTAAACGCCATGGCTGTTGGTTCGATCCACATTCCGGGCAATGTATTATTTACATTTAACTGATCTGGCCAGACAAATCGCGGCGTTGAGTTTCGTCACTTAACACGCAATATCTTCAAATCCGAATACAAATCTAAAGTTGAAAAAAAATACTATTTTATATCCAATATATGATATATGATCAACTGATTAACTAAATGTACTTTACATAGACGACTAAGATATTCATTTTGTCAAATTTTGTTTTTAGTAACATTTATTGACGGGGAAATCTAATAAAAAAAAATCCTTTCGTTTGGCGTGTGCTATATATAATAAATAGATTTTTTTAGCTTCACGCTGTATCCCGCACATAGCAGGCTAAGCACAAGGAACGTAAGAAATCTAATGTTAACACACCCTATCCCATTAAGATAATCCCGTTCCCCAAGTTCCGCTGAATTCGCGACGCATTGCATGTTGAATTTCGGAACTTAACGCCGGCAACTAATAAACATAGTATGCATATATGTGTGTGTGTCTGTGTCTATGTATGTCACATTCAAAAATTTGTAAAAGAAATAAATTATATTTCAATATAAGATGATATACGTACATACTCATTATATTAAGGTAATTAAATTAGCCCTATTGCCCTCAATTTCGTTTTCACTTAATATTTTTTTGAACACGTCAATCATTTACAAGCAACATTATTGATTATTAATTTAAGTGATTTATAGCCATTCATTTAGAGTATTGGTAAACAAAAATTATACCCATAAAAAAATATTGCGGCCAGTCGTGGCACAGGGGCACTAAGTGTGACTCGACAGATTGTAGATTCGATTCCTACCCGAGGAAATTAAATATTTTATATTTCCGTTTTCTTAGCTCTGTTGTAAAGTCAAAGCGCGGCGTCGAGTTCCGCAAATCAACGCGCAATGCCTCCAGAGTTCAGCGGAAAATGGGGAACGCAGTGTCTTACCCCGAGCTTCCCTTACCCTGCTATTTGCGGGATAGAGCATGACGCTAAAAAAAAATGAATGCAGCTTTCCAATTATACCTTAGCCATGTTTTTTACATTTGACATTTAAAATGGTGACAGTAATCCATTTATATTGGCAACGTGCAATTAGCGAACAGATTGACATTCAAATGAGGTGTTTCGTAAATATCCTTATAGCTTATACTCGTACTTAATTGTATCGAGATTGCGTAATGGGGTGCTTTAGGGCTTGTGTTTTTTTTTCTTAATTTGTGGTAAATGGACAAAAAAGTTATTAGTATATAATATATATTTTAAGCCAAAGTGAATTTAATTATGGTAATAGGTTTGAAGCCTTCTTAGGGTAAGGTATTTCAAATATAAAATTGCGTAGTAGACAAAGAAGTACTTATTAAATAGTGACGATATTAGACTAACATTTTTTCGTCGGTCTAGCTTAAGAAAAAGTATTACTGACTCCAAAATAGAGAAAAACTGAGCATCCTACTAATATTATAAATGTGAAAGTTTGTGAGGATGGATGTTTGTTCAACTTTCACTCAAAAATTACTGAATGAATTAAGATGGAACTTTACAGAAACATAGCTTATATATCAGAATAAGTCAGTCACGTTTGAGTCGCTAGCTTATTATTATATAAATTATTAACTTATTCCCTACACTAAGAAACACACAAGATGAAAATAAAAAAATATTAAAAAAAATAAAGAAAATTACCACAAATTCCAAAATAAAAATAGTAAATTTTAGTAGGTATATTCTATACTATACAATAGTACATATCTAGTCATTTACACAAACCCTTTCCATTACTCAACAGTCATGCTCCACGATGGCAGAAGAGAGCTTGTTTTAGCAAAAAACACATGGATCGTGCGTCGTTTGACTGAATCGTGAGGGCAATTAACGTAAAAGATACGGTTTAGATCGGACTCTAAGTCCTTGCTGGTTAATCACCTATCAAATTAAGTTCTCAAGACTCGAAGAATATAGGTTTAAGTTTAGAAAGTAAAGTTTTTTTAGTAGATTTTTTTTATATAATTAATCATATAAACTATTCAGTTTCAAAGTTTTTTAGTAACACAATGCTGTGTGCTTTGCTATAATAATATATTTAATTTTATTTATATTTCTTATTTATATTTCTTATTTTTTTTTTGGCTTCACTCTGTATCCTGCGTATAGCAGGAATTTAATGTTTAAAGAGGCGGAGCTCAGTATCGTGCTTTATCTTATAAACAAAAATAACTCTTCCCCAAGTGGAAATCGAACCTACAACACGCACAATCAAAAGCTCTGCCGCTACGCTATGACATCCTCAATTATAACATGATTTATTTTATAAAAATCTAATAATATTTATTATGTACATAGTTTTATCTCACGACATTTATAAAGACATTATTCATCCAGTCTAGAATGTAGAATGCAGGCATCTTCGTGACATTAATGCTACCGGGATAAGCTGAATACCTACGAGACAGTCAATCAGTGGCAAATTGCTGGGATTTCAAACTATTTTAATTGACAGACGTATTTATATTATAATAATAAAAAATAATAATTTGTTGCTTTTAAAATAAATAAGATTTTCCTATTTTTTCTTTTTCTTTAAAAGTGGTGTCTTTTTCTAACTTAAAGGTTTTATGTTTAAGCAAATGGAACATTGTGATAAGTTAGTCTTCTGCATATGATTACTGACGTTGAAAATATATAGTTTTTGTTTTTTATAGGGTTCCGTAAAGAGTATAAAAATGAAAATGAAATTGGTATCGAAGCCTTGGTGGGCGAATTTGATTCACACTTAACCAGTTATTCTATGTAAAATAAGTTTGTAGACTTAAAAATAAATATATAATATAAACATTCATCTTGTCTTTATCATTTACAGTAAGTTGAGTTTAACTCAAAAATATTACATACTGTATAGTTGTATACCACAAAATGGGACTTAGATATCGAATATCGGCAAACAATAGGCCATTTGCCTGAACGTACAGCACTATCGAGACAATGGGCACCGGTCATCACTAATAGAAATGTTTCTATGCCTAGGCGATTTTCATTGACAACGTGAAATAAAGAAAATCTTTGTTTTTGTCTGGTACTGGCTTGATCCTGTGGCTTTTGTTGCCTGGTCGAATGGAAATACTGTTTTTTCTTTGTTTATGCAGTTTCTCGTGTGCCAGTAGAAGAAGTGATACTTCACCAATGTCACATTGTATGGAGAACATACATACTTCTTATTTATGTCTTATGGAACTTTTAAGAAACAACTTAATCAACAAAATGTTGTCATTTTGTAAAAAATAAATAAACAAAACAAAATTTAAAACCACGAATTTCAATATAAATAAAATAAATTGCAGCATGTTATGTTTTTTTTTTCAGATTCACGCTGTATCCCGCCTGTAGCAAAGTAGGCAGAGAGAGGCGGGTAAGCGCCACAACTGGCTTCAGTTAAGTTAATTGTAAACTTTTTTTAAAATTATTATTTAATTTGTTTCTCTCACTAAGACATTAACGTTAACGTTTTGTGTAACAAAAAAAAACATATTTAAATATCCAAAAGCAAATTAAAAAGAAACAGCCCTTCCAATATTGCAAATTGAGTTGAAAGTGACGAAACACTACATAATTAATTAACTAGACACTAAAATCTAAAACTGAGACCGTTAGCCGCGTGGGCAAGTTTCCCAATTCATGAATGAAGTAGTCAATGCGGTCCGCCCACGCTGTTCTATCAATGAAAACTTGTGTTACGCCGTTCTGTCTACAAATATGGTTACAAAATCTTTGATAGTATTTATCTTTGACTTAGTCTGACATTTACATGATGCAGTTGTGGTTGTGGGTTCCATTCCCACTTAGGTTATTTTCATTTCCTAGCTCTGCCAACGAGACAAAGCACAGTGTTTGAATACGTCACTCTGCGCACTACGTCTCGAAAATGGAGCGGAATGTGAGGAACAATATGTATTAATACTAGATTCTCTCTGTCTCGAGATACATTTAAAAAAAATCCTTCCATATTTCAAAATATAATTAAAATGGGCGAAAAGTGGCGCACGGAGTGTCATTACTCAAATCAATTTCCTTAAATTACGATAGTATTTTTTTCCCCAATATTTTTTACAGTACACAAGGAAAAATAATACTAGACACTGCGTTAAACACTACTGTGTTTACATTTTTTTGTTCTTAGCATTTAAATTGATTTTGTTTCAAATTAATTACGTTCATATAATTGAAAGCGATTACGGTGTGGTTAGATTACAGTGACTGTCCTTGCTTACCTGTAACAAAAAACATTTTGATTAGTTTACAAATTCAGCATTTAAGTAAATGGTTCACAGTTGAACTTTAAAATTATTGAATTTGACAGTCTCAACTATTTGTCTGCCTTATAGATGGTTGTACATTTAAACTTAACGGATTTGACATTTAAATAATCTTTTAGCCCGGTTCCATAAACTGGTGGTAGCATTTCACCTAAGTTAATCTATTATAGACTATAAACTAGATAAAACTTGAGGCCGGTCGTAGCGCAGCGGCACGAGGTGTGACTGTAAAACCGACTGGTTGTGGGTTCGATCCCCACTCGAGGAGATGAAATATTTACTTAAAATTTATATTTCCATTTCTTCGCTCTGGTGTCGAGGTTAAGCGCGGCGTTGAGTTCTGCCACTCAACACGCAATGCCTCCAGAATTCGGCAGAAAGTGGGGAACGAAGTGTCTTAACACTAGGTTCCCTCTGCCTACCCTGCTGTGTGCGGGATACAGCGTGAAGCTGATTTAATTTTTTGATTTAATTTTTTTTAACTAGATAAAATACGCTAAAATACTTATAATAATAGTATAAAATCTATAAGTAGAAGTAGAAAATCTAAGACCATCCAAAAATATTATTAATAACCTAAACTAAATAACCATCAATTAAAACAAAAGGTGTCAAAAAACTCATATTAAATTACGGTTCATAAAAAGTCTACCTACATTAAAAAAAAAGCGGAAGTGTTTCATTATAAGCACGTACAGTACAAAATGCTTTAAAGCTTGTAACTTTCACGCGGTCTCCAATCACTGAGGCGATCAAATGGAACAGTGTTAATCATTTTACAAATGCTAACTGTACTTCGGTACCTTAAGATTTGATGATACGTTATTTAGGGAGGATTCACATTATAGCGCGGCTCGTTTGAGATATATTATTGCGGCGTTGAGTTCCGCCACTCAACACGCAATGCCTGAAGAATTTGGCGGAAAGTAAGCAACGAAAGTGGCTTAATGAGGAACGGAGTGTGTTAACACTAGGTTCCCGGGTTCCCCTTGAAGCTAAAAGAAAAAAATCTTATATGGTGATAGGAACTTGACCAGAATGAAAGTATAATGAAAGAAGTTATTATTTCTCATTAAAAAATATGCTTAATAGATCGAGATCGGCTGAGAACGAATCGGACGAATTGCACCATAGTGTGAAACTATTTACAATATTCTAATACTATATTCTATTCACCTTATGTGTATAACGATATATGAATAAATATAATGGAGTAAGAAAAATAGAAACTAAAACTACCAAATTAAATCCACATAAGTATATAAACAAAATTGCTCCACAATGCTAGAGGCAGCCAAGCTAACTGTAACAGATCATTAGATAGGGCATTGTTGGAGTTTAAGAATCGATTTGAATCAAAAATAATTGTTCAATTTATTTGACTTATATTGATGTCTATATCCGAATGAACGGCTTTGAAATATTTGAAATTTACTTGAATGTCTTCTCGAAATTATTTTTAAATTAATTTAATTCCCTGAATGAAAAAAGACGAACTGAGTGTCTTACCACTACGTGCCATGTTTGTTTTTTTATATAGCAAAGATACATAAAAATTGAACTCATAACCACGTGCACAGTCAAACACTATGCTACTGTGGTACGACGGCTTTACCGTCTTTGTTTTTGTTTAGGTTCACGCTGCATGCCGCACATAGCAGAGTAGGCAAGAAATCCCAAAATCTAGTGTCACTACATCACTTACTCAGTTTCCCATTTAGATACAACCGTTCGCCATTTTCCTCCGAATTCTTAAGGCATTGTTTGTTCAGTGGCGGAACTCAACGCCGCGCAGATACAATCGTTTGAACTAATAATATATAGATAGCTAAGTTCTAAATAACTTACATATATCGTCATTTAGAACTGTCAGAACTCTAACAGCGATCGTGTCGATGTTAGATATACTGCTTATATAATTGCTTCCGACAACACTATGAAACTATTAGGGCTGAGAATAATTACAATATCGATATTAGATTTAATTTCTACGTTAATTTATTAATATGTTTTGTTATTATTAATTTTAGTAATTTCATTAGGCTTTGGTATCTAAGATGACTAGATTTCTTCTATTCTATTCTTTGGTGTTCCGAACGATCCATTTGATTATTGATCCATTTTTTAATGTCACATATGTCAAGAGCTCATCAATGTCGTTGTATGATCTTGGTAACTGTCCAAGAGGTGCAGGTTCAAATTCTGGTACGTTCAAATTTCCATATGTTATCTAAAAAGTAATTTTCTATCTAGAAAAATTAATGTTTTATCCAATCCGCTGAGTACAAATCCGCAGAGTATATGAAAAAATATAAATAGTGAAATAAGAATAGGTAGCTAATTATTATCAAGAAAGCGTGGAACTCGTCCAAGTATCAGGAGGTCGACGACCTGTTATCGTTTTAGCTTCGATAATATTTTGAAATGTGTGTATATATTTTTTTTTCAGTTTCACTCTTCTGTCCCCTGCCTTTACGCTACGTTTGATCTACTATATTATCAGCTTCACGCTGTATCCCGCACACAGCAGGGTAGGCAGAGGGAGTCTAGTGTTCAGACACTCCGTTCTCCACTTTCCGCCGATATAAAAATGCATAATATTACTATATTATGCATTTTGTTAAATAAGCTACTTCTAATAAATTATATTAATTTTATGTATCACAGTCAAGGTTAGTTGAATGTTTGGTAATCTATGTGCATGTTCAATAAGAAATAGATATGTGGAATCAAAAAACTATGCATAAATATATCATACGATTATTGATTAAGCCAATAGGTATTTTATAGATTGTTTCCCTTTTTCTTCAGCTGAATTTCGCTTTTTTCCGTATACAGCAGAACCTAGTGGGAACCTCGAGGGAACTAAAGGTTAAGATACTCTGCTTCCTATTTCCCTTCTTTTCCTTTTGTTTTTATATGCAATATTATGTTCAGAAATAAAAGAACAAAACAAAATGACTTTAATCCGCCATCTTAACTTTTTTTTAATAAGTGGTAAATATAGAATGGAGTTACGACTCAATAAACGTTTCAAGATAGCTTATATAGCAAACAAAATAAAATTATATTGCATGAATTATATCAGTAAAAATAAACTGTAAATAATTAAAAACACTATAGATTATCAGCTTCATACTGTATATCGCACACAACAGGGTAGGCAGGGGAAACCTAGTGTTAAGACACTCCGTTTCACGTTGTCCGTCGAGTTCTGGAGGCATTGCGTGTTGAGTGGCGGATCTCAATGCCGCTCCTTGCCTCGACACTAGAGCGTAGAAATGAAAATATAAATATAACAAACTTTTTATTTCCTTGAGTGGGAATCGAATCCACAACCGGTCGCGATTACAGTCACACTTTGTGCCCCTGCACCATGACTGGCCTCAATATATTAACTAAAATCAGTCTTGGTAGAGACTTTGTATCAAGCACAATCATTATTTATTAAAGTCGAGTCGAGCGACGGGCGTATCAATCAAATAATTATATCACCGGGAAGGTATTACGTAATATCATTGTTATGATATCATTAATATTGATAGCAACACGTTGCTAGGTGAATGTGGTTTCCTCTCAATATTCATTAAAAAAATCATATTTCCTTATATATTTTACTTTTTAGGGTTCCGTACCTTTTAAGGAAAAAGGACCCCGTTCATCTGTCTGTAAAGAGCCTTTATCTCAGGAACGCTTGGAGATATCGAGTAGGAATTTCAACTTTATACTCAGATCTACGGTCTCTTGATTTCTTGACAAAATTGTATTTCTATTTTTACGATACAGCGTGAAGCTGATTTGATTTTGATTTTTACTTTTCCATCCACGTGTATAAAGAACATTGCATTTGTCGGACTTGTTGATCTAGACAAAACCTGCGACTTGCTTAAATAGACTATCGAAATAATAAAAAAACCTGATAATTTGGATTTGAACCCACAATTATCGGGATATTTATATATAATTGTATAGAAATATTTTTTTATATATGATAATTAACGTATAGTTATGACTAAAAGCTACAGAGCTACCACTTTAAATATTCTTCGAAGTAAAATCGTTATCATCCTTATATTAATTCACACTGTAATTATACTAATACGGAGTCATATATTTTTTCTGTATATTAATTAAAGCACTTAGGTTTTTATTTCGTTTTATAATATTACACGATCAAATTAAGGTGTTGTGTGATAAGTATAGTTTTTTCTCACTCAAGTCATATATTTTGTAAAGACTAAAACTAACAGTACTAGTAGTTAGATTGATTTTGTACCAAAGTGACATAAATGAAAATTTCCATATATTATACTTATTATATTAAAAAAAATAATAAAGTATAGACCGTCGTTGCGCAGTGGTAAAGCATCTACATGTTAACGTGAGTTTGTGTATTCAATCTTCTTTCAAGGGAATAATTACATTTTTCTTATATTTCTGCTGCTTTGGTAGAAAAAGAAGAAGCAGTCTCAAAAATTGAACAGAAGGTTTGGAAGGATGTGTCTTCATACTAGGTTACCTCTATATATTAATAACTCTACATTTAATTTGATATTTCTACAATGACTCTAAAAATAGAGTTGAAATAGAGTGAATCTCCGAAAGTAGAGTAAATTTATTTAGTGACTACCCACAAAACGCGGATAAATTTACATTTAAAAATAAACTGTTTACATAACTTCATCCTAAAACTTGTTCGTAAAGCTCGAATAACATATTTTTTACGAACAAACAGACAAGCTTTGTTAGGTTTTTTGGCCGCGAAGTCAGCGTTCCGGAGTCCCTTGGCGATAACCATATTGGGTATTGAATGCCTCATGAATTATATGCCATATAATTTAACATTGGTCTGTTGGTTTTTTAAAGCGATTTCGATTTAATATTAATATGAAATATTGCTTATTTGTTGTTTATTTGTTATTTCAATTGATATAAATTTTTGTATTAAGAAATATTTATGACAAACTAAATATATATAATAAGAGTTAACATACATATAAACATTAATACATATATACATACATACGAGCACATACATACATACACATATACATACATACATACATACATATACTTATAATATTATACATATAATATGATTAGATTATGAGTGCTGTTCAAGGTAGAACTTTTTAAGCTTACGTTTACAGATTCCAACGGATTGAGATCGTCTAATTTCATCTGGTAGTGCATTCCAAAGTTTCACTGTTTTTAATAGTGAAAGAGTCTCCATAACATTTCGTGCGGGATAAAGGAATTTCTAGGAGGTTGTTGTTACGTTGAACGGAGGTGCTGGGAGTGAAGGGTATTCGACTCCAAGAACTTAAACCGTTCTTTGAGGTACGAAGGAGTGACGGGATGGTATAGGACTGTGTAAAGGAGGGTAAGAAAATGTAGGTGCCGCCGGTTTTTACACAGTGAGCCATTTAAGTTGATAACGATATTGTGTTACATGATCGTACATCCTCAGTCCGAAGATGAACAGAATTATGAGGTTTTGTATCCGTTGAAGTTTATTAAGTAGTTGTGGAGACAGATCTAAGTAACACGAGTCAGCATAATCGAGTATAGGAAGGAGAAGAGTTTGAGACAGGGAAATTTTTGTTTTTAGTGGCAAAAGATTCTTCCATCTTCTCAAACTTCCTTATGCAAAGAAAATCTTGCGACTAAGCTCGGCAATTTGAGGAGACCAGGAGAATGTACTGTCCATTCTGGTTCCCAAATTCACAACACTGGTACTGGGCTCTAAGCAAATATTATTAAATAAAATTGGGGGGAGAATGTATGTTTTGTATGGGATCAATTAATACATTGTAGAAAGTTATTTTTTTCCTAGCTTGGTAGGGTAAACCTACTGTACGAGATACTCCACTTTCTATTAGTAACTTCCTATGATATGATATCTGAGTGTAACTAACGCCGATTTTTTTCTACCTGAATAAAATCCATAACCTTCAGATTTATAGTCAGACGCTGTCATTGCGCCGTTTAATTATTTAAATGTATTTATGGTTTTGCTAAGTCATTTAGTTGGTCATTTCCAAATATCTCATCAAAAAATTGTTCGCAAACTAAAATTGAATTATTGGCAGAAGAAATGTTTTGTTATTATATAAGTGACATTTACAAGTAAATAATATTTACAATATTTAATAACTTTTAGAGTCAACCACTGTTACAAAAAAAACACACATTTTTGGCCCCATCAAGCATGTGGGAACTTACAATACAGTGTAATATGACTCATTGTAACCAAAGAAGATCCTTGTTCAGTGAAACTTATAAATATGTCCGCGACGTGAATTTAGATCGAGTCCGTGAACTTCCGAAATGCCAAGAGACGAGAACGTACTGGTAATGTAGAGTTGAAATAAAGATTAGAGTTATAAATCTTATATAACGTGATAGAGTTTTAGTGCTGTTTGAAATGTTAGTGTAGGTATTTTGTTTACAATTGTAGAAAGCTTCACGCTGTATCCTGCATGTAGCAGGGTACGCAGAGGGAACCTAATGTTAACACATGCATCGTTTAATTTTCGAGCATGTTTAGTGGCGGAACTCCACGCTGAGTTTTGTATTTTTGCCACAGTGAAAGAAAAGGATAATCACAATCAAAAGAAATAACAAGCTTATAGTCATACTGTCATTTTAGAAATTCTGTACACACGAGTACATCATTAATACACATTTCCATACAAATCAAAGCTTCGATCCATAATCAGGTTCCCACGCATAATCAGGTTCCCACGCTGCATATCAGCTTTCTATTGAACGGTCCGTCTAATTAACTTGCTTACAATTAAACCGTTGCGTTTGTTTTATGCTTAATCGACTATATCGGGTGAAACTTTGGCTGTCGTCGCCGGGTGACACTTGAATCGTGGTTTCGACAAGGATATATTATAAATAATTCTAAACATATACAAAAAAAGGATTTTTGAAGAAAGAAATAAGGATTTTTATATCTAGAATTAAAAAATAAAGTAATTAAAAAAGTCACGAACAGCGGGACCAAATCTGTTCCGCTCGGGACATTTAATTTTGGCCCAAAAATCGGAACGTCCGGTAACGCTGATGCATACATAGGTATATCATATATATTAATGTAGCTTCACGCTATATCCCGCTTTCAGAAGAGTAGATATAGGAAACCTAGTGTTAGTACTCTCTTTTCTCTACGCACCACCTAATTTTCGAGACTTTGCGTGTTAGGTGGCGAAAGTCAACGCCGCGTTTTGTCCTGGTACCAGAATGACGAAATAAAAATAATTCTTTTCACCGAATAGGAATTGAACCCATAACTGTCGCGTTTACAGCCAAACGTTGTGCTGCTGTATGATTATCTCGATAGCTAATCTAATTGTAAATAATTAATATAATAGCGAATATTATCGTCTATATTTGAGTCTAAACCGTCTAGACTGACTTTTTTGTGTTGTTAGAGAAAGTGTTATTACAGAAATTTAAGATTCAATAACTATAATAAGTTTTAATGGCAGTTTTTATAGAGTAATATCAATCAAACACTCGGATGCTTAGTCTCTTAAAATTTTAAACATAATATAATTGAATAAAGCACAGCATCGAGTTCCGCCATATAACACACATCACTCTGTGCCCCGAACATTGATGGTGGGTGGGGAACGGAGAGTCTTCCCGCTACCTACCGTGCTATATAGGATTCAGCGCGAGACTTAAAAAAACTCAGCTTCACGATGTATCCCGCACAGCAGGGTAGGCAGAGGGAATTTAGTGTTAAGACACTTCGTTCCCCACTTTCCGCCGAATTTGGGAATTATCGCGTGTTGAGTGACGGAACTCAACGCCGCTCTTTGCCTCGGCACCAGAGCGAAGAAATGAAAATATAAATTTAAATAAATATTTCATTTCCTCGAGTGGGGATCGAACCCACAACCGCAGTCACACCCTTGTGCCCCTGGGCCACGACGGCGTCTATATAAAAAAATGGATTTGTACTAACAATCATAAATAACTATTTAAATAGAGTGCCAAATAATACCACGAAGTTGTCAAAACATTTTTTATTTACTTTACTATTCCCGTAGCGTTTTTTAGCGTATTAAGTGTGATATCTCGAAAAGAAATCTTGTAATAGTGGGTTTTCTTAATTTTCGTTGAAACGTTAACGTAACAAATGTTCTAAGTAAAAGAATAAATACGAGAGTATTTTTGTTTGTTTTGCTTTGCTTACTAACGTTCCATTAAATGCTATGAAACTAGATTTCTTATAAAATTTCGAATTACTGATGAGACATGAGACATCAGTCTCCAACAAATTCGAGACAATACATGTGAACAGGCGGAACTGAACGCCGGAGACTCATTGTTGTTAGTTTAGTATATATGTACGTAAATCACATAAGGTAGGTGATTCAACGTGTGTAAGATATGAATCGAAGAAATATTCGAAATCAAAGAAAGTGACGCACGGAATGACTAATAACTAAGTTCTTTTCTGTATACAATGTTCTTAAAGAAAATAACTTTAAAAACATTGTTATTACACTTGTTTTATATAAACATGAATTGCTTAAATTAAAAGTAATATTTGAACAAAATTCAGGTCGGATCTACTAAGTGTGCCTCAAAAAACGTTTATACAAGTTTTAACAAAAGAACTGGATTTATTTGCTCGACGTCAAGTTTGAAATGCAGGTGGCTTGAAAATAACTTATTTTAAAACATAACATTTATTTTAGTTTTATATATGTAAAACGTATATATGATATTTATTTTTTAATAATATATTTTATCGTATTGAACCATTGTCGCCTTTAATAATATTTTTTTTCTTGTCGTGCTATTAAATAATCATAGAGTATCTATAAGAAATTAATTGAGACCAATCGAGGCGCAGGGGCACATGTAAAACCGACTGGTCGTGGGTTCGATCCCCACTCGAGGAGATGAAATATTTGCTTAAATTTATATTTCCATTTACTCAACACGCAATGCCTCCAGAATCCGGAAGAAAGTTGGAAACAGACAGTCCTAACACTAGGTTCCTTCTGTTCTTCTACCCTGCTGTGTGCGGGATACAGCGTGAAGCTGATTTATTTATTTTATTTGTTATCTTTAACAAAAAGAGCTAGAAATGATGTTCTCCTTAGTTTATGGTTATAATTAACTCTGATTTTCAGAGTTTCAATATCAATAATTGATCAAAAAAGAAAAAATATTTTAAAAAAAACCTTGCATTTTAAGAAACACAAACCTATTTATGAATACTCGTTGACAACATCATAATCAGAACAATTAATAATACCTACATATTATATAAACCCAAGGGAAGTTCTCAACTAAAAGATCCACATTTTCAGATGCAAAACTCGGTGAAAGCAACAAAATGATGGGTTTTAGATGTTCACTTTATACTTATTACAGAATTTCTCTTAAACTTCTGGGAGAATAATTTATTTTGAATAACGATGATATCCTTTCACACGAACACTCGTTGCAATGGAACTGGATAGTGTGCTTGTTAGGTGTAATGAAGTCTCGTACGTACTAACAGCGTATCATATGTCATAGTTAGTGTGATAATTTTTTTTTATTGGACATTTTATTTGGAATATTGTTTTTGTAAAGGAAATTACGATTATTTATAATGTTTTTTTTTCTTTACGTTGTATTATTTATATAGCATGTAGACAGAAGGAACCTAGTGTTAAGACACTCCGTTCCTCACTTTCTAGTCAATTTTAGAGAGATACACATTTATAAATGTGAATATTATAAACTGTTGTATAAAAAAAGTAACACGAATGTTGGGACTGGGCACTGAGCTCACGAACTTAGACTTGACTTAGCGGTCAGGGTCACTACCCACGATGTTTATAGATCCATCATTCTCGATCTGATTGATACATAAATAAAAGATCTGATTACAATATTATATAGAAATACGACTTACAGTGAATTTCTCTGTAAATTTCTTCTATACAAACATGTACGGACAGCTAATAGACTATTCAGAACATTTTCCAAACTATTATACTTTTACAATGAAAATTTGAACCTACAACTACTAAACTTAACAATTTAACTAAAACACGTCCCAAGCACTACAAAAGCTCCAACATTCAACTAAAAAGAAAAAAAGACAAGTTAATTATAATTTTCTCCATCACTTTTTATATATAACACTGTGAAAGTTGTTAACGGTACATACGTTCGATGGTACCGGCAGTCAATTTATTACGCAATTTATCGAGTACATCTAGTCTGGGTATTGCTACAAATAGATTTTATTCGATTGTAAATACAGGTTCGAATACAATGGGTCTTCGATGATAGCGTATTACGTGGAAACGATGTATGTTGCGCAAAAGCTTATTTAAATTTTTTTTTTTCTTTTCTTTGTGAGAAGCGGAGAGTATATCAATTCAGGATAAGGATTAAATTAATTACAGAAGAAACTAGTCATATTTTGTGTTTTATGTGGAAATCAAATATGTTTGTCTGTGCGTTAATGTGTGTGTGATTTTTTTTTTGTTGAATGGCAGAACTTAACACCGCGCTTTGTCAATGTAAAATAATAATATATTTTTCTAATCTTATAATAAAAAATGTCTTTATATGAAAAACGTAATGGAAATGAATGAAAAGTAGTTCCACGAAAACCTTTATTGTATATTCCACATCAAAGTTAAAGATCATTGCAAATATAATAATATATATTTATCTCAATATAAAGCAGTTGAAGTTAACACTATTAATAAATCAGTAGAACAAGCCTCTTCATAGATTATACGCGCTGTCTTTCACGACTTGACCTCGAACGTGATCCAAAAGAAATTATGCCATCTGATTAATTTTAACACTAAGTTTAGAAGTGCTATAATTTGTAGGATTTAATTTTTTATATGAACAAAGTCTACATGGAAGCCGTTGTGGCACGGTATATATATAGATAGCATGTTACTGTATGTGCGATGGTTGCGAGTTCGATTTTCGCCCGGAAGAATGATTATTATTCATTTTGTTTAGCTTCACGCTGTATCCCGCACATAGCTTCGTAAGGAACCTTAAGACACTCCGTTTTCGTTAACCAAATTCGGACCCTCAATTGTCGCATTTACAGTCGCACGAGTGCCACGCGTCATGACGACTTTGAATATTTTTTTTAGTTTGTAGATTTTTAATTGATTTTAATGTCCTGGATTTAGTAAAACCACTCTTTGTTTTTTGCTACTCCATGCGCTATGTCTCGATTTTTTATAATCTCTCTTCATTATTTTTTCCATTGTATCAAATTAACAGTATTTCACCAAACTATTTCTGTAGCTACTATACTCAATCACAATAATAATACAAAAAAATAATAAAAATATAAGCAATAAAAGCTTTCATAATAACAGGATGTCGGATATCAAAAACTTTTAAAATGGTAAAGGAAATTCACTTTTTTTGTTGAAAGTGTTAATATTTCTTATAACATATAATATGTATTTATGCTATCAATATGTCAAAGGTACCTTATATAACGTGGTCTTGATTCATTATTTCTGTTCTCAAAAACTCAGTGACCTTTAATTTTTCATATTGCATAAGTCAATTATCATAAAATAGCCGTGTTGTATGATAAAATCTGATATACTTTCGACACTTAAAAACTACTTGTTTGTTACGTCATTTACTTTCTGGTCGCAATTAAATATAATAATATAATTTGTAGATAATAATTTCTTTTTCCTTTTTCGGACTTATTAAAATTATTTTAATGGCATTTGTCAGGTGTAGATTCAATTTTCGTAGTCCCAGGAACATATATATATTTTCTTAGAAAAGTTTAATGAACTTAATCGCGTTTTATAAAACAACAATTAATGTAAGAGAGGTAGGGGGGGACTTCGATTAACCTTGGAAAATACAGTATCAAAGATACTTACTTCCCGGAGGGTATGTATGAAGAGGTTGATGATAGTGGAAGAAGTATGTAGAGACCGTAGCCTTTGGCACTCCGTTCTCTCTGACTACCCGTCTAGAGATACAGGGTGAAGCTAAGTTAAGTTAAGTTAACGTATATAATTATTATTATTCTTATAAAATAAGATTCAAAATGCATCGTCATTCAGATAATGAATAATTGACAGGTATAAAAAAATATTTTTGATGATAGTAGTAAATTTTATTCTATGATTTTTTGTTATTTTTCGAGTATTAATATTATACGTCATAGTATATATGTTATTACTATATAGAAATAAGCTTACCAATATCTTAATACAGACATCAGAACAAAATTAAGTTCCATTAATCCTCTAAACGCAAAACCTTCGATAGGCAATCAATGGTTAATTGTCTTCTTCATAAATCTTGTATGCAGAACAAAATTCTATGAAAATGCCATAGAAAATTAAACCTTAAGTTTTGGAGAATAGATATGCTTTTAGTTTGTATTCAGTTTTCGATTTTATCCAGAGAACTAAAATTTGAATGGTTTTCAAACTTTACTACGGAGTATATTCGTAATTAGTGCTTAAATTACACGCTTCTTAGTCAAGGATTAATGGTACGCTTTATCTTTTGTTTTTTGTACTATTTTTTTTAATATAGGTTGCATGAGTTTTTTCTTAGCTTTCTGATCTTCTTATCGTATATTCTTAAGCACAAAGAAAGATTAGAATATACTGTATTGACGTTTCGTTCTTCACTTGCTGCTTGTTGTAGAAACATAAGAGTATTAAGTGACGAAAATAAATACTTCGTTTAGTTTCTTCGAATAAAAAAAAATTGTTTAGATATAATGCTCGAGTAGGAATCGATCTTGCAACCATTAGAGGTAGAGCCAGTCGTAGCGATGCCGCGATGGCGTCGTTAGATATTAAATAAATAACAGTCTGATATCTTCGAAACATCTGCATCACAAAAACTAATGAATTTGCATAAGATTTTTTAAGCTTTTTGGGTTTTATACTGAACAAAAAGTGATCTTGATATTTTAAGACAAGGGAGATCAAATTTTAAGCGTCGGGACTGCAGCTGGTTCACCTTGTTTCGACTGGATGAAAATTTTGTAACTAAACAAAATAATGAAGCTTGAAGAAATGTATGTCGTCTGATATTTGCTTACTTTGTAGAACTGTAGGTAATTTTTTTTTATTTATTATGGCGTCTCTTAATATTAATCTTACTTTTTAAAATAGAAAATTTTTATCTTAATTTAGTAACTTTCAACGATCACCCACTTTCTGGTTAAAGGGCCAAAAAACGAAAATAATTAATTTCTCCTATTGGAAATCGAACCCACAACTATCGAGTTTGCAGATAGAGCCAAAAACGAATGTTAAACGTTACGGTATTTAAAAAATTGTATAAAACATAAAATTTCTTTAAGAATAGTCTTTAAGAATAGAATTTCGAGATATAATCAGAACTGAATCGAAAACAATTTCAATTAGCGTGGGATCCGAGTGCTATCGTCGAGGTATTTAATTTTGTATAGCGACAGATGGTAGGAAGTTTAACGCTAAAGGATTATAATACTTATAAATAAGAGATAAAGTTGTAAATTGCTTGTAGAAAGTACCTACAGTTGAAACGGCTAGGTTTTTTATAGTGTCCTTTTTTATACCATTAACAGGTAGTAATTTGTGTGACGTAACCAGTATATGGGATTTTTTTTTGTTTATTGTCTTTTTTTTGACGTTTTGAATATCATTTATTGTGTTTCTAGGTATTATTGTAGAAAATGAACTGTTAAAAATATTATTATAACATTAGTTACGTGTGACTGTAAAATCGACTGGTTGTGGGTTCGATCACGACTCGAAAAAATTAAATAATTATTGAAATTTATATTTCCATTTTTTCGCTCTGGTGTCGAGCCAAAACACGGTGTAGAGTTCTGCCACTCAACACGCAATGCCTCCAGAATTCGGCGGAAATTCGGGAACTAAATGGGCACGGAATGTTTTAGCACTAGGCTTCCAGGTTCCCTCTGCCTACCCTGCTAAGTGCGGGATATAGCGTGAAGCTAAAAAAATAAGTGTTGTATAAAATGAGCGATAAATTTACCGAATTTAATAATTTAGTAGAGTCGATAGAGAGAACGAGATATTAAGACACTCTGTTCTCCACTTTACAGTTATCTCAAAGAAAGCTTACAAATTTTAATTCGAATTAAACTTAATTTCATGCAATCAGCTAAAGTTCAAATAACCAGCTACATGTATTGTAAAATATTCAATAATCGACACCCACGGCTGAAAGATACCTGCTGTTAACCAAATTGGTTTAATCGAGAACTGTTTGTATAAAATATACGCATTACAATGTTAATATAATTGGTACCACTATGGCTTAGTAGATAAGATTTTTTTTATATTTTTTTTCCTCATCTGGGGAAGAACTTATTGAAAAAACATTTTTTTAACGTAGTAGTAATCGAACCTAACATCTTTTTAACCATTTTAACCACTAAGCCATACATTCTTTTAAAGCTACATCTAAATTCTTATACGTTTTTAAAAAAGAAAATATCCTTACTGCTAATATTAGCATATTTTTTCATGCTTCTGTCCGCAAAGCGAAAGCTAATGGTCAGGAAGAATGTGGTAATTGGTGTCAAGACACTCCGTTTCTTAATTGCGTAATAATAAGCTGTACTCGCTTTGCCATATCAAAGAGTAGAAATAACAGTAATTGACTCCAGCAAATGGGATTTAAACCCACAACCATCAGCCGATCCAACCGCATTTCCATTTAGACGCTTTATATTTAATATTAAAAAATATTATATTTATACAATACACGCTAAATTTAACCTCGTCTTAAGCTATTTTAAGTGGACTTTCTTAGGTTTCTTAGATATCGGCTTATGTGTTACGTGTTACGTTTAACATAATAGCGTTAGTATAGAAATAAACTAATTTTTAAAATAGTTGTAGAGTGTAGAGTTATTTACTATAACTTGCAGTAGGTGGTTAAAATTTTTACTCTTTTATTTTTTTTAAATTAAATCTTATTTTTTTACATTTAATAATTAAATCTTTTCCACCAATTTAGGTAAATGATGTTATATAAATATTTTGTCTAATATATCCCTTAATAAATGAAATTAGCTTCAGACTGCAGGTTAACCCCTAAAGTCGAATAAAAATATCTAAGAGTATGAATTAAAATTAAAATTCAAAATATTTTTTATTCAAATAGACTTTAATAAGAATAAGCACTTTTGAATCGTTGAATGAACATATAAACAAAAAAAAAGCTACCGCCGGTTCACAAGGCAGTTCTGCTGAGAAGAACCGGCAAAAAACTCAACAGTTGCTCTTTTCAAAGTCTATGGTATAATATATAGTTTTATTACATGAACTGGCAGCTATCCTGCATCACATTCAATAGACATTAATTCCATACATGTTTATCCTCTAAATATTCTTGAACAGTGTAATAAGCTTTACTTGTTAGTATATTTTTTAAAGCTACTTTAAATGAATTTACGCTAAGATCACAGGTACTGTAAGTTACATCGAAACCAACCAGCGGTTTTTGAGATTAGCGCGGATAACCAAACAAACGGCGGAAACTAAATAATATGAAGATAAAAATCTTTTTCTATTCGAATCTTCAATTGGCTTTATCCATTGCACCTGCAATATTGCATCACATTGTCAATAGAAATGCAATATATATGTATTATAAAAAAATACAAAGAAGATTGTTTAGCTATTGAAAAATTTAAAGTGCCTATTACATAAATTTCGTAAGTACTTATTATATTATACAAGTATTTAAACATATCTTTTTTAGAGCTTTGCGCTGTATCCCATATATGGCAGGGTAGGCAAAAGGAACCCAGTGATAATAATACACTACGGTCTTCATTTTCTGTCCAGTTTTGGAGACGGATGACGTATAGAGTAACAGAAAACGCCAACTCCGACGTCGTATTTTGTCTATTTAGTAGAGCGAGAAAATGTAAATAATTCTTTGCATTATTTTTTACTAAATTATTCGAAAACATTTTTTTTTTATCAAAAAAAAAACATAAACTTGTATAATATAGAACTATATTATTAAAAATATATAAAAAAGATATGCCTAAGATGGTAAAAATATACCAACATCAAATATGTATTATACGGGCAAGCACTCAATCGATAGCGGCAAAAAACAACGCAAACACCTGTCCTTGAACTGACCCTTTATATTAACCCTTATATTTAGGGTGCGTTTGGACAAAAAATATATGTTTATAGAAACTATAGCTTACATACTAAGTAGGTGAGTAAAATCGATTTTATGTTTTATTTACTGTTTTATGTGTATAAAATTATAAGTATATATGATTAGATGATTTTTGGAGCTCATTTGTTATGGAGTGAAATATATGAACAAAGTAAATATTCATACATTTTCAAGACAGAAGAAAGAATTTGAATTATCAAATAAAACTAAGTTGTAATAAGTGGACAAAAATTTAAAAATAATTTAATAGGAAAGTATGACATCGTGGTCAGAGCCATTGAATGGCTTCCAAGAGGTGCAGATTCAAATTCCGCTCTATACAAATCTTTATAGGTTTTCTAAAATAAATATAATTTTATCAAAATTGAGAAATAACATTTTAAAATACGAAAAGTATCAAATAAAGCTATTCCTATTTAAATATTTTTATAATAGCTCTACTTCAATCATTTCTTTTCTTTGTTTCAACAGTTAATATCACATACTCGTATAGACATATCAATCTACAACTTTAAAGTTGAACTGACTTCAGGTCATAGAACTCTGCTAATTTAGCGAGTAAACCAAACCCAGGTGTGTAATTACACCGTTTATAGTTTCTAGTGTTAATTATTGTGTAGTACCGGTATCTTGTTCCCATAAAAGTAACTACTAGTTCTTAAAATTCTAGATAGAATTTAAAGGGTTATTTTTTGTTACTTTATATAACGTATAATATGTTATTACAAACGAATCATTTGTTACTATAAAAAAATATTCTTGAATAAAAATGTAAATAAATGAGTTTCACGCTTTATGCCGCATAAAGCAGGGTAGGCAGAAGGAATCCAGGGTTCACTTCCTTATATAAATAAATTATAAGATACCTGCACTAATAAAGAAGTTCACAAAAATTAAACAAACTGAAGACAACGCATTCAGCTCTACCTAAGTAAATATAAACAGAAACCGAAAATGCGTAAAGTGGTCGGGTTCCAATTTGTTATGTTGACCATGCTTTTTGGTAAGTGACAGGAAATGTATGGAATCGTTAAAAAAATATAAAATGTAGTTATACAGGAGTAGAGGAGTTCTTTTTTGACTTTTGCTTTCAGGTTTACTCAAAATAATCACTTGTTTATACAATACAAGTATGTAGGTGTACTCTTGCAAGCTCATAGGGAAAAAGGTAAAAAAATAATATAAGAAAGGAAGAGTAATCTGCTTCTTATATTTAAATAATTAAAACTCGTCTTTTTTACTATAGTAAAAAATGGTTTTATTTTAAGTAGTTTTATCAAAGTCACTGCTATGAATAAATTTTATTTATATATAATATATAAATAAAATTTACTTATAAATAGCAGTGACTTTGATAAAACTACTTAAAATAATACCATTTATATATAAAACAATCCTGCTATATAATTAAATAGTTCATTAAACATAATATGGCTATAGTAATTATTTTTTTCAGTTTGACTCGTGTGAGCCTTTTTGTATAATCTTATTATATTTTATCTTTAGTCATACTGTTAAAAAACTTGAGGGATTGAATTCTACTTTTAAATTATAATTTAAATGTGTCTTTCTCTTTTAACCAAAGTTAATTTTAACTAAGTTAAAGTTAATTTTAAGTTTGTTTGAGTCAGTATTAAAAATGTATTTTTAATAATTGCGAATTTAGTAATTTAAAAATGCAAAGAAAAATATATCAATTTTCTAAAATATAACAAATACGAAGCCAAAATCACCGTTTTTTTAAAATTTTATAATATGTTTTTAATGTTTAGAATGCAAATAACAAACAATGAATTTATTTGATTTAACCTTTTACTTCAATACCACCAATCTTATCTCTATCATGATACGCTAATCTATCAATCGTTTTATCAAAACCGAGTGAATGAGGTCGCCTTTTAAGAAGCCGCCGTAATTATTTTAATGTTCGACCTACCAATTCATTTTGCTGTGTAAATTGCTATATTTTTTTTTATTATATTAAAATTAATTTTATGAAATTGAAATTAAGCTAAAAAATTTGAAATGGCTATTTTTTACCATTAAGCAAATGATATCAACCTGATCTTATATAAGCTGGTTAGATTTGGCTTTAATTATATGCTGATTGAATATTTCCTATATTTTAGTTGGTGCCCATATATAAGAAATCTGATTCTTTTGTCTGTGAAGTACGATCTATTATCCAATATTAAAGTTGGCTGTCATTATCATTTCACATTTATGTATTTCAAGGAATGTTCTTGTTTGCAGGTTACAAAGATAAATCTAAATATCGACAACAACAGCTTACCTTATTTTTTTTATTTTATTAAAGCTAATAACATAGTGATTAAATGAACGAGGAGAGGTCAGTCGTGGCGCAGCGGCACGAAGTGTGACTGTAAAACCGACTGGTTGTGGGTTCGATTTAATTTAAGATTTTAATATAAATACTTATAACATTGTATACTTCCAATATCTAAGACTAAGAAACATAATTTATTAATATATTTTAACAAATTTTCAATTAATAAATTTTAGCAATATTGTAAAATAAACACGCTAAAATACATTTTTGCCGGTTATACACTGCGACACCCGCATTGTGCTCCGGGTTAACGATCTACTCATCCTGTCCACGACCTTTAGCTATTAACATGACATTGTAATTAACATGATATTTGTTAAATTACTTATTGAGTTCCGCCATTCAAAACGCAGTGTCTTGACACTACGCCTATCTTGCTATATTTAGGATACAACGATAATACTATCTATTTTTGTAAAAAGTGGTTTATCTTCTTTTTTGTATACTGTCTGTAAAATAAATTCACTTCACACCGATGTACGTTTATATTTTTCCACGGATTTCGAGTCTATAATAGATAGAATGATTCAAGATAAAAGCTTATAGGTATTTGGTTATGGTATAGTAAAACCGAAAATATCGAAGATTTGTGAACGTGATGTCGAGAAAACTTAACCGGCCGAAACGGGCAAAATATAATCCCTATATATATAAAACTCTTATATATTTTGCATGTAGATTTCCTAATAGGATATGAAAGTAGAGTAAGAGTAAGAGGGAGTACTAAGAAAGAAAACAAAGTATTTTCCGTTTTAGATCTTAAAGTCCACACAAAAAAATCGCAGGCCACGATTAGTAGCTACATAATTTGGTAGACCGTACCGACGAAGCCTCAAACGGAACACGAGTCACAAAATAAAAATTATTTCCAAATTTGAGAGAATCGTAAGTTTCGCTAATTGATAAAAAAAGAGTTAATTATAATAATAATAATAATAATTTTATTTAATTAAGGCTTGGTCCACTTGTTAGTTTTTTAGTTACATTAAAAACTTACCCTATGTTAGTACATATTCATTTTTTTTATTCTAAACACACATACATATAAATATATAAACATACATAACCTGGCTTCCGATGAGATTCCTACTCTAGTGAGAATATCGAGCAGCGGGAGCATTATGGTTAGCTAATTAGCTATTTCCTTTTAAACGAGCAACGTCATGTATTTAAATAATTAATATAAATTTAATAAACAATTTGTGAATTATACACACGTCGCTCGTGTGTTTTTTTCCTTTTTTTAGGTATACGTTTCGCTCCACATATAGCAGGGCAGGTAGAGGGAAACTGGGAACCTCCATTTTCCATTAGGACCGTCGCGTTTAAAGTCGCACTCTTATTCCCTTGTACCACGACGCCCTCGCTCCTGTGGTTACCCTAAAAATGTAGGTTACCAGTAAAAAAATAATAAAAAATTACAAAGTTCAAAGCTTTTTTCCACTTTTTTTATCTTCAATACCTCTTTCCGCTTCACTGAAAACTTAAGGGGTGTTAAATTTGACCCGAAGCCTCTCAAATAAGTCAGCCACAATTTTGAAGCATATGTCAAACGCATATGTATTATATGTTCAGAGGTTTCTTTAAAATGAAACAATTTCTAGATAGTAAGATATTAAAAATGATTTATTTTTAGTGTAACCTAGGTATACACTAATACTGAATACCGTACTTTTTATTTTTAGACTAAATAAAATTAAATAAATGAGCTTCACGCTGTATCCCGCTTACACAAGGGTAAACAGTGGTAACCTAATGTTAATACACTCCATTCCCCACTTTTCGTCGAATTTTTCGACGCGTTGTGTGTTGAGTGGAGGAACTAAGCGCCGGGCTTTTTATCTTAGTGCTAGAGCGAAGGAATCCAAACATTAATAAATAATAATTCATTCCCTCGAGCGGGGATGAAACCCACAACCGTTACGTTATAGTGACACCCTTGTGCCACGGCGGCCTCCTTTATTAGACTAAAAAGGGTAATATATTATAAACTACTATTCTAGTAAGTAGTAGCTTTCATAAGTGAAAAATATATACGATAAATTAAACTAAACAGTAATTTCATTGACTATAAAAATTATTCCCATCAGATAGGGAATTGAAGAATGCTTAAGCTTAGATTACCATAATTAAGAAACATTTGCTCCCTAACGCCCAGTATTAATAACCTATCTCCAACGTCAATCTTAGATTGTTTCATATATCTATCCAATCTCTAGATTGGATAGATGTATGAAACAATCTAAGATTGACGTTGGAAATAGGTTATTAATATTGGGCGTAAGTAAAGTCGCCACGGGATAAGAACTGTCAATTTATATGATAATTCTATTATATTAGTTTGACTTGAGAAATATATTGTAATAATAAAAGTAACATAAAAAAGTTTTAGGTTCCGTTATCTGCGACGCAACGGTTTTAAAATCGAGAAAAGTCTAGAATATAATGATACTCTGAAAAAAAACTTAAAATCGAGAAAAGTCTAGAATATAATGATACTGACCTCTATGCTTTTTAAATTCATGATATAGAAGGAGTTAGTTATTATAGAGATATATGATAAATATTTTTTTAGTTTCGCGCTGTATCCTGCATGACAGGGTAGACAGGGGAGACCTAGTGCTAAGACACTATGATTTTCACTTTCCACTCAATATTCACTTGCGAAACTCAACGCCTCGCTTCACTTTGTTACCAGAAGAGAAAATTAAAATAGTTCACTCTCCCGAGTGAGAGTCGAACCCACGACCGTCGCGTTTGCACCACAATATCATCAATATTTCTAAAATCATGACAAGAATGAGCGTTTCTTATCATCTCGAATTGCAATATTTGAGTTTGTTCAACACAGCAGATATTGTATCAAGGTTATCCTACATCTACGATATACTGATTCAATGCCATGTGTTTTGATAGAACTCGTTTGTTGCAAGACAAGATAATTTAAATCAATTTAGACGTGAAAAAATTATTCATAATAATTTTATTAGTGTAGAGTACTCGTGGATTCGAGCCAGAAAGAACCTAATTTTAAGACACTACGTTCCCTACTTTTTGCCTTATTTTTGAGACATTGCGTGTTGAGTGGTACCACCACTCTAAGTACCATACTTAGCCTAGGGGTTGAGCAAAGTGAAAATAGTTTATGCTTCTGAGTGGGAATCAAACCTACAACCGTCGTCTTTTCATTTAGATGTCACGAAGGCATATAATATGACAATATTCAGATGTATCATAATAATGATTAATATTTCTAAAACCATAAAAAAAATAAAATAAATCAGATTGACGCTGTATCCCGCACACTGCAGGGTAGGCAGAGGGAACCTAGTGTTAACACTCCGTTCCCCACTTTCTGCCGAATTCTGGAGGCATTGCGTGTTGAGTGGCAGAACTCAACGTCGCGCTTGTCCTCGACACCAGAGCGAAGAAATGGAAATATAAATTTAGGTAAATATTTCATCTCCTCGAGTGGGGATCGAACCCACAACCAGTCGGTTTTACAGTCACACTTTATGCCACTGCGCCACGACTGGCCATAATTCTAAGAATATTATATTTTATAATTGCAAAAACTGAATAATATAAAACAAAAACACATAGAGACAGACGATAGTTACTTTTTAAATAATATTAACACTAAGTCATTTTTATTTATTATATAAGCCAGAAAAAACATGATACTTTGTGGTTTAAGTAAATAACTTTCACTTTCGTCTTAGTTAAATAGTAGAAAATTCCAGTAAGTACCTACGATATTTGTCCAATTTCAAGTACTATTTCCTAAATATTAACCTAAAAAAATCCGAATCTGTAATGTGATACGACACATTGTAATATTGACATATTAAAGAGAATCGTGCGGTCGTGAAGGCTTACAAAAAACGAGCAAATACACCTCTAGTTGCCTTTAAACGAACACATATAAATTATTGCCTTATAATATTTTAATAGAGGCCAGTCGTGACGCAGCGGCCCGAGGTGTGACTGTAAAATCGACTGGTTATGGGTTCGATCCCCACTCGAGGAGATGAAATATTTACTTAAATTTATATTTCCATTTCTTCTCTCTGGTGTCGAGGTTAAGCGCGGCGTTGAGTTCTGCCACTAAACACGCAATGCCTCCAGAATTCGGCAGAAAGTGGGGAACGGAGTGTTTTAACACTAGTAGGTTCTCTCTGCCTACCCTGCTGTGGGCGGGATACAGCGTGAAGCTGATTTTATTTTTAATTTTTTTTATTTTAATAATTTAATATATTAAGTATAACTTGAGTTATAATTATAGCTCCACTAAAGAATTTTGAAAAACATCTCATTATTAATGCCTAATATTAACCTTGTAAGAACCATAATATGTATATTATAATTACATAATAGGTATATTATATTAATTTCTATAGATGAAAACTGTCCAAGAATATCTAGAATTCAATACAAGTTAGCTAGCAATGTAATTTTTATGTTAAATATCGAATTTCTTGTCGACTTCAGCGGAACTGCCTTCGGAGACGATGGTAGCTTTCCATTCATTTGAAAGCTCAAATATGCTTTTGAATAAAAAATATTTAGAATTGAACTCTAGAGGAGCATATCCAAATACTGCTTGAACGTGGCGGTAATTTCTATGTAAGTTACAAATAGTATATATTTTATGACAGGCAATATATAACTATTTAGTCCAGGCTGATCAGTTATTATCCATTTATTCATAGTGAAAGCTCAATAGAAACTTGCTGCGGGATTACGCTTTTACAGCTTAAACACGCTTATCTGACTTTACTCGATCAAAAGCGTTATTATTTACACTAATCCTGTTGTGGTTCAAATGTGTCTGGACGTGATGGTTACATGTTCGAATCATCAATCATTTAAGACCTGAAAATAAATATTTTTTTATAAATCAAGTTGCGGCGTTAAACTGCGTGACTAAATTCGAGCAAATATAGAATCATGAATATTTCATTACTTAGTTGGACGAAATTTTACAAATATGAAAAAAAAATACGATTACGTTACGATTTTAATGATTTTTTAATATCGATATTTGGAAAGCTTGACAAAAGGTCAGGTAGGTACATTCGGAATTTTAAATTATCGTAATAACACCCACTCGTTGCGAAACATGTTTTTGTTAATGGCAAGTGTGTTGTGTTTTACCGTTACAACTTTGATTTTGTTCAAATTAAGACGACTAAGCTGCGTGTGCGCAAACGTAGCCTTTTTAGTAAATGTAAAGTACCAATCCATATTGTTTTTATATAGTGTTTCTTTGTTCTTCAAAACATTTATTTTTTTACCTTGATACGGAGTGTGATTTATAACAAAAAATGTAGTTTCACGTAGTATCCTGCATATAGCAATGTTGGCAAAGGGAACCTGATATTAAGATATACTGTTTCCTACTTCCCAGCCAATTTTAGACTGCGCGTGGAGTAGAGGAACTTCTTATCAGAAAAGAGAGAATAGGAACAATTCTTTCTATCGAACAGGAATTGAACCCAAAACCGTCATGTTTACAGTCACACAGTATGCCCCTGCGTACCGTGCATGATGGACTCAAGATATAAATAATTTACAAAATGACATTGCAATTATATAATATCTATTAATATAATAATGACAATTCACTAAAACTAATTTACCATTACACTACAAAAACATGAAATAATATTTTTTATAGGTGAGAAGTTAAATTTATCAATTAAAATATGAAATAAAAACTGTTATTCTCACACTTAAATATAAATTAGTTAGATAATTATAATTTTACATTGCCTTAATTGTAATTAAACAGATTTTATCAATTAAAAGTCCCAGATGAGAGAACAATGATAGAGGTATATATGTCTGCATTAAGAAGGTAGTGACTTCAAATCTGTTGGTATATGCGAGTTTACAGTCAGGCCCTGTACCATAGTGTCACCATTGCGAGAGTTTAATCTGGCAAGGGAAACGACAACGAGCTGACTGATCACTTACTTCTTTCTCGCTGCTTCCTCAATGTGAAAGAAACGTACATACATACATACAAAGATTTATATATTAATATTATATAGTGTTAATTGGTATAACTCAAGCAAGAATCTGTAGACCTTATAACCTTGAATACCCGCAATGCTTTCCAATATATTATGTACTTTCTACTTATAGACAACACGTGTTAAGTTAATAATATATTTTATCTATAATGAAGACCATGGTGGTATAGCGACAGTGTCTGACTGAAAACGCGACGGTAGCAGGTCCGATTATCCCATGTGGGGACAAGACATAGAAAGTGCAGAGATATATTATATTCTGTCACTCCACTAGCAACAATGTCTCGAAAAATAAGAAATACTTCTCAATACCCAAAAAGTATTACACAAAGTGATGCAACACTACATATTCTTAGCCTTCTTTATATAGTGAACATGTTGCTATATAATTTAAGTTAATTTAATACAAGATTAATGACAACTACTGTAGTATATAACCTTGAGAGTGATACTTTAATAAGACGAGTTCTATAAAAGGCGAGAAACCGTTAAAACGTGTGAAATCTGTTTCAATTTACATTACAAGTAGTAAACAAAAAGCACGTTACAGCTTCACGCTGTTTTCCGCTCTGCAGGATAGGCAAAATAACCTGATGTCGCTTTAATCTCCATATTTAAAATTTTCGTCCAATTTTTTGATATTTGTAAATGTTAAACAGTGGAACTGAACGCTGTCTTTTGTCCACTAAAGCGGATGATTGAAATATTTTTTTATATAATCGTTTTCCCCTGTGGGGATCGAATCCACGACCATAGCATTTACAGTCAAGCGCTGTATATATTGTAAAAGCAAATGCAAATTTAAAATACTATAACAGTTACTTCCTGGAAATATAACCTGTTGGAAACTAGTTAGTAATAAGGAAATAAAGGGTACTATTTTTAGTACCCTTCTTGTGCTAACAGTGTAGTCGTTATCTTATATAGTTTATTGTGATACAATAGGTTCACATCCAGATTTCACAAAAAAATATTAAATAAATAAATATTCTGTGCATAAAATGTGTAATTATAGAGTTTAGACATTCGTATGTACTCTCTCTACCGTTTACTAAATTTCTAAATTTACTATATATTTTTCTTTATATTTCTATATAAATGGCTTGGATATTTATATAATAATAGCTTACAATAAACGGATCTATCATAACATATATATTTACTATATACGAGTACGACGAATATTTCTGGGTCACATATACCTTAATAATAATACTTTAAACAAAATAAATGACATTATTCTGACTGACTACTAACAAAAAAAAGAGTGATAAGACTTTATGAAAAGTAAAAGTAAATAAAAGAATCAAGTGAGAAAAAAATAATGCGTCAAATGTAACGTAGAGTCATCAATCAGTGCTAAAAACACCAGTGTTGCCAACAGCATAGTAAAAAAGAAACATTCACCGTAGGAATTGAAATCGTGACCTCTTGTTAAAATCAACTTGTATCCCGCACACAGCAGGGTAGGCAGAGGGAATCTAGTGTTAAAACACTCCGTTCCCCTCACTTTCCGCCGAGTTCTGGAGAGTTCGTGTTATGTGGCGAAACTCAACGCCGCGCTTTGCCTTGACACTAGAGCGAAGAAATGAAAATATAAATATAAGTAAGTATTTTAACTCCTCGAGTGGGGATCGAACCCATAACCAGTCGATTTTACAGTCACACTCTGTGCCCCTGCGCCATGACAAGAGGTCAAATCGACCTAAGGTAGTAGTAGTAGTAATTTAAGTAACGACAGTCTCACGCTTTATGACTAAATAAAAATAACTAGCTCTACGTCCACTAGACTCAAAGCGAGAGTAATAATATCAATTTGCGTTCAAATTGCATATGATNTATATATATATATATTTACTATATACGAATACGACGAATACTTCTGGATCACATATACCTTAATAATAATACTTTAAATAAATTAGGTGACATTATTCTGACTGAACAAAAAAAAAGTGATAAGACTTTACGAAAAGTAAAAGTAAATAAAAGAATCAAGTGAGAAAAAAATAGTCAAATATAACGTAGAGTCGTCAATCAGCACTAAAAACACCTGTGTTTCCAACAGCATAGTAAAAAAGAAACATTCACCATAGAAATTGAAATCGTGACCTCTTATTAAAATCAGCTTCACGCACACAGCAGGGTAGGCAAAGGGAACCTAGTTTTGAGACACTCCGTTCCCCAATTTTCGCCGAGTTCTGGAGACATTGCGTGTTGAGTGGCGGAACTCAACGCCGCGCTTTGCCTTGCCACCAGAGCGAAGAAATGAATATATAAATGTGAATAAATATTTTAACTCCTCGTGTGGGGATCGAACTCACAACCAGTCGATTTTACAGTTACTATCTGTGCCCCTGCGCCACGACTGATTTGACCTCATGTTATTTGTCTTTATTCCATTATAAATTACAACCACAATGCATAAGGTAGTAGTAGTAGTAATTTAAGTAACGACAGTCTCACGCTTTACGACTAAATAAAAATAACTAGCTCTACGTCCACTAGACTCAAAGCGAGAGTAATAATATCAATTTGCGTTCAAATTGCATATGATTCTATGAGATTTGATATTGAGGAAGGTTTTGCTTTAATCTAGTGTAAACTATAATATGAAATTAAACTTTACATATTATAACTCGCATGTGTAACTGATATGATATATAGTATAATATAGTTATAAAAGTTTTATTTTTCTAGAAAAAATATGTAATTGATAATGATAAGTTCTGAAAGTAATTAATAGCAAAATTAAATATATATATTATATTCGAGTTTCAAAAAAATCCCACAATTATATTATTTAAAACAGTACAAAAAGCTTAAAAGCTCAATAACAATAAATTTAAATTCATTAAAGAATTAACAAGAGCGTCAAGCACTTGTAATCTTAAAAATAATTCAACAGGCCAAAGCAACTTGTGTAAACATGTCTAGAACAGTCGTTTCAAATCATATAGGTCATTAACGAAAACTTCAGGAGTGGTGATATTTATAAATATTTAAAATTAATATAGGTTAAATTCTGAGTAATTTTCAAATTTAGTTTATTCCGACAATTACCAGAATATAAGAGTTCATTGTAAAATAGAGCAGCTTGTAGAGATCCCTGAATTAAGATGATCATAGTCTTATTGAGGCAATTAAGGTCAATGGTAATACGTTTTGTAATAACATCACTTATATATACTTTTTAGTTACTATTTATTGTGTAATTATTGAAAATTTACATTTAAACATAGTTAGTGAGTTCGATCCTCAGAGCTCAGAAAGTGGAGAAAGGAGTGTCTTAATAATGTGTTCTCTCGGTCTGAACGGGACAAACTGTGAAATAAATCAGAAACCTTAAACAGTTTTCAATGGTTTTTATCCTGCAAAATATAACGATGAAAACCAAGAATCCATTATTATTATTGTATATTAGTATCCAGAATCCATTTTGGAAATAACATTGAATAGCGCAAAAGGCAGACGAACTCACACAGCCACAACATAATGACTCAAGCGCACCTTTTCTATCCCCTAGCTTTAGACAGGGATAAAAGTACTGGTCCATCGCAGCCTGCGGCCAAGGCGAGAAGATTGTTAGTTTTATTTTTTATAGATAATTTTATATACTACATTTTAAAGTCAGTATTTCGTGATTTATAAAAAAATTGAGATTTCTTATGCTTTCGCAAGGTTTTTGTGGGTGTTACTGTTATCCTGAGTCACACTTTAAAAATTACTATTAGTCACTAATACCTTGACTACACTATCTTATGAAATCTGATGAGACAAGTGCACAAAATATTTAAAACAAAGAGAAATTGCCACTTAATTTCTGGAGCTATTATCACAAGCTCTAATAAATAATTTCTACAACGTCTCTACATTTATTAATAGTATTGAGATAAGCACATGGGTTTCTTAAATCATTGCCGTTATCGCTATTGAATAGATTATTAATAAATTAAAGATTTATCTATAAATTCTATAATTATTCGTATATATTATTCAAACATGAACTTTTCGACACCTAGCTAGCTTATCATTAAAGGCACGTCGCTTCCTTGATAAAGATATGCAAGAACCATTCAAACTCAATTACCATATCTTATGTATACATTTTTTTTTTAATTTTACTCATCTTCCGCGTATAGTGGGCTAGGATTTTTAAAAGTTACTCTTGAGCTTTATTATATTATACTTCATTTTTCATTTTTTGCTTATTTTTAAATTTTACCAAATTAGAAAATGATCAGTTTGAGGAATTACCAGATTGTGGAATATTTTTTCATTGATTAATGTGGAACTTTAAAAACTTAAAAATATATATATGAACATTCCTTCTAGTGAATAACGAACCCACAGCTACTGCATTTATATAGTCATATACTTTTCAACAGCACCGTGATCACTTCTTCTATATATGTACATAAACACAACAAAAGTGAAACAAAAACTCACCTAGACAACTGAGATTAATTTTCTCATCCACAGAGTCATTATCGTTAAAGTATTCCAGCTTTTTTGAATTCATTTTGTTTAACACTTACACACTAATAAGTTCACACTTGTCACACATAACTTAACTTATAACACTTTTACTAAGTTTTTTAACTTTTAAGTTAATTAATCAGTCAATTTTAACTGTTTAGTTTAAACTTTTTCCGTTACAGCGATAGCGCACGACCGGTACGCTTCAAGTCGGCGACGCGAATGCGAACGCTCAATGAGTGACGCATGACGCTACAACATAATCTGATTAGAGTGCCCTTTGCGATTATTGTTCTATTTTACTTTTACCGTGGCCCGACTTTGCTCAAAATATCTGTATTTAATTTAAAATTCTAACATAATAGTTTTCAGAGTATTTTAAATATATTTAAATTGAAACGAATTGACTCTACATAAATATATTTTATAGCTTTGACAGTCACCCGCATATTGCAAAATAGGCAAGGATAACCCAGTGTCACAATAAATATTTTTTTGAAGTGCACATTGTCTAACCTATAACATACCTACATACATAAATATAGTATCAATTATCTTCCGGGTATAAGTTGAAACCATAATCATTTTTGTTATTAAAGACGTCTTCAATTAATAGTAAGTACTAAGCATAGATTTCAATATAACTGCTTAATATAGTTCACATAAGGAAACAAAATAATATAAAAATACCAGTCGTGGCGCAGGGGCAAAAGTGTGCGACTGTAAGTAGGTTCAATTCCCACACGAGGAAATGAAATACTTAATATTTTCATTTCCTCGCTCTGGTAACAAGCTAGGTGTGGCGTTGAGTTCCGCCATTCACCAAATTCGGCGGAAAGTGAGGAACCGAAGTATTTTAATGGGAATGCAGTGTCTTAAAGTAAGGTTCCCAGGTATCCTCTGCCTATCCTGCTATGTCTGCACATATAGAGTAAACTTAAAAAAGTATAAACCTAAACTAAATTAGGTTACAACAGTTAATAAACATATTTTCAAATAAACAGACGAGCCACTCAAAATGCTTATACTGACAGCGTTATAGGCCACATAATGCGATTATTGTTCTACTTCCTATATACCATTGTGAATGAATATTGTTTCCCTGTGTATTCAAGCCATTGTTTTAATACATTTTAATCCTAAAAACCGCTATTTCTTTTGTTCATTAACAAAATGAGGGGAGTCGGCAAACGAAAAAAGCTTCTAAATTGTAGAGCGGGTAGAGCAAATATATTAAATAATTAATAGGAGTTTCGCCAAGCATGATATTTGTTAGCTAATATACATATAGACTTGTTATCTTATCCAATAAGTTGTAAAACGGTGCCTGCTCTAGTTAGTGTTATCTTAATTTTGCGTTTAGCTGTGAATGGACGCGTGGTAGAGACAATTTTGTAATATGTTCTGAACATAATGTGATAAAATTGGGGGCATTTTTTTTACTTGTCATTTGTATATTGGAAGCTGCCGACATGGAAACTAAAGTCGAAAGAATAATATTGTTAGAAATCGGAAGTGGTTAACGTTTTTAAAAAAACACGATAAAAACACACATCGTCTATATGTTTCTAAACTATTTGGAAAGGGATACTATGTAATTGCAATAAGTGATATGTATCACCTACTAACAATGCTTCACACGAGTTTCCTTCCAATACGGGCCGTTGCCGACGAGCAACTGCCCCCGATTGACACAATTCCACTGCTTTATGCTATATATAATTATATATATTTAGTTGAGGCCAGTCGTGGCACAGGGGCACAAAGTGTGACTGTAAAACCGACTGGTTGTGGGTTCGATCCCCACTCGAGGAGATGAAATATTTACTTAAATTTATTTCTCCATTTCTTCGCTCTGGTGTCGAGGACAAGCGCGGCGTTGAGTTGTGCCACTCTACATGCAATGCCTCGCGAATTCGGCAGAAAGTGGGGAACGGAGTGGCTTTACACTAGGTTCCCTCTGCTAATCCTGCAGTGCACGGGATACAGCGTGAAGCTGAATATATATTTAGTGACATACGATTCTAAAAACGATAATTTGACGATTAACGATGTGATTTATGCTCGTTCGTTTATTTGAGACGTATGTTTACTATTTTATTATGCAATGAGTACCAGATTGGTGATGAATGAATGAATATAAACAAATATAATTAACTTGGCTGTAATAGAATATAATGTAGGCGTTATTTTTTTTTGTTTTACTTAATAAAATTTAAGTAAAAAAATATTCCATCTCTACATCAGAACGTGTGAAAGTGTTCAGAGTTTAAAGCAAAATTAACAGGCATTGTTCGTTCCATAGATAGAAACTGTAGTCCAATATTGAAAACTAATAAACCTTATTTATAGAGCAATAGAGTTGAAAATATCACATTGCGTTTAAGGGATGGTATTTAAATTGATCCGCCACGTTCTCGGAACAAAACGTGAATAGGTGGTAATAAGTTAACAGAGCCCCTAACTCTGAGTTAATAGAGATGGTTTTTAAAAGTAGAGTTAATATAAGGGTCGAGCCCTTTTGCAAATAATAATTTGTGCTTCACATTTGCTCAAATTAAATTTGTTATTTTAGTGTTTTGCCTATGGGTATAATTTAAATATGTAAATTATATGAACTATTGTCATTAAGTTTTGGATTCATGATTTATTATTATTTAATTTTACTTAGTAAAAACAAAAAAACAAAAACTTGTGATAAGTCATTCCACTTTTTATGGCTTCTTATGTTGATAAAATGAATAAAAAAAATAATCAAGCAACCGTATATTATGCAAATTTATGCAAAATAGGCATCGTTGTTATTAGTAAGGCACCAAAGAAGCTAATATTAGATGTATGTATTATACATAATATAGTAGTATTCTCACTTATCTCCAAAACGAAAGTAAATCAGACGAAACGAGCGTCAAATATTTAAACGAACCAAAGGATATCATTATAATATAATTAAATTCAATACTCTTTTATTATCATCTTTCATTAATTAAAACCCAGTTCGTTGTCACTAAAAGGAATATAATTGATTGAATATCACGTCGTAAATACATTAAGGCCTGCCATAAAAATTTGATCGGTCGAAAAAACTCCGCTGTTCGCCGCGTTTGTGAAGGTCAAAAAAGAAAGAATAGAACAAAAGTCGTCTTGTTCCCACACGGGTCGTTTTTTATGTAGACCAAAATGACTGAATGTATCTCTCGTACCAATTTTGTCGACGGAACCACCATATAATTTGAGGGGTACAATCAATCTTTTTGTAATTTCTCATTGACAATCTACAGAAGTGTATATACAGATGCTAAATACAGAGTTAAGTTACTTTTCGTTTTGTGTAACTATAAAAGTTAGTATTATTAACATTTTAAATTTATTTTCAATGTTCTACTTCATAATTTTTATATATCAATTAAAATGTATTGAAACAAGCTTTGTATATATTAAAATTCACTTGTAGCACAGTAGTATTTTTTTGTAATAAAATGTTTTATATTCGAAATTTAAAATACTGCATCAGATAATTGTAACGGTCAGTATGTTTAAAACATATTTTTGCTCTGATCTGGTTAAAAAGGCAGTTTGAGTGTTATTAAGAGAGTACTGTTAAGTGGTGCTTGTAGATAGATATACTATATTTGAAGAATAAAACAAAGAGTCTGTCGTGGTGCAGTGGCACAGCTTCTGTTTGTCAGAAGCTGTGCCACTGCGTGCCACTGCGCGCAGCGTTGAATTCCGACTTCCGCTACTCAGCACGCCATGTTTCAAAAATTAACCGAAAAGTGGGGAACGGAGATTTTTAATAATAGAGGAATATTTTGCGATATAGCGTGAAATTAAATAACACAGATTTAGGTATTATTTTTGATAATATAAATAAAGAAAAATATATATCATTATTGCATGTTCAAAAACCATAAAAAAAACAAGGATTGATAAGAAAATGTTTTATTTTCCCAAAAACTACTGTAGCAAAGTCGAGGTGGGTCGAGGTGGGTCGATTTGGTATAACAGACAAATTAAGTGCGGCGCACCCAATCTGATATCGTGTCTCGCGATACGATAACTTGGACTTTCACGATCTGTTGGTTTATTGGACATTTTGTGCCATTTTAATTTCGTTTTTGATGAAGTAATCAATCTTTTTTACTTTTTTTGGTTTGTTGATAATTATTTGATTTTAATCGTTAATATATTACTTTTATATAATCGTTAATAAATTACTTTTTATCATATAGAAAGAAGGCAAATATAACTTATTTTTAAGTCACTGTTCCCAACCAGACCGTCTCCTACCCATATACTACAAATATTTCACCAATCCATATTCCAATCGACAATTACCAAATTAAAACAGATACAATCCCACTATGTCATGTTGACGTTAATGACTTTAAAATATTCAAAAGTCAATGAAAGGTGAAACATGACTATCTGAAGGCTAAATATACCTAGTACTTAGTGCCTGATTAGTACCTCTTTTAGTCACTGGCGTCAGCTAGTTAGCGATAACTTAAAAGCCATTATTGAATCTCGTCTTGGAAACTGATTTTATATAATGACAGGCTTTTACACGTTTATGAGACTTCATATTTTCTCGATTTCCAATATAAATGAAAGGGTCACATTAACCCACTTTATTGGAGTTCAGATAATTCTCTAATAATAATACTGCATGGCTAGTTCCTTATGGTATAGGTTGAAACATTGTTGTTATTGCTTTCCTTTTTGGTTTTTTATGTAGAAAATCTGTAAATTATATAATAATTATTTTTCTAATTAGTCGTTGTCGTCAGTTTTGTTTCTGTGGACTTTGAGACGTAAAATGAAAAACTTCTTTTTTCCATTTTATGTGATTTTGAAAGATATTTTCTTAGTGCTCCCCTAAATTCCCCACATACATGCTAAATTTCAACTTTCTAGATCCAGTAGTTTCGTTTGCGCGTTGTCTGTCAGTCACATTGTTGTTATGGAAAAGTATATAATAATAAAAAAATAATCCTCCATTTTAATATCAGATTTTTAAATAAACGAAGATTAGCTTTTAAGATAAACAAAAAAATAGATACTATTTATTTTAAAGAAAGTAAAAAAGTAAAATTTGAATCTCTAAAAATATATATAACTTTTCATTACTCTGACCAAATAGTCCGAAGTGTGAAGGCTGCATAAAATTAATTGTTTTACCAAAAATTCCAAGCTAAGGTCATCTAAACCGAGTAGCTGACATTGGACCAAATATTTTTCTTCAAAGCAAACCGTCCCAATCTCTCCTTATAAAGGCATCTCTTTAAAATTCTCGTTCCGTCCGTAGAGAACGCTTGGGACATTTTTAGGCGTCTGCCTTTTCGGCCCTTTCCCATAGTTTGTTTTTTAAGTAACAATGTGGTCAGATTTATGCGATTTGTGATGTTATTTTAGTTTGTGAGATAAATATGTAGATAGCTAAGCCTGTAATTATCACTTAATTTATGTATAGGTGTTTTAAAATCCTGTCGGTTCTGTGGTTACAGTAGAATTCTTATATATAAAAAAGATTGTCGTGATCAATCGTGGAGCACGGGGCAGCGTGCGACTGTAAATAAGACAGGTTGTGGGTACGATTCCCACTCGAGGAAATGTTTAATATTTTAATTAACTCGCTATGGTAACGAGGTAAAGTTCCACCACGCAATACCTCTAGAATTCAGAGGAAAGTGGGAAACTGAAGTGTCTCAATGAGAACGGAGTGTCTTAACATCTCTATGTGCCCATATTTCCTCTGCCTACCCTGCAATGTGCCTACTAAAATTAAATAAAGAGGTCTTTAAATAAAGATTCTTCATAACACACTTACACAATGATATTTTATATTTTTGACTCGTAAAACTAATAAATATATTTTTAAGTAAGATTTAGCTTGTAATAAATTATACTAAGGAGGTCGTGGTTTCAATCTAAACAAGAAAATATTTATGTAAAAGTATATTTGATTAATAATAAATTAATAAATGTTGTTATTTACTTTCACTTAGAAAATCAATGAAATTATGTGGTATTTGTTAATATAGTAATTTGAGCTTGGATGCTGTTTGGAAGTATGAAATTTAAATCTTATCAAGTTTAAATCGGACACTTACTTGGACTCGTACATAGCCCATAACATCTAGATAATCAATTATAATAAAACTGAAAAATTTGATTGGTTTAACGTCATAATTTCGGGAACAACTATTTTAAACTCAATATTTTATTTTGTATTGGATAGTCCATTTACCAAACAGGGTGTATAAGAAGACGTTAACTGTTCTATTTAAAAAACTACACCTGCACTTCTGTTATGTGTTATATACAACTTTTCATTACAGTAAAGCAAAAAAAAAGGTTATAGCTGATTTCTTACATATTTATCACGACACAGCTGAGAAAAATCTCAAATTAAATATATGAAAACACAAACATTATCTATTTTTAACATTTTTAAAGCGTTAATCCACACTTAGGAAAGAAAAATACTCGAGTCCAGGAGGCGCGGGTTCGAGTCCCGCTACGTTCAAATTTTTATACGTTTTCTAAACTAGTATAAACATTATCTATTAAAAATGTATAATTGAAATCAACAATCAACACTAACAGCTAAAAATAAATCAATAACCACTTAAAAATTCTACTAATGTCGATACAAATCTTTTACTTTTATGATATCATTTCTTACATTGTACGGCTCCGGTCACCTCAGATAAATTGACGTGATAGTAACACTATGGGTTATACCATATGAATACATAATTCAATAAACAAACGACTGGGTTAAAATATTTCCTTTTAAAACATAAAATAGGCTGGAACGTGAGCTGAATGTGTAATTTTTTTTAATGTTTTTATTGATATGCTTTCTAGTTTCGAATTGCTATAATTTATTAGTGTGAACTTTGTAATATATCTGATAGGTTGTCGCTATAAAGACGTTGGAGATGAGTTCGATTTCGAAAATTTTAAAATGTGAAGAATTAAGTATGAAGTACGTTATTAATAAGGTTTCGCTGCCTCCTAAATTGTATATGCAACTGTAACTTCGAAATTATGTATTTTTTTAAGTTTTTACGCTATTACTCGCATGCAGCAAAGACACTGCGTATTTAGTGGCGGAACTCAACGCCGTATCAATTCAATTTTTACTTTAAGCCTTACTAACCATTAATAAATAAATAAGAAACTATATCCTTAAGAAAAACAAAATGTTTATATTGTCGTCTTTATATGACTTACTTCAAGCATTGTTCAGATGCACTTGGGAATTGTCAGACGCGTGATTCAAATACCACTCGAAGAGATGTTTATATTTAAACATGTTTAATTTTCCAGCCCTGTGTGACAAATTGCGGCGTTAAATTCCGTTTTGAATTCTCGGAATTTCTCTAAATAAATGGAAAGTGTTGATAAACACATATTACAACGTTAAGTTCAATTTTTTATTTTTCTTTATTAATTATATAAGCAATGGAGAAATGTGTCTCTATATTTTTCAGCCTTACTCAATGAGCGGTATATAAATTGAAAATCGTAAAAAATATGAATAAAAAGTAAAAATAAATTACGGCGGCAAGTACAAAACAGTTCTACTTACAGGTTCCAACCGATTTACTTTCTCTTACCTGCGAAATGAAAATCAACTTTTAAAACGTGCATTAATTGAAATTATTATGTAAGAAAGTTTTCTGATGGTAAAATAATAATTTTAAATGTTTTAATTAATTAACATGAAGTCCTATGTTGAGGACAGTCATGGCGCTGGCGCAGTAGCGTTCGACTGTAAATGCGACAGATTGCAAGTCAACTCACTCATATAAAGAGGCAAAGCGGCGTTGAGTTCCGCCACCCAACATAAGCACCCAGAATTCGGTAGAAAGTATGAAACGGAAGTGTCTTTATAGGAACGGAGTGCCTTACTTAACACTCGGTTCACAAGGTTCGGAGGTTCCCTCTTCTATCCCTGTTATGTGTCGGATACAGCGTGAAGTTAAAAAAATGTTCTATGTATTATGGTCATAGCTTCAATTCCCACGTCGGGACATGTATTTATGACAATAATGACAACAAGGGCGTTACACTCCTACGCTTTAGAGATAAGGTGAGATAAGAAACAGTACGAGTAAAATAAGGAAAGTTTTAAGTGAAATATGAGTATAATTTATTCAATTTTTTTATTAAGAAGTGACCTACAACTATGCCTAAGCATGCACGTAGATGTTAATTATTTGATTATTTTATTTTATTTATTATAAATAATATAATTGTTTTTCATAAGTATTTACGATTTTTTTTATTGTATAAAGTGGTCAATACCTGGATTTTGAAAAAAAAGTCATCAACGCTGCGTTTCAGACGCGAGTCGAACATTGACCGACCGTGAGTCATCGAGCAAAAAGTCGAAAGTGACTAAAATGACGCTTTTTTGTTTCCCTTTAAAATACAATTGATCTACAATTACTGTAAAAAGTATATTGTTTTTTAAACACCAACTTCTGTTGGTGATTTTGAATGCGGAGAACTTCTACTTAAAACGAATGAAAATAAATTTTTCGATAGAAATATATGTATTACTTATTTCTATCTATTCTATATAAAAATATTTTTATTAAATTAATATATTATTTCAGTATAATAATTGCCATTTTGTATATATTTTTTCTAATATTAGTAATATGTCATTAGATAGCAGAAAATATTACGTAGAAATTAAAAAAACAATCTTGTATTATACAAAGCCAACAAATAGCGTAAACGCAGTGGTTGCGGGTTCGAATCATTTCATCAGCTTTGAGTTCCAACATTCATCGCACATTGTCCAGGATACCGGATGGAAAGTGGGAAAAGTAGAGTCTTAACACGGTATTTCCTACGATACGATACTGGCCGAAACATAGAGTTGCTTTTTATTTTTTTATATTATATTGAATTTGAATGATGAGGCCAATCGTGGCGCAGCGGCACAAAGTGTGACTGTAAAACCGACTGGTTGTGGGTTCGATCCCAACTCGAGGAGTAAATATTTCATATATTTACTTAAATTTATATTTCCGTTTCTTCGCTCTGGTGTCGAGGCAAAGCGTGGCGTTGAGTTCTGCCACTCAACACGCAATGCCTCCAGAATTCGGCAGAAAGTGGGGAACGGATGGTATTAACACTAGGTTCCCTCTGCCTACCCTGTTTTGTGCGGGATACAGCGTGAAGCTGATTTATTTATTTTTATTTTATATTGAATTTTTGAATGCGTTGTCTTAAGTGTCCCATTTTTCTAAATGTCTAATAAGTAAATTGTGAGCCATAAATGGCTGTGCAACCTGTTTTCATTGTTATTCTCGGGAATACGTGTCGGTGTGGTTGATGTGGCAAATGTGGCTTGGTGTGAATGAAGATGTCACTGTACTTACTGTATTGTACTGTATTAAAAAATATACCTATAAAGATATAAATACTTGTTGCGTATTCCATTCGTTATCTAAATTTGGTGTTCAAACTGATTGTCCTTTCTATTTCTCCAAATTTCTTACTACTATTATATTAATAAATGAAAAGTGTTTGCTTATAAATTGTTGTTAAAAAAACCTGTCATGTACAAGATATTAGTTTGTAGGTTAAAGTTTTATTTTTTTTTTTGCTTAGCAATGTATCTAGCATATACGAGGGTAGGCAGAGGGAACCTAGTTTCAGAGATCCATAGTCGTACCTTCCGTTCCCCACACCCCGCCCAATTTTCGATACCTTGCTTTTTTCGATAACTTGCTTTTTCGAGTGGCGGACCTCATGTCGCGTTTTGTTTTGTTACCAGAGCGAAGCAATGAAAATAATTCATACCTCCGAACGGGAATAGAACTCGTTAACGTCTCATTTACAGCAACACACTGTACCGCTACGCCACAACGGTCAAAATCTCCAAAGTTTTACTATAAGATATATCCAAATCATATACGCAAATAACAGGTTTTTTTTGATAACACCTTAATTGCTTTTCAATTGAACTCATTCTATTTCTATCCACAGATTACGGAAGCATAAAAAAATGACAAATATTTATTATTACCTGTTGCATCAGCGCATCTGGCTTCTAAACGAACCTAGCTTCCGCGGCGGACCGCTTTAATCTTTGATTGTTATCATTTAGATACCAGATTTTAGTTTTTACTTGGAATCAGCCTGTATACAAATACAGGAATCAGCCTGTATACAAATACAGGAATCAGCCTGTATACAAATACAGGGTGATAACAATTATTATTATTGTTGATAAGAATATTATTATAATTATTTTCTACAATCTCGTTTCTTTTTGTTCTCGTTCACGTCTAATTTTTATCTTAAATTAGCTTTTTACGTTATGGCTGTGCGTTGTCTGGCAGTCACTCAGTGAAGGAAGAGTTTCATATAAGACTTCAGAAATTTTGAGAAATCTTCTCTCAATACTTCCCTACTCTTCTTAATCTACGCACATGCCACATTTCAACTTACTAAGCTCTTTTATACTAAGATAGTGATATTAAATACCACTGCGGTACACTATGCAGTTTTAATATCTAATAATTCATATCTAATAATTATCTAATAACGGTATAATTACATGCAAAACAAAATATCTCTAAGTAAACAGAAATCAAAAAACTAGATCAACCCCTAATTTTAAAAACCCCTATTTAAAAAAAATGCGTAAACTCAAACGGAATTACGAAATCAAAAAGCATTTAACCTTTCGGAAGGTGTGCTCATATAGATTGGCCGTCCATCACGATGTAACGAAACAAAGGCATCTAGTATAGTAATAATTCAACTCATCTAAATTCGATTATACGAACAATTGAAGTAATATTTATTGATGCTAATGGATGATGGGAAAGGAGGTTAGAACCTTATTCGAGTGTCTTTATACATATATATTTTTAATTTTAATATTAAAAAAAAATCAGCTTCACGCTGTATCCAGCACACAGCAGAGTAGGCAGAGGGAACCTATTGTTAAGACACTCATCACACATCACACTCATTCCCCACTTTTTACCGAATTCTGAAGGCATTGCGTGTTGAGTGGCAGACTCAACAACGCCGCGCTTAGCCTCGACACCAGAGCGAAGAAATGGAAATATAAATTTAAGTAAATATTTCATCTCCTGGAGTGGGGATCGAACCCACAACCAGTCGGTTTTACAGTCACACTTCGTGCCGCTGGGTCACGACTGGCCTTAATTTGGATTTTAAAATTTATATAGAGGTTTAGGTTAGGTTATTTATATAGTGACTGATCATTACGTGTATTGTCCATTTTTTTTTTACTTATAATCAATGATCATCGTGGTGTGCACAGTATCTGATTGTACTACGTGACTGTTTTGGTTTTGGTTTCGATTCTCACTTGAGGCAAAAAAAATCATGTCCTTGCTCGTCTGGAAAATTATGCGGCAAGTAGGGAGCGGAGTTCACTTAACACTAGGCTCCTTCAAAAATCAAAAAAAGTAAGACAATTTGCCTCTAAACGACGTTATATTTAAAATCGGAAATTCAACATAAATGTTGAGTGTCGTATTCAAAATTATTTTTGTTTTCGCAATATCGCCGAAAAAAATAATAATAAAACAATTTATTGAACCTTTAAATTTGCGAAAAAAATCTTGTGTTATTACGAAAAAAATGTCGTCTTATTGAAAATTGAATATTTAGATTTTAATTGATTGAAAATTGACTGGTATTTGAACGGAATATGAATCCAATATCATCAAATACAGACCGACACGTCACATCTACGCTATGACAATATATAATTCAAATTATATACAGATTTATGCTCGCACGTCAGTACCTAATGAGTCGTTACACGCCAGGCTCCATGAGCATCATTGCGGTTCAATGAACTTTATCAATCGATTTGCCTATTGACTAGTCGCTATAAATTGATACAGTCTTAAATGTAAGTGAAGTTTAAATTACTACTATTTAATCATAAAATCTTATTACTTTTTTTAAATTCACCTGTATTCAGCACATAGCAGGGTACGCAGAACCTAGTTTTAAGATACTCTGTTTTCCCGTTCGTTCCCCATTTTCCGTAGAATTCTGGAGGTATTGTGTGTGGAGTGGCGAAACTCAACGCTGCGCTTTCCGTCGTTACACGAGCCAAGAAATAAACATTTATAATTTAAAATACAACCGCCGCTCTTACATTCAGACGCTGCTGTAACGCTGCGCCACGGCTGCCCCAAATATCCTTTAACTGACTATACCAGCGATGATATAGAATTCGAATCCACATCACTCCATATCACTCATATTCTACCGTATCATCAAAACGTTATCTTGTAAGCAGAACCAGTAAAAATACCGTCACTTCAAGTTATTTCCATTAACACCTTAATTGCTGTGAAAGTAAGATAGGACATTCTGGTGTAATTACTTCTAGGGCAGAGACACACTTGGATTCAATTGAGTACTGTTTTAAAACTTTGAGGTGAATAAATAGTCACTGTTTATATTATAAAAAATATTCTGTATAAGATCTTAATATTAATTTTAAATAAGGCGCGGCGTTGAGTTCCTCCACTCAACACGCAATGTCTCACAAATTGTGTGGAATATAGGTTCTTTCTGCCTAATTATATAATATCACTTTTTTTTCCTTAAAAAAAACAGAAGTATATTGCAGGTTGTATAAACGTAGCCCCGATCAGTGCCGGACCGCGATTCACTGGTGTCTCAACTCAATGTCGCAAAAATTGGACGGAAAATGGAAAAACGTCTTAATACTAGGTTCCCTTTGTCTACCCTTCTATATAAGGGATATGTCGTGCAGCCACAAAGGACAATTAGATAGATCAGAAATTGGCGATGACCTATATAAAACCAAAAAAGAAATCGACAAATGAAGAACAAGAAGAATTTCTTCGCTCTGGTGTAGAGGCAAAGCGCGGCGTTGAATTCCACCACTCAACACGCAGACACCTCCAGAATTCGGCGGAAAGTGGGGACCGTATTGTCTTAACACTAGGGTTCCCTCTGCCTACCCTCCTGTGTACTGAATACAGCGTGAAGCTGATTTGATTTTGATCTTCCTAAAATTATAAATATAAATAATTATTACTCAATTAAAGATAGTTTTGCCTATTCAAGCCCTTAGATAGTTTAATAGAAAGCTGATACATTTTTGCTAAAATACAAATACCTAGATATGTGCGTGCGAACGCTACACACTCGTATTATGGTGGATACGAATACGTGGAAAGTGTATGAAAGTGGATGTTTGTCAGATAATTAACTCTAATTCTTGTATATGAGAGTCATTTAAATACTTTACGTGATTGCAATCTAGGTTTTGACCTGAAAGAAGTTTCATATTCTATTTAATTATAGTATTATATGTACAACTAATATCTTTATATATTTTATTGTAAGTAAGGTCCGTATTTATAAATTGATCTCAAGACTGAGGCAGATTTTCAGATGTCGTTTATTCATAGATATGTAATTTATGAATGAAAACGGCATTTCAAGATCGATCTTAGACTCAAGAGCAGTTTTAAATATGGGCCTAAGTCATTCCTTAAAACTTGTCGTGGCCGTTGTAGTGCACCAGGATGGTTGCGGATTCGATATCAACTCGGGGAAATGAATTATTATTTTCATTTCCTTCCTCTTGTATGTAAATGGACCAAGCGCGGCGTTAAACCCGCCACTCTACACACAATGTCTCGAAAATTAGGCGGAAATTGGGGAAAGAAATGTCTTGACACAACGTTTCCTCTGCCTATCGTGTTATATGCAGAAAAAAAAATTATTTCGATCATTAGTTAATTTTTGAAACTTAACGCCACGCTTTGTCAACGTACCATAGCGATATTATGAAAATGTATATTTCATTACATCAAGTTGGAATCGAACCCATATTAAGTATCAAGTTTAGAGTCAAACTGTGTGAGTAAGCATGTAAAAAAAACAAGGTTCCCACCGTGTATATTAAATCAAAAATATATCTAAATTGATTTAAGCTATTACAATCTATACTTTAGCTTTAAGCAAAACGTATTATAAAACGACGTCAGCGATTACCCTCGCCATGATAGATGGACGCGAGGCACTACTGATTGAATATCCTAATGACACCGATGTAAATAGCCTCTACGCTTTCTATTATAGAAATATCATTATAAATTTATAGACGCTATTAAGGTACAGTGCGACAGTATCTGATTGTAAACGTGATGATGGTGGGTTCGATCCCGATTGAAGAATTTAATTATTTTTATTTTTTCATTCTAGTAAGGCATGGTGTTGAGTACCGCAACTTAACACAATATTACGGAATTGAACGGAAAGAGGGGAACGGAGTGTTTAAGCACTAGGCACTTTATGCGGGACACAGCTTGCAGCGATAGAAAATAGTAAACTATAAAAAATAGTAATTAAATTTAAAAGAAACGATCAAACGGAATGTATGACACTCCTTCTCCATTTTCCACCCATTCCCATCCACATGTCGATGTTAATACATAAAATGTCTGTAATTGGTCACAATTATCCTAATAAAGTTGAAACAATTAAGTGAATTACTTGAAACATAAAATAAATCAGGAGGCAAGGTGGTCTGGTTTCTCAACAAAAAGCTGCCTATAACTAATAGGTAAAAGAAATTGTCCACAATTTATATGTCACGTCGAACAAGCACGATGTCGACAGGTGTATTTCTTTTTGCAATATAAACTTAAAGGTTTATATTTTCAATATTTTAGTTGGCTTATAAATTCAGGCCGGGAGGCCGGTGGCGCAGAGGCACAAAGTGTGACTGTATAATCGGTTGGTTGTGGGTTCGATCCCAGCTCGAAGAAGTGAAATATTTATTTAGAATTATATTTTCATTTCTTCGCTCTGGTGTCGGGGCAAAGCGCGGGGTTGAGTTCCGTTACTCAGCACGCAATGCCTCCAGAATTCGGTGGAAAGGGGGGAATGGAGTGTCTTAACACTAGGTTCTCTCTGCCTACCCTGCTGAGTGCGGGATACAGCGTGATGCTGATTTTTGATTAAATTTTTTAGTTAGAAATTATAATTATAACGTACCTTAAGTTTATATTTTATTTTTTACTCGAATGAAAGGCTTCATATTATGTTCATTTATTGGTAACTAAATATTTATATCATGTCATTAAATTTAACAAGTATCGCTTGTACTATGGTAAGTAGACAACTAGCATTCACATTTATGTACTTTAGAACGCATTCATAAATATATTAATAAAAATTGTAAAGAAAGGAATATATAGATAGATTAATTATCTTAGATCATTGAATTTATTAGAATTAATAGCAGCCAGAATTCAATCTATCATTATTTTACATTTAAGAAATAAAATAAATAAAATAAAAAATATATTACCTCCATTAATATCCAAATACTGAACCGATTTCGATGAAACTTAAACTATTCCCGAACCTAGAACGTACCTGATTAAAACAAGAAAAGATTATCTCGGCGTGATTTTTCGTCGCGAAATTAATCATAATTAACCTTATGGTTAACTCAAAATAACTTAAATCTTATGATTTAACCATTGATGATTGATCATTTATCTATACATTTATTTGGAGGCTATTTACTATAATCGAGTAAAAGTTATAAGAAACATATTATTTAAGTTGCAAAGATTTATATCTAAAATACAACACTAAATCGTCTCGTCCTCATACTAGTAGTAAGAGAAATCGAGCGTACATAAACTAACGTACATATATCTAAAGTATGTAGTACATCATTCGTTTAATTATATAGGAAAAAATAAATGGAGCGTTCTCTACATCACGAGCTCGTACAAGGCTAATATAATAGTATCTGAGAAAATATATTTAATTATGAATTATGCTAGCTTTTCTTATATTATTTATTTATTAGGTCAGATATAGCATGAGACTGTAATGGCGCAGTGAGTGTAGACACGATGATTTTGACTTCGACTCCAGCTCGGGGGAATTAATTTATTGCACTTCCTTGCTATAATAAGAGGATAAAGTTGACTTTGGACATTCAATATGCTATATCTTGATAATTGTTTGTTAGTGGTAAGTAATAAATGTATTATATTAACCCTTCTGCCTACTATGCTTGGGAGAAAATGTGGAGCTTCTAGAGAAAATATACAAAAGACGACAGTAATTTCAATTTCGATGAAACTTTTTTTCCAACCGACATCTTGTAAATTTTGAGACATTACAAGTTGTGGATTGTAGCTCAACCCTGCAGTTTGTTAAAAAATATATATTTATAAGTATACTATAGTATTATAATAATATGTATACTATCATAGCAAATATTATACAAAATTTATGATTGTTGTCAATATTATTGAATTTTGAAACGAAACGGTATTGTTGATTGCTATATTAAGCCTTACAACGTAATATAAGTAATAACGAAAGATTTATGTCTATTTTATAACGTTGCATGAAATATAATACTGGCGAATTTTAATATGGTATATATGGTAATAATAACAAAACAAAATGGAGAACGGAGTGTCTGAATATTGTGTGCTCTGCCCTGCTATATATGAACGAGGTATGAAGACTTGTGAGGTAGTTGGGATTGAAATGATTATTATGGATTCAAATTATATGTATTTATATATTATAAAAATAGAATTTTAACATAAGAATAGATTTTTAACTTTAGAATCTCATTAAACAACATTTCTTTTCTTCTATTTATGATTAGTATATGTTTCTTTTAGTCGTAGCTCACAACTTCGTTGAACTTTAATAAGTAATAATGGAAAAATGAAAAATCCCTTTTTTCCCTTTCCCCTAGAAATTTCGAGAAGTTCTTTTTTTCTTTTTTTTGTCTGTGTGTTGTCTCAATCACTCGCTAACGGAAAATATACATATTTTTTAATAAATTAAAGAAAAAAAAACCTAATTAAAATTAAAAAGAACACAAACGTACAAATAGAACGGAAAAGAACCATCCCGATCAAGATTTAAATCGAATCGTAAATCCATCGCTCCAGAACGTTAGACGATAGTAATCGTCGAAGGTATCTAATTGGCACCGAGATTGGCGATGGCCACCACCTGGTGATAGATACACTTGTTAGCGGACGCGTTATAACTAGTTGGACTCGAGTGAGGACAGTTCATACATTGTTTGTTAGTAATGTGAAAAGGAAATTGTTAGAACCTATATAGTATTTTTAATTAATTATTTCGGATTAGTTTATTATAGAGTTATCGAGGTACAGGCAACTATGGAAGTGTTAATAAACGTAAGCAAATGAAATTACTAATAAAAATAAACTACTCAAAACTAGGTACATTATCAATATTATGAACGTAAAATATATATTAAAAGTATTAAAATTAAAAGAAACACGAAATAAAAACACGAAATCTGGGATTACCAGAATAAAACAAAACAAATTTTAAAAAATCTAACTAATCTTCTACTCGAGTAAGCAATAAGTGAGTAATCGAAGAGAACCAAAGAAAAATGAAAAATAATAATAAACAGGAAATAACCACATAAAAATTAACAATAGATCGAAAATGTATGAAAATTTACAAAACCGTAAACGTCTGCCTATTAAATTAGCCTATTTCTATTAGTATTAATATGGATATATTAAGTTATACGTTATATAAAGATACTAATATGGAAGTAGAACCTAAAATATAGAGAAGATATATACGCCCAAAGTTAAATTTATTAGTAATCATTACATACACTTGGTTCTTTTTGTATCCGGCCATAAGTTTTATAATATGTGTGAGTGGCGAGTGGCTTGAATTGATTTTTCTTCGGCTTGTTAAGTTTTAACTCAAACCGTGATGATAGCTATCAGCTTCACGCTGAATTAAATCAGCTTCACGCTGTATTCCGCACACAGCAGGGTAGGCAGAGGGAACCTAGTGTTAAGACACTCTGTTCCCCACTTTCTGCCGAATTCTGGAGGCATTGCGTATTGAGTGGCAGAACTCAGCGCTGTGTTGTAAAATGATTTAATTTAATTTTAATAATTGATAGCTATCAATTATTAAAATGAAATTAAATCATTTTCAATGTTTTATTTTTATATATATAATATATGGATAAGATATGGTACAGATAATATATGGGACTAGTCGCGGCGCTGGGGCACAAACGTGGGAATGTAAATGCTGTAGACTGTGGTATCGATTCCAACTCCAGAATTCGACGGAAAGTGGGAAGTTTCTTAATGGGAACGGAGTGCCTTAACATTAGGTAACCAGGTTCTCTCTGCCTACACAGCAACGTGCGGGATATAACGTGAAAAGAAAATAACAAAACTTATTACATAGATTTTAATAAATTCAGGAATAGAACTGCCTCTTATATTCATATTTCAACAACATTCATCAAGAGGCAACAAGTTTTATTCATTTTTATGTAATTTCACAACGATTTCACATTCACCATAAAGAAAATAATACATACGTATTGAAACATTCAATTAAGTTGAGTTTAAATACTGAAATTTACTTTGGATCGCTTTTACTTAATAAAGCAACAGTAATAAGAGATTAAGAGATACGATTGCAGTAATTTATGATTTTTTTTTAGTTTTTCGAAATTCTTGGTGTAGAATTATAAACACGAAATAACAACGACATTGTAGCGTATATTGTTAAATTTTTGCGATACAGTCAGAAGAAACAATGAAAAAGTAGTTTTTTTTTGTAAATAGAATAGAGAATATACTTTTATAGTATTTGCTCACATCAAAAAATGGATGCATGAAATTATTTCTCAGCTTTAAAAAAAAATTAGAGCTAAGACACTCCTTTCTCCTATTCCCGCACGAAATAAAGAAACTGTGCGTCAATGTGACGAAAGTCAATGTCACGCCTTGTGTTACCAGAGCGGGGAAATGGGGATCTGAAGTGTCTTAATGGGAACGGAGTATCATAAAATTAGGTTTCCAGGATACTTACCCTTCTATGGGGTATACAGTGTGACGGAAAAAAAATAATAATAAATATACTTAGCGAAAATAGGACAATCGTGCTTAGAGTCAGATGCTGTTTTCTAAGCAACCACAAAGATAAAACAAAAGAAATATGTACTATAAAATGTTATATACAACCTTATAAATCTTTAGCTGTTGATAAAATACTATCAAATGATAATTATTAATCGAATTAGGCCAGCTGTACCATCCTACAAGTGGGTCGATGATATCGCGAGTGACATTCCTGCGTCTAGACTAGACTTAAACTTATCTCAAGCAGTCATGTCCTTTATAGAGGCCCTGGTAGCACAGTAGAAAAGCTTAAACGCGAAGATTGTAGGTTTGATAGCCATTTAAAACACACATACACACTCACTGTTACATATATCAGATAAAAATAATATTGTAGTAAATGTCTTAAGTCTCTGTTGTAATCTTTTGAAAGAGTACTTTTGAACTCTTAACTACTTTATGCTGGATTCCTACAGGAATTAAAATGAATAGGTATACATAAATGTTTTCAGAAAGTGAAACATATTATATAAAATAAAGTTTTAACACCCAATTCACAATAGCTGACAATTTGTACTTTTATATTTTATATCTCTACTAATATTATGTCTCAGTCGGAGTGTCTTAACACTAGGTTCCCTCTGCCTACCCTGCTGTGTGCGGGATACAGCGTGATTAAAAAAAAGAAATTTAAATTCTAAAGCTGAATAGTTGGTTGTATTGAACATATCTTAAGAACTAGGTCCTGGTGGTAATCAAAAGAAATCCGGTCAGAGTTGTTTCGAACGTTTATTGTGTCATACAAAACTCTTAGTGACTGAACCACGCGCGCGAAGTCGAAGGCGAAAACTAGTATAACATGAGGTCATAATATTGGTTATAATACAAACAAGTATTGATTCAGATGACCGTATTGCCAATATCGATATTAAATTACATTGTAAAGGCAATATGGAATCGACTATAAACTTAAAACCTCTTAGGTTGACGCCATTTAGGCGCAATTAGTACGTCTCTTAACGGTCGTTGTGAATACAATTCTAAGTTTGGATATTTTTTTTTTAATTTCCATGTTTAGTTTTCCTAATCGCATGCATGTATGCATACCTAAAAGTGTTATGTAAAAGTAACTTAAAGAATTACTTTTATAACAACTTTTATACGTAGGTATAACAGGATAACTAGAGATAATGAAGTGACAAGACACTCTGCTATCCGCTTTTCTGCCAGAATTGAAGGCAATGCATATTGAGTGATGGAAAGGGCAAATGATAATTGTTTCGCTTGGGCATCGAATCCACAACCACGCGTTTAAAGTTAACACTTTATTTAGACTTCACCGCAATCGTCACCAAAAAACATACATATCCAATTAAAAATTTAATCCGTTATTTAAATTTCATCCAAATTAACTTCACAATATTTTTACAAATGTCCGAATCGAATGTAAATAGCAATAAAATTTATGTTTAAGCCGAAATTTCTTAAGATGTAAACCACCAATATTTTTGTTTCATTAATATTATTAATAATTGTAATTAATAAACGATTTATTTTAATTGAAGTTATATGTACGTATTGGTTGTGGCGTAATCTCTCGAAAGTATTGAAAGCTACAGTGTAAGTGGAGTAGGGCTTGAGCTTTACAATGTTGTAATATGAGAGACTGTTGGTCTAGTGACTGGTTAAATGGTTTTGTGTTTTTTTCTGTTTATTTTTTATATTTTTGAAATGTATTCCATAGTAAGTATAGTATTTTTAGAAAACGTATAAGAATTGGATCTAGAGGAATCTAACTTCCACATTTTTCAAGTTGAGGGGGAGCCCAGCTGCGTAAAAACTTTCAAAATACGTTTCCTAGAAAATGTATATTTTTTAATGCGTAGACTGCAAATATAATAGCAGGGTAGGCAAAGGAAACTTACTGCTAAAACACAATATTTTCCACTATCCACCGAATTTTTCGAGGCATTGCGTGTTGAGTGGCGGACCTTAACGCCGGACTTTTGCCTTGGGGCCAGAGCGAAGAAATGAAAATATTAACAAATAATAATTTATTCCCCCGAGAGGGGATCGAATCCACAACCGTCGCGTTAAAGTCACACCCTTGTGCCCCTACGCCACGGCAGCCTCACTATAAATGACAATAAAAAAAATCCTATAATTAAATAATATGCGTTCTGATTTATAACTATGATGATTATGGGCTCAATCCTCAATTGGGGAAATAATAATATTTAAGTTTAAATTTTAGTTTATATATATTTTTAGTTTATATATATTTTGACCAACAGATTTAGGTACAAAAAAATATAATTTATATTTTTTTAACTTTCAACTAAAGTAAATTGCATCCGGAAATTGCATAAATATCTAAAGCATGAATATATCTACTTGCAGCGGATGTTCCACATAAAAAAACACAAATATTTCCGAAGTTAGTCGACTTAACTGGATATAGTGTTAGACTATTATTACTTTAGAAAATATTTCTCGATTTAATATAAAATAAGACTTTAGTGATTCATCACTTATATTTTATACCTATGTAAGGTAATTTTAGTGTTATATTATAATAAGGAATTAAAATCCATAATTTCAGTTAAATATGTGAGTCAAACAGAAATATGATATAGTATTACTCTACGCGTCGGTAATAAAAAATGAATAGATGTCACTTTCAAGATGAAAGAAATTGAGATATTAAGAGATGAAAGAATAGAAGCATCGGCTACATTCTTATATACAATCTTTACGGGTGTCCCAAATAATATCCTGTATTTAAAAGTGTCGATTTCTAGCATTGTGCTAAGACGTAGTTTTGAGTAAAATTGTTAAATAAATAGGTATAATATACCGCAAAATTCGGTAACACATTGAAATATATATTATTTATAAATATATAATATAAACTATATACTACATATGCTATTTATGACATACTATTTTCTATTTATTTACTTACTTTTCAGACTCATTTTGTCTTCCCAGAAAGGGATCACTAAAATATTTTAAAAATTTAGATATTAGATAAACATTATATGGAGAAATTAGAAAGTAGCGTGACCGATAAATACCCATCATTAATTTAGTTAACGACGTTAACACGTCGATGGTTAACTTGTCACGTGTGAGATTTATACGAAACAACTGACAAGAGTGCTACCGAATACATTTGCTTAATCGATAAAAGATGTTATTTTTATATATTAACTTAATCTTGTCTATAAATAAAAGTAAAAATGTTTTGGAAATAATTTTGTCTGTGGTTTACGATGATTGTTAACTTAAATAGAGAGAGAGGTTAGACAACCTTTTAGTTATTATTATATATTTACCTCTAAGTAGTAACTAGTATTATAGTATATGAAATGTTACAAATATTTTCCTTCCTTTTGATTTTCTACGTTTAAACTGCATATTTCAAAATATAGCATTTAAAAAATATATATAATATAAAAAAATACAAATTATTACAACACAAAAGTTTTGAAACGATTTAATTATAGTTTATATTACAGGCACAAGCGGATGACTGTAAAGGCAACAGGTAGTTGGTTCGATTCTCAATCGAGGAAATAAATATTTTCATTTCCTCGCCCTGGTAACGAGTCAAAGCTAGCCGTTGAGTTCCGCCAATCAACACACAATGCCTCCAAAATTTGGCGGAAAGTAGACTTAACAATAGGTTTCCCATGTTCTCCGTGTCTACTATGCGGGATACAGCTTGAAGATAAAAAGAAATTGCTTTCGATTTGCCATCTATTTACTGAAATACTGTCATTAGTGACATATCTCAACGCTCTTTTTGGCCTTCTAAGCCGACAAAATATTTAGAACTATAAACCTTATAACACTACGTTTCTTCTCCTTGCTACATGGGAAACGCAGCATGAAACTATAAAATAATGAGCCTTACCAACAGCATCTTGCATATGATCTCCAATAGATTAGATTGTGTGTAAACCATTGCTGCGCTATTTCGAGTGAGATGGAGAAACAATTTAAATACTAACAAAGGTATTAAGTTTTTATTTATACTAGCAAAATAAATCATAAAAATGTTACTTGATATAAATGAAAAATAAATAAATAAGCCCCCGAATAAGATTTGAACCCACAATCATTGTGTTCAGTCAAACACTTTAATGTGCCAATATAGGACGCAAATAAGCTATTATTAATCAACTGACGTCAGCCCTACTTTTTTAGCAAAACAACATTATTTGAATAAATTATGTGCTTTATTTTAGAATCGATTTAAAATCGTTATAAATCAATAACTAACGGGTTATTCGTGATTCTTACGTGGGATGAAGATTATATTGATTTACATAATAAATCCTCTATTGATTATAATTTGTGATATTTGACGTGGTCAGTGGTCTTAGCTAGTTGAAATGAATGTAAGTTTTACAATATTATTATTAAAAACAAAAAAATATGACAATTTATAAATTTAATAATAATTATTAAAAATAGATCGTTAACTTGAGACCGTCGTGGGGCAGGGGCACAAACGTGCTACTGTAAATGAAACATTTTGTGAGTTCGATTCCCACTCGAGGAAATGAAATATATTTCTTTTTATTTTACTCGCTCTGGTAACTAGGAACAGCGCGGCGTTGTGGTCCACCATTCAAAACGTATAATAAAAAAATATCTATAAGAGAGGAAGTGAAGTGTGGGATAGCGTGAAGCTAAAAAGAACATATTACTGACCTTGATTCCAAGCAGACGTAATATTTTCATGATAGAAATACTCGTTCTCCTCTTCATCCGACCACAGAACACCTTCAATGCTGGAAGTAATTCCATTTCCTTCTGGACCATCCACAATAGATCTTCTAGAAAGCTGATCATAACTTGGCGGCCTTGATAAAGAACATGTAGATATGTCAGCGAGAGAAGACCGAAAATTCTTTACACTTCTACTATCTATAGGCCTGTAGTATCTTAAGGAACGGGTGTCTTCGGACTTTATGGACCGTAGTGATCGGCAGTCGTAATTTGGTCCATCATTTGTGATATCCCCTAAAGATACTTTGAAATTGTTAGACGAAATATCGCCTAATGGTACTTCACACGAACGTCTTTTCATGCTGGTCTTTTGGGGAGTTTCCCCTGTAGCCTGCATGTGTCGACTGACCCCTGCGCTGTGCAGGAATTCGTTAGAATTATACATTTTACTAAATTATGCTATAGGAACTCTTTTTTGACTACATGTGTATGGAATTACTCGTTCGTTCGTTATCTGAAACAAAAGAGACAATATTAATTTTTTTGATAGTACACTTAAAATCATCGTTATTATTTTTTCAACTTCACATACTCTTCCACCTCTGCGTACCCTTCTAGGATAGAGGAACCTCCAATCCAATCTGATGGATAGAGGGAATCCTGTTGGGTGGCTTGCTGTCAGAGTAACGTAATAATGTAAATAATTAATTCTCACAAGTGTGAATAAAGCTCATACCAGTTGCGGTTACAGTCAGAAATATTTATTATATAATATACATATTTATAAATGAAATTTATAAATATTCCATTATTTTTATTCAGTTTCACGCTCTATCCCTTATGTAGCAGGGTAGGCAGAGGAAGAGAGTTAGGACACTAAGCTCCCCACTTTCCACTGAATTGTACTGGCGGTGCGTGTTGAGTGGCGGTACTCAGCGCCGCGTTTTGCCTCGATACCAGAGCGAAAAAATTACAATATTTAATTTTTTCGAATGGTTGTCTTCTATTTAATTAGTTAACAAATTATTTTATTAATATAAACATTTTGACTGAAGCAATCTAAAATAAAACAGTGTCATCTAGTGGACTAAAGTAACATTACATTGAAACGTCAGCAGTTCACGTTAAGAAATTCTTGTGTGTTCGTAGTTTCAGAAAAATACTGTAGATGGTGCTAATAAAAAAGTTTAAGTTAATACTATTTATAACATAATAGGAATATGATGTTTCAAATAAAGCATAATTTTATGTTTTATATTACGTGATATCGTTGTGGCGCAACGGCGCAAGCTTGTGACTGTAAATGCAACGGTTGCGGGTTCGGTTCCCTCTTGGAGAATTAATATAAGTATTCCCTCGAGTTATAAGAATTGAACCTATAATCAACGCTTTTATAGTGTGCCACGACGGCCCTTGGATTTGTTTATCATATTTATTGTACTTTAAAATTAATTGTGAATTTTATTTAAATAATTTTGAGATTTATTTTTTGTTCTGGAATTCGCTGGAAAATAGGGAACCGAGTGTCTTATCACTAAGTTTCCTCTGCCTACCCTGCTATATGAGGTATACAGAGTGAAGCTAAAACGAACAAAGACAAAAACAAAATACAAAATATTTCGAACATAATACATGAAAATAATTTCTATCTAGAGGAAATTAAAAAGGAAATGGGCATAGCCTCTATCCCTTTGTATGGTTTATTAGGTTAGGATCTTCAGCCAGGATATGAAATAGCCGCAGGCAATTAACTTATTTTACTTTGTTTTGTTTCCTCTGAATCTCTGTAGGTCACATATTGCTTAGTTACTATGTATGTATTTATTAAATGTTTGAATAAATAATATATCAAATCGAATTTATATAATTCCTTTCTCCGCTATGCGATAAATTGTGAAGGCATTGTGTATTAAGTGAAGTTAAGGGAAGTCAAACTTAGCTTTGTTAGCAGTGCGAGGAAATGATAATGTCGTTTCCTCGAGCGGGCATTGAACCCACAGCCGGTCGTGTTTACTGTCGCACGCTTGTGCCTATACGCCACAATTTGGCTCATATGTAGATTATAAGTGACAATCGAAAAGTTTTTCTAAGAATATAGATGATTGAAGATTACTTTAAAAAAATTTTTTTTTGGCCGCAGTGTATCCCGAATGCGGTAGAGTAAACAAAGAGAGACTCGCGCTTTGATACTATGGTCCGTCCCGTCCACTACTCCACCGATTTCGAAACGTATTGGTGAAACTCTATGTTGAGTTTTGTCTTCAATTTTTTTTCAGCTTGATACTGTATCCCACATTTAGCAGAGTATCCATGCAATGCCGCAGAATTCATCGGAAAATGGTGAACAGAACTATACGAGTACACTAGGCTTCCTCAGGCTAGTGTTGTGACGCTTCGCTCTTCACCTGCCCCTGAATTCTGGAGGCATTGCTTGTTCAGTGGCGGAACTCGACGCCGTGCTTTCCCTGATCTATTCTATTCTAAAAATAACCATAGGTAACTAAGCTTAAGAAAATTTAAGAGGGTAACGAACGTTTCTTAGCACTAGGTGCCTTCTATCTATCATGTAATGCGGGAAAAACGGGTTTTTTTTAATTAATTGGATTGCTGTAGCCTTAGAAGAATTATGAAGGTCTTATATGAAATTCTAATATCTTGATTATTGCTTTGATGAAATAAAGTATTATTAATAAAAATATTGTTATTTTAAAGAATAATATGATACTAAAACTTTAGCTATAACTTAAAAAAAGTTCGTAATACATACCTTGCGCTTAATATTCCAAGAATCTCTTTTATACCAATTGAATGTAAGATAACAATGATGCCTTAGAAAATTTATAGAACGGAATTTAAATTACATAATATTTATTTTGTATAAGAAAATGGTGTTTAGCTTTTGAAAAAAGGAGATATTTTTTTTGAGGCCAGTCGTGACTGTAAACGCGACGGGTGGTGGGCTCGATTTCCAATTGAGAAAAAGAAATATTTGATATTTTTATAATCTCGCTCTGGTAATGAGGCAAAGCGCGGCGTTGGGTTCCGCATTCAACACGCAATGGTCCCAGAATTTGGCGGAAAGCGTTGAATGGTATTAATAGGAACGAAGTGTTTTAACACTATTTTCTGGGGTTCTCTCTGCCTACCCTACAAAAAAAAATTAAAGAACATCAATATACAAATCACTTAAACCTTTATTATATGTATATGTTTAATTAAATTTTCCTAAGTATAATTCAAAACCTAATAATTCCAAGAGAAGCCTGAAGAGGAATAATCTGTACACGCGTATGAGCTTAGTTACGTTGATACTTACAAAGTGAGATGCTTACTGATTTAGGCAAACAGATTATGTATCAAAGTTAAGAGATGTAAAGTGTTCTGCGTAATCTGATATTGTATTCAATGAAAATTTTGCTGCTGTGGTATAGTCGATTCTAAGATGGTTTTGGGTTCAATTTTCATTTCTTAAAGTATTTTTTTAAGTGATAATATTGATCAACGCTGGCTTCACGCACGAAAAAGCATGACTCATTGTCACGTTCCGCCTGAGCGAGAATGAGAGCGCGAAGTAAACGATAGAGAAGAACGATCAGCCTAAGCGTTTCATTTGTGATGAATTTATCTTTTTTTTTATGGAAAAGACAAGGCAAACGAGCGTTCGGGTCACCTAATGGTAAGTGACTACCGCCGCCCACGACCCCGTGCAACACCAGAGGAGCTACAGGTGCGTTGCAAGGTGGGTTGGGCGCCGGAGCTCGGCATTTCCTTATGCGAAACGCAGTGGCATAAAGCCACTACTTAACGCCGGTTTTAAATAACGGGGGTGGTAATGATCCGGTCGAGTCTGCCCATGGGTGTTGCCATTGCTGGCGACGTGACTCTACCATACATAATCTCATCACTATCTATTCATTGTGCTAAGAAACTTCTTTATACTAATTTTTTATACAATTATTCGGTGATAATGATTGGTTTCAATTCATAATAAAGAAAAAAAATAAAAATAAAATAGGTAATAAAATCTTTTATTAGCCCAATACAAAGTTCAAAGCCAACAATACAAAACAACGGAAAACTCAACTCATATAAGTCACTACTATGACATTTTAACTTCGGCCATTCTGCAAGTGACCGCTCGCTGTTCAAATTGCTTGCAGTAATTTGCAAAGTTGCATAATTACCGCAATTGTCGAGCGAAAGAGTAGTACTTATACCGAATGGAGTAAGGATCATATTAGTTGGTGGTTTAGTTGGGATAGAGCAACTAACAATGTTTATATTATAACTATTTGTAGTGTCCAGTCGTGGCGCAGCGGCACGAAGTGTGACTGTAAAACCGACTGGTTGAGGGTTCGATCCCCACTCGAGGAGATGAAATATTTACTTAAATTTATATTTCCATTTCTTCGCTCTGGTGTCGAGGTTAAGCGCGGCGTTGAGTTCTGCCACTCAACACGCAATGCATCCAGATTTCGACAGAAAGTGGGGAACGGAGTGTATTAACACTAGGTTCCCTCTGCCTACCCTGCTGTGTGCGGGATACACCGTGAAGATGATTTTTTTTAATTTTTTATTTGTAGACCGCAATTCCGTTTGTGTGAACAAAATGAACCTAATGGGAACGGAATATCTTAACATTAAGGTAACTAAGTTTCCTCTGCCTACTTTTATGTGGGATATTGTGTGAGAAAAAAAACGGTACGTAAAATTTAGTTTTTTCCAGTTTTTTGTAGGAATTTGAGTACACTCGACAAGGAATCCATATGACAAATTTCAGCGTAGTTTGTAGTATGCCACGTAGCACCACTTGGTCTGCTAGTCATATAGTAAAAGTTAAGAGTTTCTTTATTATCTAGGGACCTAGTGTTAAGTTACTCCGTTTTTATTAGACACTTCCTTTCCTCACTTTCCGTTGATTTCTCGAGGCATTGCGTGTTGAGTGGTGGAACGATCATCATGATCATACATGTATATGTATAAATAAATACCAAATACTGTTTTCCTTCGTCTTTCACGCATAAATTTTATTTTTTCATACATTTTAAACCTATAGACTACAGTAAACACGTTGCGTCAAATAAAATATATATTTTGTACAAATCGTGAATATCAATGTCAAAAGTGCCACATACAAAATGTTCGAGTGAATTTGTCCAGCGGACGGAGTTTGGGAACTAATTCTGGCCACAATTTAAACTGAAACTCCCGGGGAATACCCTTGATAATTGTCGCTTGCATTCGCTGTGAAATTTTTATATTTTCACTACATTTTTTGTTGGGCTTGAATTTGAAGCTACAATATAATCTATAAATATTTATGTGATCATATCGTGATAGCAGACTTACGTGTAGATTTCTCTGTGCAAAAGTTATTTTTACATTTTTTCATTTTTAATCTGTGGAATTGTAGTTCGTGTGTACTCGTATATAAAATGAACATGAGTATTATTTCATTTATCGAGATGACATTTTAACATAATTAGAAAAGAAAAGAATCTAAATTGATTGATTGAATATGAGAATGTGGTCAGCCGTAAGCTTGCGACTGTAAGTGTGTCAATGGTTGTGGGTTCGATTTCCAATTGAGGGAATGATATATTTAATATTTCCATTTCTTCGCCCTAGCAACGAGGCAGATCGCGATGATGAGTTTTGCTTTTAAGCACGCAATGACTCCAGAATTCTTAGTCCATGTTTTTGTCGTTTAGTTTTAAAATTAAGATGCAAACATATAAAAAATTACAATGGATAGGACTATAAATTAATAATCATTATCTTGACAAAGCATATCTATGATGATTTAGATAAAGTGCATTATATGCACTTTATCTAAACACTATAAATTATTACTTTATCTAAACACTATAATAAATTATTTTCATTGCCTCGCTATAGTAACAGGACAAAGCTTGACGTTGAGTGATACATACATTCATTTCATGAACTTCTCTGGATTTATACAAATACAGCGTGAAACTAAGAAAAACAATTTATACCAACAAGTACTACAAAATAGTATATTCACTCGGAAAATATACAAAAAAAGACAAAAAAAGCTATTTGAAAAACTATGAAAGCTCATAACGAAAACAAAGCTCTGCAGAAAGCTTCGCGAACATTGTTTAATCTGACAATCGTGGTAATTAGCCGGCTTAGTAATTACAACAACTTAAATAGCGGTCAGTTACAGCTACGTAGTTCAGAATGGCTTTAAGTTTTGTTGATACAGTGTGTCCACAATGTAAATGTATGGGAAAATACTATATTGTATTGGATCCTTTACTTACTTACTTACTATATTAATGTTTACGTTAATGGACCCTATAATAGTAATCAAAGTAAGATCAAGTGCATATTATGTGTGATCATATGTATTGATGTAAACTTATGATCACAGGTTCTAAGAATTTATAGAATATAGAAACCATAATAAATTAAATTGGTCTCATTTTAGAATGAAAGGGATTCTTTCGAAAGGAAGTGAAATTTTAACAGAACAACCACACGTTTTGCAGCGGTGGGCGGAATTTTATAAGGAGATGTATGAATGTGCTGACGCCTCAGTCTCAAGTAACGGTGAAACGTTAAGTCGTGATGTAGCTGATGGCGAAATCAGTATAAAAGAAGTTGCGAGTGTAATACAAAGTCTGAAATATGGTAAAGCAGTAGGAGCAGATGAGGAGCAGGGATTATTGCCGATATGATGAAATATGGGGGGCACGCGTCTTGAACTTATTCTAGTTTTTGTGGAATTTATGCTGGAAATCAGGGAAGGGCCCAGACGATTGAAGGGGTGTAGTTGTCATGCCTTTGTATAAAAGCAAAGGTTCACAGATAAACTGTGCAAGATAGCCTTTATTATTTTGATTAACTTGGGTAGTAAAGTTTATGCTAAAATATTAGCGAGAAGAATGCAAGAGAGATCTGAGAGGCTGTTGTGGGAGACCCAAGGAGGCTTTAGACCTGGAAAAGAGTGTATGGATCAGATCTTTTCCCTCCACATGATCACTGAAAAAAATCTAGGCCAAACCATTTAACATTTCCGAGTTTTCGAGGCACAGTAGATGTACTAAATATTATAGATATTAAGCGTGGATAATGTAACCAACACTAAGTTATATGTGCTTTAATTTGTCTGTAGTCTTTGTTATCTGCTACGAGTTCCAACGTTAACAGGTGATAAATAGAAATACCACATCACGATTCATAAGGTCCAAGCAAGCAAAGTTACAGAGGACAAAATAAGTCGCTAATAATAATAAAAAAAAAACGACAGAATGTTCTATTGTAATATTTTATAATTTTATAATAGTTTTATTCGACTTGCACTTCACAGTCAATAAAATGTACAACTCTAGAACAGTGTCTTTAATGACTATGGAGTTTCAATATCTAAGATGCAATAGCTAACAAAGTCTTTGAGACTTTAAAATTCTTTCTAGAATAATCTAAAAGCTTCTTTGTTGGCAAATGGAAAGTTTATTTTAAGTTTAATGAATGGAAACTATAATGTAGATAAGCCAAGACAAAATGAATTCTGGAACTGATAGAAACTTCTGTGAATTTAAATTATAGTAAGTATGGACTTGGCTTAGAATTTCATGTAATTGAAATTTTTGAAACATTTCTACCATTATTTTTTTATATAAGTACAGTCTTACATTTTATTTAATAATTTCATTTCGTACGGAACATGTGCGGTTAGAAAATGAAGAGCCTAACAAAAAACATAAATCTGGTTGTCTTACCTTGATTTTCTTTGCTTATTTTAGTTATGTGTTCCAGTCTTATATGGTATATTTTTTTACTAAATTAAAAAAAAATACTTCTTTGAATTTAAGCAAAATTACATTGATTTGAGCTATAAAACATTACATATCGTGTGAAAAGTGATATAAAGCTATTATTTCATATTTAAATTATGTAATTCGACTTTAGTAATTAAAAGATTAAAATTAGTCAGTTTTAACTATTTTAGAAGCTTATCCAAAATAGTGTCCAGTATATACTAGGGTAGGCAGAGGGAACCTAGTGTTGAACAAACTGTTTCTTACTTTCCGCTCAATTTTGCTCAACATTGAGCGCAGAAAATGTAGTGTCTTAACACTCCATTTACTGCATTTATATCGCGATAATATAACGGCTATCTTAAATATCTTTTTACGGCTTTGAATCCAATTTGAAAGCGCGGCGTTGGGTTCCACAATTAATATTGGATGCTAAATTTAGAAAAAAAAAGAAAACCTATACCTAACTAAAACCAGACTTAGTAATGAAATAATAAAATATTACAAAACCGAAAAAAAAACCAACATGTAAAACAATATGTGTAGATATATAAAAAAAAAATAACAAAACAAAAAAAAAAGCACCAAAATTTATATGTTTATCCACCTTTTGTTCCATTTTTACGTGGAAACTCTAAAATTCGTTTGTATAGGACTGATTGTGCCGCGCTGCAATGATCAAAGCGGGTGTACGGCGTGGCGTGCGGGTCGGGCGACGACGTCAAAGCTACGGACACTAATTACGACGCTTATGTTGGCTCGGGCCCGTGAATTTGAGCATATTACATTCATGATTACATGTTATATATAAAATATATATATTTTTTTCCAGGTGCCAGTTGTGGCGTAGGGGCACAAAGTGTGACTGTAAAATCGACTGGTTGTGGGTTCGATCACCACTCGCGGAAAATAAATATTTATTTACATTTATATTTTCATTTCTTTGCTCTGGTGTCGAGGCAATGCAAGGCGTTGAGTTCCGCCATTCAATACGCAATGCCTCCAGAACTCGGCGAAAAGTGGGGAACGGAGTGTCTTCACACTAGGTTCCCTCTGCCTACCCTGCGGTGTGCGGGATACAGCGTGAAGCTGATTTAACTTAATTTGATTTTTATATCATTTTTTTATTAGCTTTACGCTGTCTTCACGCATTCGCACATGGTCTACCCTGGCATATGGCAGAGAAAAACCTGGGATCCATCAGTGTTATGATACCCCGTTCCCCATTAAGATTTCCGTTCATAACTTTCCGCCAAATTCTTAGGAACTGCATGTGGAATGGCACTCAACGCCGTGCTTTGCCTCGTAATCATAGCAAAAAATGAAAATATGTGCCGCGATGGCCTAAATCGGCCTAACATATATTATGTGAACATCATACCTGTATTTAAAGCAAGCGAGATGGTTCCATATTTAGTCCGCGAGATTGCGGAATAAACATTATATTTAAATTACTTTCATATCACTACTCTGGTAGTCAAAGCACAGCGCGGCGAGTCTCTCCGCTGAGAACGCAATCTTGATAATTGGATGGAAATTTGGTGAACAGAATGAGTAAAGCTATGTTGAATAACTCCAGTTATTATAAAATCCAGTAAACATGGGTCGAATACTTCAAAGATAATCTGGTTATCTATATATACAGGTACATGATAAAAAATCATATACGCCCCAAAGCAATTTACAATTGCAACTTATTAAAAAAATGCATTTAGATTTTAAAGATTTAGATTTTTTTTATTTCGCCAGTCGTGGCGCATGAGCACAAAGAGTATCTGTAAACGCGAATGGTTCGATCCCCACTCGAGAAAAGGAAATATTTATTTACATTTATATTTTCATTTCTCCGCTCTGGTGTCCAGGCAAAGCGCAGCGTTGAGTTCCGCCACTCAACACGCAATGACTACAGAATTCGGAAAGTGTAGAACTGAGTATCTTAACACTAGGTTCCTTTTGCATACCCTGCTTTGTGCGGGATACAGCGTAAAGCTGATTCAATTTATTTTTTAAATTAAGATTAAATATGGCATCTAGAATTGCACTACTATAAAAATTTGATGAACATTTAAAAATAATATAAAACTGAATATATTGTAAGCTGTAATAAGTGATGTTAAATGGTAATTTGTAAAAACACCTCAGGTAGGAATGGAGTTGGAATTAGAAATACCTAATAAATTAAATACAAGTGAACCAAATAATGAAGTACGCTTCGAAAACTTTTGGGCCAACGCCCTGACTTATTGTCGAACATAAATAACACCAACTTTTGACGATAAATTCTACTGACTTGTGATTTAAATAACTTGGAAGAGACAAATTCAGTAAAAAAAATATTTATTATTCTAGCGATACGCTCGCGGCTTCCCCTACTTATATAATACTATTATACATAATTATTTATCACACATTATCTTTTTAAATACCATATCCATACAATGAAAGCTAAAATTTTAGCCAATTCAAAAAACGCTTATTATTTTGTAGCAATATTGTCGTATGCAATACTTTATGACATAACTTTCATATTTATTAGATTCACGCAGTATACCGCATGCAACACGGTAGGCAGAGGGAACCTAGTGTTAAGACACTCCGTTCCCTACTTTCCGCCGAATTTTGGAGGCATTGCGTGTTGAGTTGCAGTACTCAACGCCGCTCTTTGCCGCGACATCAGGGCGAAGAAATAGAAATAAATATTTAAATAAATATTTTATTTCCTCGAGTGGGGATCGAACTCATAGCCGTCGCGTTATAGTCACACCCTTGTGCCCCTGAGCCACAATAGCCTCAATTTATATTTATGAACTGATCTAAATATTATAATCGTTAAATGTTAAAAGAAGGCCAAAATACAAACAGAATTGTGAAAACTGCATTTTAATCAGGCACGTTGCTTCTGAGATAAGCGTGCACAGACAAACTGACAAACAGACAAAAATTTTACAAATCATCTTTTTGGGTTTTACCACATTATTAAAATTAGCCCACAAATGTAGATTTTCTCATTTATATCTTCCATGTACAGACAGCGACGAGATACAGTTTTGTTATATGTATAGATATATAAATGAAAGATTTTTTAAATTTGTATTGTTTGTAAGTATTTAAGAAACTATTTGCTATTGACTAAGACATCTCTTACTGCGTCATCTGCGCTGTGCGAAGTAATAAGAAAAAATATGTTGAGTCATATAACACTTTACTCATATTAAACATATAGTCAATACCTCCCAATTTTAACTCAACGGCTTCTACCTACCTAATAATAAATGAAAAAAAAATGGTTTGCGCAGTGTTGAGTTACGAATAAACACACAATGTTTCGATAAGTAAAGGGGTGCTTACACACTAGGTTCCCTTTGCCTACCCTGCTATACCCTGCAGGGAATAGGGTGAAGCTAAACAAAATAAATCATCGTAAAGAATAATTAATAAAAAGAATTATATGCTTACTAACACATCGATAGCGTTTTTATAAACCAAAAAATATAATACCATTATCGTATCACAGCCAACACGTAAAAATCGTAAAACAATTTTTTTTGTCTTTAAATTTTAATAAAAAAAAAGCTTAATATAGTAGAGAGGCAGGTGTAATTGTTTTTTTTCTTGCTTCAATAATAATTTCAAAATTATTTATATACTATAATATAATTAGTGGACATGTCCAGTACTATTCTAGATCATTGACATTATTGTGTACAGCAAACAGTCGACAAAGCCGAAGTGTGAACGTGGAGGCACGAATTAAACTTTTCAAAGTATTATAAAATGAGCGAGGATTAGAGACCGTAAATATTGAGTGTTAGTCATAAAGCTAAGTTGTTCCTTATGCACATATTTTTAGAATTCATTATAGATGGAGTTTTTTCCAATTCTAAAATAAATAAATGTGAATTATATTTTTCTATTAATTTGTTTTAGTTTTAAATTATATAAATATAAAAATATATTATTTACTACTACACTGCCACATTTTGGCAAAGTGCATGTAGTTCTTAAACTATAAATCTAATTTTCATAAAACATAGCTAAGAACCAAGGCAATGAACAAGGCTTTCGATTAAAAAAAATCGCACTCAAATCGGTTTATCTACTCCTGAGCTACAGTGCCACAGACACGCCAAACTTATAACACCACAGCGTTTGCTTCGGGGGTTAATAACAAATATATGTATATGATATACACATAGATGAAACAAAAACATTCTCATATTATATAACAGTGTTCCTCGCTATTTAAACGCCCATCTCATGAATATATTCAGAATTCTTAAGAAACTGGCGTTTCATTAAAATTTTCGTGACACGTTCTCTGAAAGGTGTTAAGTGCTTCTGTATTATTCATCGGGGCTTTTACCTTTGTCTGTCTCTTACAAAGACGCGCTCCCAGCCGAATGCCAATTCGGTTATTTTTCTATTGATTTCTAAATATAGGTTTCGATGTATATAGACTATATTTAATTTTGAGCTCGGCGTGGCGCAGGGGCACAGACGTGAGACTGCAAGCGCGACGGTTGTGTGTTCGATTTCCAATCGGTTAAATACAATATTTAATGCGGTACCCTATTAAGGACGGGGTAAAACGAGACGCTTAAAACATATTTTTGAAAATTTTGCAATGATCGTAGGATTGCTCTCAGTTTAGAGAAATGAATGATTATATTTAAATGATTTTATTTCTTACTTTGCTTTGGTGCTACAAAAAGTGGCGTTAGGTTCCGCTACTTAATTTACAATATGAACATGTGAAGTGTACCCTTTACTACTGTATGAGAAAGATGTGGTGGGCTTATACATAGGTACATCTATAGCTATATCTGTTCACTTAAACAGAAAGTCGACAATTAAATATGTTATCATTAGATCCTTAATATAATCAGAATCCGAAATTTAATAATGTTATGATTAAGCAAACTAAAGTTATGAGTTCCTGCGCTAACGGTGGATAATTACTGTAAGGTCTAAAAAGAGTATCCCATCGATACGTTTTTTCTGCCTAAATATATAGTGTTAAGTTACGCAATTTAGCCTAATATGCTAAATTGCGTAACTCAACGCCGCAATTTGTTTCAATGGACAGTAAAGGAAACATATTTCGCTGAATATAAATTGAACCCACAACCATCACTTCGACAGCGTTAAATACAACGTTAATGTACAGTGTACATACAAACTATTGTAATTTTTCTCGTCTAAATTTTGTAGCCACGTTACCTATTGATGAGAGCTACTAGCGAGCGAGTTTGTCGAACGTAGATTGCTGTTTAATATTTAAAGTCACTCCGGTGCATTCTATCAGCACATTGTAACTAACAAAATTCATATTTTCTTAGGAAATAACGTTTTAGGACTAAAATATAAATTTATTTTGTTTATTAACCTTAGCCACTTCGTTCCGCTCCTTTCATCACCTGTATCAGTTGGTTTATCTGTCTATTCATTACTATGTATAATATATACTTATGAAACTAACAGTAAAGTATACTTACTATGAATAGCACTCTAAAAAGCTACTCTACTTTACGCAAGACAAATTGCACTAACATTCTTATCTCCCGCCACATAATATCTGTTTAAATGAGCATATTTTTAAGCATGCTGGTCGTAAATGGCGAAAGAAGCGAAAAAAATTTAAGTCTTACTTCACTCTACTAGTTAATCTCAAAAGCACGGTCTATCTCCATCTTTTGCGCTTCATTCTCAAGCTTTTAACTGGTCGGGATAAATCAAGATTTTTAAAATGTTTCCACTCTGAAGGATGCTATAAATTCCTTAATATACCATTCGGATTTACAGTTTCTCGTGTATTTAGGTTTGTGTGTTTTTAATAAGTTGTTTTTGGCACGAATACGAGGTTTCGTATTAGGTAATTTTGCGTAACTTAAAAACAAATAGATAAATCTTTGGTTATTCTTATTTTTGTTATTTTTATGTATTTGCTTATGTGAGTAGTAAAATATCATAATAAAGTAAAAAGGTTTTATATTAAGGTTTTCGAGGCGCAGTGGAAAAGTGCCTGACTATATGCGATGATTGTGGCTACGATTCCTAATCGGGGAATGATTAAAATTATTTATTTGCGCTCAATGTCTCGAAGAAAGTTGGTGTCTTTATTGACGTCTCTGTGCATGCGTATGTGTGAATGTACATATGTATGATTGTGGCATCGTATCTCTAAAACGGATGAATTTTATTATTTTTTTTGTTTGAAAGGTGACTTAAACGAAAGTGTTCTTAGACATAAAAAAATTTTAGACATGATTTAAGAAAAACGGAGTGTCTTAACACTATGTCTTCCTGTACTCCCTCTGCCTACCCTACTACGTGCGGTATACAGAGTGAAAGAAAAAAAAGAAAAAAAAACATAATTTACAAAATAAAGCATTTTACGCTCGCCGATAATGATTCCCGGAACTTTTAGTGTTTTTTTCTACCTTTCTACCTACCTTCTTCTTACCTACAATAGTACTAAGGCCTTAAGTATTAAAATATTACACAATAACCTTACCACCATAATTAAAGCGGTTTTCCTTGCTTTATAACTTTAAGTCAACATATACACCAGAAATCCACATTTAACCCAGGGATAGGCGTTTATTGCTTTAAATTTCACATTGGCAAGCAAATTGTTGGCATACTTCGGTTGTCGCATGTATAGAATTCTGTGAAAGATTTCGGAATTCCGTTACACTTAGCAGTTTGTACTTGAGAAATATTTGAAGTTTACACAATTATGGTCTTCTTGGGTATTCTGGCCTTTAATAGTTGTGAAAATTTGTGAATTTCAAGCGCGTCTTGGTGAAGGGTACGGTTTTAAAATTATAGTTGTTTTGATGTTTATTTTAAAGTTAGTGTATATATTTTTTTGAAAATGATTTTCTTTTTATTATGCTTATAAACGCCTTACAGTTTTTGGTCTGATCTTTTGGAGTATTGGTTACAATTAATTTACTTCCATTTCTTCGTTCTGGGAGATTAAGTGCGATGTTGAGTTCAGCCGCTCAAGACGTCCTTTTTACCAGTACTTTTTACCGAGTTTTCAATGTCTTCAAGACATTGAAACCTATAAAAAGTAATACGTAGCACCTTAACTCTAGGTTCTCTCTACTTACCATGCTATATGTGAAAAATACATTAAGCTACTATGTTTGTGATTTTCGGAACTCAATATACAACGCCTTAATTTTGCATTTTTAAATAAAAGGATTTAGGTTCCTGCAACAAAATTTAAGTAGAGAGAACCGATAAAGAAGTGTCAAGAAATTTTCCTTGCCTTTCCGCCCAATTGTGAGGCATGCTGGGTGGTTGAACTGAACGCCACTGCTTGGATTTAATATTTTTTTCAAGTGGGGATTGAACCCAAACCTTTACAGTCAAACGCTGTCACACTACGTGACAAGCCGGATTTGGACGTACAACCATCATCAAGAGATAAATATCACGTTATTGTAGAATCAGTGCAACTTATTATATATCGCAGTTGAAATTTAACAACATTATTTAACGTATACTTCTGACAGCAGTAGGTATTGGGCGGTAATAGAGTTGGGTCGTCGGGCTCCCGGCGAGTAATGATCTTATAAATCAATTTAACCAATACTTTTAAACGATTTCCGCAAAATTTCATGTAAGTTTACATTTTATTTAGTTGTAAATGGTACCAATTTTGTTTGATTTTGAAATTACCTTGGCGTACTACTATCGTAGCATACTGTAATATTTTCCTGCTCTGATAGACAAATAGCGGCGTTGCACAAAATGTCTCAAAAATTAAGCAAAAAGTGTGGATTCTGGCCTGCTATGCGGGGCAAAGACTACGATGGTAAACCGAAATTTGTGATAAATCAATTTCATTCTTCAGAGTTTGAAGACGGAGTCGTTAATTTTACAATACTTTGATCGCATACGGCGTTGAGTTACTCCATTTTGCACGTAATATCTCGAAAATTTAGCAGAAAGTGGGGAACGAAGTGTCTTAACACTACGAAACCTCTTCCTACTGCTGCTACGCTCGGGAATACAGTATTTTTATCAAATAAAAAGCTCATACATATTATACCGCCTATATCCTCCTTTTAAATTTTCAATAAGGAATTTAATTTTCGTCCTTTATACACAGCAAAGTCTCATTATTTCGTTTCACTTATAAGCTTATATCACAAAAGGTACCTTAATTGTTGTTTGTACTCAGATTGTACTGTTTTATTAAAACAAATATTATATAAAAGACATTGTGAGCCGAAAAGGTTAATTACGTTTCATAAATTAAACTTTAGATAATTTGCTTTTAATCAGAAGATAATAAAATATGTTTGTTTGTATTATATTTAATTTAGATAAGGGTTCAATGACCAGATCAGAAGCAGATGTATACAATATATTTAATATTTTTATCAATTATTAGTGATCGCCCATAACTTTGCTTACGTATATAATCATATTATTTATCAATTCAAAATATAAAATTTCTCTTTTTCCTGTAAGAATTTGTGAGGGAGCTCCCTAAGGAACCTACATACATTATTTCAGCGTTCTATGTCGCGCAGTTTCGGCTTTGTTGTTTGTTAGTCTTTTAGTTAGGTATTGAACCTATAACCATTATTCCAATTGATGAGGTTTTCATCGTCTTAATAGAAAATATTTATGATAAAAAAACTAAGTCCTCCGATGCCTTCAAGCGAATATTTGGGCGGTCTGGAATGAAAGAATTTTAATACCGTATATCGCAACGTCAACTCTAATTTCTTCGACTGTCGACCAGCAATTTGTTGCGTACCTTCTTTTCAATATATCTTTCAAAGTCATGATTTTTTTTCTGTTAAATATTTTGTATAATAAACTGTGTATAATATGTTTGTTTATTGTAATTTTGAGTTAGTTGGATGATAGTATAAAAACTGGACTAGCACGATTTTTTCCTGAAGTAGGACTAGCTGTAGGCGGTAGCTGCTAAATTTCATAATTTTAGATTAACCTAAAGTCCCCAATAAATTTGATTTCACTTTATATGTCGAAATACGCGTTTTTTGCTATATAAGTGGCCATATCTTCTTTCTAGGTAAATATAGAAATATGTTTTTATCAAGAAATCATGGGGCCGTAGTATATGGTTTGAATTTCAACCCGATATCTCCAAGCGTTCCTGAGATAAAGGGTCTTGACAGACAGACAAACGGACAATAGAGTGATCTTATAAGGGTTCCTTTTTTCTTTAAAAAGTGCGGGACCCTAAAAATAGATATTTATTTTAAGTATAATATGTTCTTATAGCTATAGGTAAATAAGATATTTGGCGTATTAATAATAAACGAATATTTTCAATACTGTTTAAAACTGTAGATAGGACATTACGGCGCAGTGGAAAAAGGTCGGACTATATAAATATTGTAAGGTGTTGCATTTGGCCCCTAACTGTGAGAATTAAATGAGTTTCATTGTAGCGCTCTGGCAAGATCAAAGCGTGGTGTTGAGCTTAGCAGAATTTAACGTATAAAATCTGTTACTAATTCAGTCGGAAAGTAAAGAACTGACTGTTGCTTAATACAAGGTTCCCTATGCCTACCCCACTTTGTGGAATTAAGCGTGAATTAAAAAAAAGTAATAAAGTGATTAGCACTAGTTTTATATGACAGAAAACCTGGAGGGAACCTGGAAACATAGTGTTAAAATACTTCGTTCCCATTAATAATAATTAAAACCTCAAATTAATTAAAACTTAATTTTAGTTCACTAAAACCTAACTTCCTATTACTAAGCTTATAATATAAGAAATATTAAAACACCCACAAAACACAAACGGAAATAAGCAACTTATCGAAATCCTATATTTGTAATTCGAGTACAGTTGATTTTTCCACTCGAATGAAAGTTGATTTTTAATGTTATTTGTTCGAGAGAATTATGCGAAGGAAGCATCGGGCGTGATGGAGAGACTGTCAGAGGCATTACCGAGGAGAATCAATTTCAACGCCCCTACCATGTTTGGGTATGGGTGGAAATAAATAAAACGTAATAACGTATTTTTAGCCCCCAACGCTAAAATAGGGGTGTTATGAGATGGTAGTCTGTGTGTCTGTCTGTGGCGTTGTAGCTCCTGAATTAATGAATTGTTTTGAGTGAGGGCTTTTTTTTGTTTAATTTAATTAGTAGTTTAAGAGCTACAAGGATTTTGCACAAAATGAGGTAGATCGTGAATTCTTTTTTCAATTTAAATTTTGGTAATTCTTAAATTAATCGGCTTAGTGTAATTTGTTTTAGGTTTCTTTATATTGAATAGCGTTGATTTAATGACTTTTTTTAAGTCTACTGTTTTTTGTTAATTTTAAAGATTGGAAAAAAATCGTACGAAGAAATTACTTTAAATATATTGCTTATTGACTTGATAAAAGTAATTATTTGTATGTTAATAGCACACCGGCTTGCCAAAAAGACTGAAAATATATGAAGAAAAACACGTGTTAAATACAGTGTATTGTTTCTTAGGCAAAAGTGTAAAATGACGTCGTTAGTCGAAATTAATTCATTTCAATTAATCTAGAGGACAAATTTCTTTGTTTAACAATATGATAAAATCGCACGGAATAGGAACTCTTAATTATCGCATCCAGTAGAGTATATGCTAGGTTATTTTTATAAAATAAATAAATCAGCTTCACGCTGTATCCCATACAAAGCAGGGTAGGCAGAGGGAACCTAGTGTTAAGACACTCCGTTCCCCACTTTCTGCCGAATTCTGGAGGCATTGCGTGTTGAGGGGCAGAACTTAAACCGCGCTTTGCTTTGCGAAGAAATGGAAATATAAATTTAAGTAAATATTTCATCTCCTCAGTTGGTTTTAATCACACTTTGTGCCCCTGCGCCAACACTGGCCTCATTTTTATAAAATGTGCAATATTAGCCTTCGTTTGTTATTCGGCTCTTCGAGTATTGATAGTAGTAGTTTTGTTGGAAGATGGGTATTATCGACAAATAATTTCCTATTACGGGCACATACTAAGCCGTCTCTTCAATTTTACAAAACAAACATCATATTGACTTCATTGAATTTATAGATGCAGTTTCAATTTTCAATGGGTAATATTTCATATATTTATGTTTCTCTGCTCTGGTTAAAGTACGGCGTTAGGTTCCGTTAGCAAAAGTTCAATTAGACGGATGGCTAAAATTTATAAACATATTTAAAAAAATATAAGAACTGCTATTATTAATAAAATATAATTATCATGTATTATAGATACGTATGTAGAAATTTTAATATAATGTACTCTATATTAAAATACAAAGGACATTTTTTTTATTATTTTCATAAAATTATATTTTTTCATTCTCATATCATCTTATTTTGTTTTTATAAAAAGAAAGTAAAGTATAATAATAAAACGAAGCCGTTTAAATAAGGCAATATTAGATGATAATTTATAGTATTTGAGGCCGTCGTGGCGCAGGGGCACAAGTTTGCGACTGAAAACCCAATGGATGTGGGTTTGATTCTTACTTGAGGTAATAAAATATTTAATAAATTCAGTTCTTCGCTATGGCAACAAGGTAAAGCGCGGTATTGAGTTGATCCACTTAACATGTAATAACTCTAGATTTCAGCGAAAACTGCGAAACATAACTGCGAAAAATAAGTCTTATAAGGAACGGAGTGCTTTTAACGCAATGATCGCAGGTTCCTCTGCCTACCCCACATTACCGATAAGAACGAATGGTTTAGTCAGTCGACTGTCAACAGGTGCGACTTCAAATCTGGCTATATTCAAAGTTATGTAAATTTCTATAAAAGTTGTAAAAACTATATAAATAGGCGGCATTGAGTTCCGCCGCTCAACAAGTAATGCCTAAAAAAATTGCAGAAAGTAGGATATAGAGTGTCTTAATACTAGGTTCCCTCTGCGTACTCTGTTATACGTACGTGAAGTTGAAATTTGAAAGTTCTAAAAATATATTTATCTTTTCTAAGTTACTCTCCTAAGTGTGGATTAACACTTAAAATATATTAAAATAAGTACAAATACATTTAAAACCTATACGTAACAATGTCTATCGCCATTCAGCTTACAGTTTGTAGAAACGTCGCTTGTCGACAATTTGAAATCCTCGTCGAGAAGCTTGTTACGTGTTCCGTACTAGGCGATGTGTAGAGAGGAAAAATAACAAAATCTTCTTTGCGTTCGAGTACATACTAGAACTAAGATAAAGCATTTTAGGACATATTTCGAATAGGAATAATGGTATATATATATAATGTGTTTTATAATTATCCTTGGATATAAGGGTGAACAGTAAAACTATAACTAGAATTGTGTTGCTCTGAAAAGAGATTTATTACATAAATATATGTTCACACTTTTACAAACATTATTTACATTTATCAATCATAAACTCACCTGAAAAGAGAAACAACATTTAAAGCTATTATTTCACCAGTTCGTATTAATTAAATTAAATAATAAAATATATTATTCTTTCTTGTTTTTAAGAGACGTCAATGTCATAGCTGAACGAAGTATTTACTCACTTCGTTTACATCTATATTAAAAAAATAATGAAAAGAATAAAATAATAATTTCCTTAGTCCACACTACTTATAGTAGTAATAAAAATGTATTATTAAATTAGTTTATTAAAAAACAATGTTTCTTAAGCTGTTATCTATTTGAGTAAGANGATACAGCGAGAAGGTGAGGATCATATTCGCAACCGTCGCGTTTACACTCATACAATATTTCACTGAACCATAGAAAGATCAATAAGAATAAGAAATCGTCAATTGAATATCGATATGCTATAAAAAGTTATAAGTAAACAAGATAATTCGAATATTTTATGAATATATAATTACATAATATATATGTATATATAGAGAAAAATTTAATCAACTTTTAAGATTTTTCTTGCTAAAGTCTACAAGTCTAAACTCGAGACGCAATGAATCATAGTTATCTAACGCCCTTCGCCGGTTATTTGCGTCCGTATATTTTAGGAACGGAAACCGTCCATCCATTTGCAGGGGGTCTGAGGGCGTTGCTCTAACGTTTAGATGCGGTTCCGACTAAATATTTGTCATATTTTGTATGTTTGTGTGTATGTTTGTTATGTGGTTTCTAGTAAATGTATTGTTAAATAGAAAATTCAGGCCGTCCGACGTGGCATAGGGGCACAAGCGTGCGACTGTAAACGTGATATGGGTTCGATTCTCACTTGAGGATATATTTAATATTTTTATTTCCCTCCTCTAGTACTGGGGCAAAAGGTGGCGTTGAGTTTCGCCATTTAACAGGCATTGCCTTAAGAATTCGGCGGTAAACGGAGAACGGAAGTGTTAATGGGGGACGGAGTGTTTTACAGGTTCCCTGGTTCCCACCACCAACTCTACTATGGTCCTGCCATAGTAGAGTTGGCGGTGGGAACCATTTACAACGTGAAGCTGAAAATAATTAAGGCCGGTTGTGTGCAATTTGGTTGTAAGATCAATTTTTCTTTCTAAATTTGGCATAATATTCTATACTATATTTATTTATCATCATTGTATCTAATATTGAAAGTACAGTGATTAATTACACAATATTTATTCAATTGTGTAACTAAAAGTGTTGTACGAACGATGAATGGGGCCTAAATATTCTAAAGCTAAAAATATAGTTTGATCGAACGCACTATTTTCAGGAACTACTGCTTCGAATAAACGAAACGAATTCAAAAATTCTTTTTATATTCTGTAGTCCATTTATCGAGAAAGGTTTGTAATGCACCATACCTGCGGTAAGGGTTACTTCGGGTACATAAAATGTGTCATTTATAAATCTTAGTTATTTCCATTTGATAGAGCGGGCGAACCCGCAAACAAAAGCTGGTATACTATAAGTTAACTATGTAAATAAAAATGATATGGCTGTATTGAATATCTTATCAAAATATTTCAAGTTACTAATTGAATTATTGCTACCATGTACTTGAAGCCACCTCTATACCATAATCTAAATAAATTTGCCAAGATTTTCATTTATAATTTTTTATGTGCCGATTGAAGTAAAATAATTAAAGCGTCTAACCAAGCAATCAGTTAGCGGGTATTCAATTCGATTCCAATTTGAAATACTGATCTAATTTGCGTGAGTAAATGAAGGGAAGCGCGGCGGTACCGCTTCCGCCGACTTCACTGGGCTCTGTAATTTCTAACACCGTTTTAATATTTACGTTATGTTGTTTAAATTTTAACTAGATCTTTGTAATGTTTTTTTTTGTTTAAATATGAAAATGTCTTTATTTTATATATTTTATTAATTTATTTATTGTCTAAATAAAAAAATATGATATACGATTGAACTGAAGAGGCCAGTCGTGGCGTAGAGGCACGAAGTGTGACTGTAAAACCGACTGGTTGTGGGTTCGATCCCCACTCGAGAAGATGAAATATTTACTTAAATTTATTTTTCCATTTCTTGATCTGGTGTCGAGGACAAGCGCGGCGTTGATTTCTGCCACTCAACACGCAATGCCTCGAGAATTCGGCAGAAAGTGGGGGACGGAGTGTCTTAACACTGGGTTCCCTCTGCCTACCCTGCAGTGTGCGGGATACAGTGCAAAACTGAAAAAAAGTATAAACATTATATGTATACAAAATTATATTGCAATAATTACACAATTGTTAAAATGGGTTCAAATTCAGTTTCTCAAAAGTAATGACAAAGTTACATAGATACAAGTTGACCTAATAAAAGCAAAATAATTATCAAATAAACATATTTAAATTGTCTTATGTAAATTAATCTTATGACTAAATATATAAAATGGATACATCTGTAGGACATGTATGGGTTAGTAAATACAACGTTAATGTTCTTCCGGCACTAAGCGGACGTTGATGTCACAGCGGAAGAGACTGCAATGGCAATTACTCAATATTTATATTAGAGGAATTGTCGGTTTGTTCGTTTGTTTGATACTTATATTATAGTTTAATGTTTTATGCTTACCTTACTTAAATAAATTTTGTGCCTGACTGACTGTTAGGCTTTGAAGTTCTTTAAGTAATTTATTTATTATTTTATTTTATTTTTTGAGGCCGCCGTGGCGCAGGGGGGGGGGAAGGCGACGATTGTGGGTTCAATCCATTCTCGAAGGAATGAATTATTATTTATTAATATTTTCATATTATCGCTCTGGCACTAAGGCAATAAATAGCCTGGCGTTGAGATTCGGCACTAAATACGGAATGCCTCTGAAAAACCGGCGAAAAGTGGGGAATGGAGTGTCTTAACACTAAGTTCCTTCTATCTACCCTGCTGCGTGCGGGATACAGCGTGAAGCTGATTTTCCTATGCTAATTATTAGTTTGTGGCAAAGCTCGGCGTTGAGTTCTGCCACTTAACACGCAATGCCTCCAGAATTCGGCAGAAAGTGGGGAACATACTTAACTCTAGGTTCCCTTTGCCTACCCTGCTGTATGCGGGATACAGTGTGAAGCTGATTTTTATTTAATTATTAGTTTTTTTGGGTAGGCAGCAAGAACCTAGCGTTAAGATACGACAGTCTCTACCCCCGATAATTTGTCAAGGGTCGAGACAGTAAGAACGAATTTATTTTTTATGAGATACATTTCAACTTAAAGAACAATACAAGCTTCATCAAAATCGGTTCAATGGTTTTTGTAGTATGCAATATCCATGTATGTATGTCTGGAGTGAACGTGTACTATATAAGTAAGTAACAATAAAACCACTTCAAATACTGTCAGTAGCTGAGTTACTGTTTATTACATATCTAGGAAAATTAGATATTAAAAAAATATAAAAATGATTAGAGAAGATTTAAAAACGGTGTAACACAAAGTCAATCCGACCGCACGGTATGCAATCAGATTTTCCCGTTTAAACCACTGCAAATATTTTTTCGTTTGAATCTAAACTTTTTACGGCCGTCTCCTTCTTTAAGCTGAAATATTTTAAAATATTTTTTTGATTGATTTGATTTTGTTTCCTTATAATAAAGTTGTGAAATTTGTATATTAATAAGTATTGAGGCCGTCGTGGTGCAGTGGCACAATATCTGACTGAAAAAACGACGGTTGTGGCTTTTAACCCACTTGGGGTAATAAAATATTTATATACGACTCGCTAGCGTCAGGGCAAAGAGCGGCGTTGAGTTTCACCCCTTGTACACAACACCAGCTATAGGTGCGTTGTCGGCCTTAATCTTAAAAATTTCACATTTGTAATACAGGCTGACGTGGCGCAGTGGAAGACCGCCGGACTTTAAGTATGAGAGGTTGCGGTTTCAATTTCAACTGGAGGAAGTATATAATTTTTATTTACCTGTTCTGCCAAGACAACTGGCACGTAAAGATGCAAGATGAAGCATGAAGCTAACATTTGCAAGGCTATCTCGTATTAACATACCCAATGGATTTTTTTATGTCAATATCTGAAAAGTTAAAAAGATACAAAGCAGCAATAGCAAGGTGGGATTTAAAACCGTGCCTCTTTGGAAACCGCCCAAGAGGCGCGGGTTCAAATCCCGCTACGTTAATTTTTTTTATAATCAGCTTCACGCTGTAGGGTAGGCAGAGGGAACCTAGTGTTAAGACACTCCGTTCCCCTCTTTCTGGCGAATTCTGGAGGTATTGCATGTTGAGGGGCAGAACTCAACGCCGCGCTTAACCTCGACACCAGAGCGAAGAAATGGAAATATAAATTTAAGTAAATATTTCATCTCCTCGAGTGGGGATCGAACCCACAACCAGTCGGTTTTACAGTCACACCTCGTGCCGCTGCGCCACGACTGGCCTCAATTTTTTTATATGTTCTCTAAAAAGTATGAAATGTATCTTTTTGACTTTGTGACTTTACATAAAATTAAAAAAAAATGTAAGATACATTTCACTTTCACACTAAAATAAAAAAAAATATTGCTAAAATATTCTTCTGAAACAATTTAACTTTTTTAAAAAACGGAACATCTGATAATAACAGTTCTTACTGAGTTTGGGAACAAACAAAGGGATCTTTTATCTCATTTTGCAATCGGAAAGAGTACGAAAAGCCTTTGAGGAGTGAAAGGTCGCCAAATGCATGTAAATCGTGGTATTTGTGTTCGAATGCTGTTGGAATCTCAAATGTAGAGAAGAAATAAAAAAATAGCTTCGCAGTCAAATAATAGCATTATTATTAAGTTAATTTAGTTTAAATTAAAACGTAACCTTTGATTTACTTGTTTTTATACTTTTTGTACGGCTGAAAGGTAATTTTTACTTTTCTATTTGAAAATGGATTACAGATTTTCACGTAGTTTTGAAAATTAGGCTTATTAAAAAAGTGTTAAATAAAGAGTCAGTCGCGGCGGTGGAGCAAAAGTGTAAACAAGATAGGTTGTGGATTCGATTCCTACTCGAGGAAATTGAAAATTTATATCTTTCCTTTCCTTGCTCTGGTAACGAAGCAAAACACGAGGCTGGCTTCTACTATTCATTTAACACACTTACAGAACTAGAACTAGCGGAAAGTCAATAAGAACGGACTCTTATCAGTAGGCTCCTAGCTTCCCCAGAGTAACCCTGCTATATGCGAGAAAACAGCGTGAAGTTAAAAATGTTGCAAGGTAATCTAGTGTACCAAGTAATACTTTTCGTTTCAGTTTCACTTTTTGAACCTTCGAGACATTACCTGTTAAATGGCGAAACTAAAAAAGGCTAAATGAAAATATTGTTAATGAATAAAATGCTTATTATTTATAAGTTGAAGCATACCTTTGCTGTTGGATTTAATATCTGAAACAAAAAAAAAAACAATATCTAAAAAAAACAATAATGTGTAAAATATTATTTCAATATTTACCACTTTGGATAAAAGTCATAAAGATAATTTAAGTAGAATATAATAACATAACATTTAAACCTTTGTTATATTTGAAATGTCATAGCTCTATAACAATTAAAAAATACACCTTATTACAATCAATTAGTTTTAGAACTAGCCCTAAAAATATAAAAAAAAATATTGAAAAAATGAAAAATATTGTATTTTCATTTCCTCGTTCTGGTAACGATGCAAAGCGTGGCGTTGAGTTTCGCCATTCATTACGCAATTCCTTCAGAATTAGGCGGAAAGTGGAGTACGGAAGTGTCTCAAGGGGAACAGAATGTTCTAAAGCTAGGTTCCCAGGGTTCCTTTGCCTAATTTGTTATAAGCAGGATACAACGTGAAGTTAAAAAAAAACATAAAAATAGTCAATTAACGATAAAATCTACTTATATATATATCCTTAATTAATTATTTAATATGTAGTAAATGATCTATTTAATAAGTAATTATGAAAAATAAATCATTTTCCTCCAAAGACTTTTTAGTAAGCGAGTTTAGTAAGTGAAACAAAGAATACATACATATAAAAGAGCACAGTGACGACAAAAATATGAGCAGTTGGCAGCATCTGGTCAGAATATTTGGTGCATTTTTTGTAAAGCTCACCAGTACCACTAGATGACTAAAATTTACTTACCATACCAATAGACTACGACTAGACACGATACGCTCAATGTATATACATCGAGTGTCTCTGTATGAACACGAGTGTCTCTAATCGCAATATTTATTGAGTGTTTAGTATAGTTGACAAGTTTTCGAAGCTTTGACATTTTCAATATGTCTTAGTTCAGTTTATGTCGTTGAAGTGTTGAAGTGTTGAGTGGAACTCAACGTCGCGCTTCACCTCGTTACTAGTGCGAGGAATCGAATCCACAACCTGTCCCATTTACAGTCGCACGCTTGTGCCTCTGCGCTATGACTGGCCTCCATAATAAAGTAAAAGTACTATCAGCTTTCCTGAACATCCACAACTCAAAATCCACAATCTCTCAGAACCTTTTGTACGATATTCAAGAGGAGCGGCTTCAAATCCCTCTACATAAAATTCAAAAATGCATTTTATACGAATTCTAAAAAAAGTATTCTTCTAATAATCAAGTTATAACTTTAAAATCATAGAATTCATAATAAACAAACAGTAAATAAAACGAAACCGAGTACTTCTAAAGTAATATATTTAACAAAATTACGTATCTAATATTATATTTACAATTTCCCTAAGCTCTTTAAACGGGAAGGCTCTTGGTGTAGAAATCGGAGCGCGCGTAATACTCCTCCAGTGCCGCAAGAGTACTTTGCTCTTGTTACATTATGGGTTCTTATGGCGTTGAGTTTTGGTTATAAAAATAAAAGATAATGTCTATATTTAGTAATTTGTTCTGAATTTTCATATCATATTTTTTGATTTTTTAGTTTCTTGTCTTGTTGAATTTTCGATTATTTGAAATGAATGTTACCACATAATATACTATTTACTTATTTAGAAAACCTATAAAAAATGTAACGTAACGGGACTCGAACCCGCGCCTCCTGGAAACCAGGCGCTCTGATCACTGAACCATACGTTCAAATTTTTTATACGTTTTCTAAATAAGTATTTTTCTTTCCTAACACTTTAACAGGATTAACACTAGTTCTTTATATTTTATAGCACGTTTATCCAACTGTTTTAAAGAGAAAGAAAAATTTAAAATATAGATCCTTTTGTTAATTCAAATCATATTTAGGGAAACAACCTCATATTATTTACATTAGATCTTCAGTAGTAGACTAAACACTAAGTTTCTGTCCAAAACGAGACTCGCAAATCATGAAAATGTAAATATGCGTAAAGTATAATAAAAGAAAGATATTGTGATATATTAGAACACAGTTTCGTGGTGTTAAGTTAACACGAAATATCGCGCAAATTAAATGGAAAGAGGGAAATGGAGCGTCTTAACACTAGGTTCCAGATACAGCGTAAAGCCAAAACAATTTTTTTATAGCTGTTGAGGATTACAAGCATTTATTTAATTATTTTTATACTCATTTAATAAAATAAGGCCAGTCGTGGCGCAGCGGCACGAGGTGTGACTGTAAAACCGACTGGTTGTGGGTTCGATCCCCACTCGAGGAGATGAAATATTTATTTAAATTTATATTTCCATTTCTTCGCTCTGGTGTCGAGGTTAAGCGCGGCGTTGAGTTCTGCCACTCAACACGCAATGCCTCCAGAATTCGGCAGAAAGTGGGGAACGGAGTGTCTTAACACTAGGTTCCCTCTGCCTACCCTGCTGTGTGTGGGATACAGCGTGAATAAAAGGAATAATTTCAAATATATAATTATCAACATATTTTTAAGGAAATGAAATAAATTCTTGTAATAAATTTCCACTCGTAAATTACTCAAACAATGCGAAGTTATAAGAAACTTTCGTGATAGCAGTTTTCACTTCAATATATCAATATCTAGATTGTTTGTTTCAAACATTATTTTGGTAAAAATTTTAAAGTGTATCTTAATATTTTTCATATTTAATAAAAAAAATCGGACAAGCGCGAATTAGGTTCGCACACCGAGGGTTCCGTACAACAATTGGAGGTCAGATTTTTCTAAGTAAATTTAGAAAAATGATTTTTTCAGAAAATCATGGCACCACAGATCTGAGAATATGGTTTGAATTTCAACACGGTATGTCGAAGCATTCTTGAGATATAGGTTCTTGACAGACAGATAGACAGACAGACGGACGGAAAGACAATAAAGTGATCTCATAATGTTTCCTTTTTTCCTTAAAAGGTACGGTACGGCACCCTAAAAAGAATTTCGTTTCACATGATTATTCTGTGATTTTATTTTAGTAGATACGGGCACTATATAGAGCCAATTCTAGGTAACGGTATGATCTGCTAATATAATCTGCACATAAATAGTATACATATAAATAATATTGAAGTGTATGTCTGTGATTTCAAAACAGCTGTGATTTTCCAAGTACGTATAGTTATTTGCATTATATAAAAACAGAAAAAAACTATAACAAAACAGTTTTTGTTATTTTTCTGTTTTTCTTTCTGTTGTCCGGGCACCTCCATCCCCGGAACAGCTGAACCGATTTTTATTAAACGACCGACACGAGTACCTTCCGCCTAGATAAATATGAAAATACTAAATCTAGTTTTATAATTATGTTCTGTTACAAAATGTTTTAAGAATATTTGGACAAAGTCAAGCAGGATCAATAGCTATAAATATGTATACTTCGTCCGTTACTTTTAAGAGCCTTCTCATGTCTTCAATTAAAAAAATAATTAGTATCGTATTTAAGCATTTTGTAGACTGAAATTTTAAATTTTAATTTCTAAAATTTTAAAAGTTATTGATAATTATGGTGTAATTTTTAAGTACTAACTACCTTGTATGGTATTTTTTTATTTATTAAGTGAAGAAGCTGCTATTATGTAAAATATGTCAAATCCTGATTGTTGTCATAACCCCTGCGACTTCATTTAAACAACAGTAATCTAATGTAATATAAAATAAGAAAATTTATTTAATATGTAGCTTTTTGAATTCATAAAATACATGAGGCCGTCGTGGCCCAGTGGCACTAGGCTGTGACTGAAACGCGACGGTTGTGGGTTCGATCCTCACTCGAGGAAATGAATTATTATTTCTTAATATTTTCATTTCTTCGCTTTGGCACCAAGGCAAAAGTTCGGCGTTGAGTTCCGCCACTTAGCACGCAATGCCTCGAAAAATTCGCTGGAAAGCGGGGAATGGAATGTCTTATCACTATGTTCCCTCTACCTACACTGCTGTGTGTGGGATACAGCGTGAAGCTGTTTTTTTTAAATTTTATTAAACACAAAGATTTTTGGATAAATAGACAAAGTGATTTAATATTCCAATCACAATTATTATTTTCTCCAAATACCGGATTTTCAGCCTCCTCACACATCTTAGCTGTAGCAAAATGACGTAACTATTTTAATGAAAAAGAAATTCTTTCGTACTTCCAGCCTCTTTAATATTCAGAAGCTGTATTCAATTCAAAACAAGCAAAGTGTATTTTTAAACAAAACCAGGAAAGGGCGGTATAATTTCCCGAGAATGGTTCCGTATGAATCGGGTACTGAACGATATTTTTGAAATCTACACTTAAAGAAAAATATATAAGTTATCATTATAACAAATATACCTATATGTACATTCATATGTTGCAAAACGAATTTCAAACGCACTTTAACTATTTACAAATATATTTTTTTCAATTTTGCTCTTTCACTTAAAGAAAGAGAAGAGAGAGAATTTATCATCATCTTACATAAACACAAGCATCGATGGTTAAGTGACGGAGTCCAACGAAGGAGTTTGTTTTTTATTACTAAAAACGAAAAACTAAGAAAAAACCTATGTGTGGCATTAAGATCATTTGAATGTCATGCATGATATAAATATCATGTACCATTATATTAATATTGTATTTATCAATAAAATCTTTAGCTATATATTGAAAATATTAACTGTTGAGTTTTTTGCTGGCTCTTTTGAGCAGGAATTCCTATCGGGCCTTTAGTGTTTTATGTTTAATCGACGATTCAAAAATGCATGCATAACTCTACTTATATAAAGAATATATTGGATTTGAATTTGAAACGATATGAAGCTTATTACAAATACTGGCAAATTTACTTGAATTAATTAAACAGACGATTTTTTTTATACACTTCAACGAAATGTCAAAACTGAACATATAAATGTAGAAAACAATAAATCTACGCTCTCAATTTTTTTAAACGACAATTGCTTTATCAGCCAACGCTGTAAAAAAGATGGCATCAAAATCATATAAATATTAAAAGATATAAGTTATTATATTTACAAATATGGCTCTAAACAATTTTATAAAACATATTTAACAAGGAACCCAAATCAAGAAAAAAATAAACTCGATGCCATTTCGGGGCACGTACCAAATTTACGCTTTTACTTGATCTCAAACCTGATACTCGATATGGTATCCAATCACTGAGCATACGGGCACGTGACAACCGGTTTTCCACCGATAAGCCTTTGTTGGTAATCTCAAAAACGATTTTATGCTTGTTTATACCCCGTTTAGAGATAACGTTGCTTTATATGGGTGAAAATAATTTAGACCCTGTCTTTGTATTGGTGTCAGTATATATTTATATATTCAAAATATACTTAAAAAATATAGGTTGTTCAGTTAGTCACATGTGACTGCTACCGGTGGTCCTCGGTTCAATTTTTATTTGAGCAAGTTTTAGTAAAATCAATGAAGCATAGCAGTATACTCAGATATAACTATTACTAGTGTAATATTTGTAAATAAAACTAAACATAAATTTAAAGAATTTTTAAAATTTCTAGCAACTTAAGGTAATATCCGAAATGAGCGTCTTCAATCAAACAAATTCTTTGACTTCTTTACAATATTATTGTATATGTATATTAAAATAATAATTATATTATATTATATTACAAATATATAATATTATAATAAGACCAGTAGTGGCGCAGGGGCACAAAGTGTGGCTGTAAAACCGACTGGTTGTGGGTTCGATCCCCACTCGAGGAGATGAAATATTTACTTAAATTTATATTTCAATTTGTTCGCTCTGGTGTCGAGGCTAGACGCAGCGTTGAGTCCAGCCACACAATACGCAACGCCTCCAGAATTCGGCGGAAAGTGGGGAACGGAGTGTCTTAACATTAGGTTCCCTGCTGTGTGCGGGATACAGCGTGAAGCTGATTTAATTTTTAATTTATAATCTACATTTATATAAAATAATTTCCACAAACTTTGCACTGTCGCTGCAAATTTCAGATTATTCTGATAGCGCGACAAGCGAAGCCACGGGCTGTCGCCTATACATCATGTTCATATTATAATTAACGGCATCTGCAACTAATTGGACAGTTGTGACGTCGAATACAACTAATTAATAGCTGTACTGTATGAATATTATATTAAATGTTATACGATATATTATTTTATTTTACATATTTTTCTCTTAAGTACATGAGCTATAGTTTTTTTTATATGTGAATTTTGATTTTTTATATGACTAGCGATTCATTTTGCTTTGTCCACATTACCATAGGTTTATAAAATGATTACATTTTAACATGTGAAAACATTTAAACAAATAAAATTTGATATTTGAAAGAGACAAAGAAAGGACGGAATGCAAGATAAGTGTAAGTGGTAAGGTATTAGAACAGGTGAATGAAGTGGTATACTTGGGAAGTATGTTCAGTAGAGATGGAAGATACGAGATGGATGTGGAAAGGCGTATTGCTGCCGGTAACAAGGTTAACGGAGCCTTAGCTGCATTGATGAGACGGCGAAACGTCAGCACAGCTGCGCGTTCGGCCGTACACAATGCAGTTTTGGTATCGACTCTGTTATACGGTAGCGAAACGTGGGTATTACAGAAGAAGAATAAAAGAAAGATGAATGCTGTGGAGATGTGATCTCTTCGTAGGATATGCGGAGTCAGCTTAGCTGATCGAATCCGCAATGAAGAGGTACACAGAATGGCAGGTACTAGCGAGGATGTCACGGTGAGAATGAAGAAGAACGTGCTCAGCTGGTTTGGGCACGTCGAACGAATGAGTGATGAAAGAATGGCAAAAAAGATTTATGATGGAAAAGTGAGCGGTAAAAGAGGTAGGGGGACCTCGGTTGACCTTCGAAAACACAGTATCAAAGATACTGGAGGAAGGTCACGTAAAAAGCATGAGGATCCCCCGGAGGGCATGTAGGAAGAGGTTGATGAGAGAGGATGAGGCGAAAGAGGTATGTAGAGACCGTAGCGTTTAGCGCTCCGTTCTCCCTGACTACCCCGCTAGGGATAAAGCGTAAAACTAAGTTAAGTTAAGTTAAGTTGTTAAAAAAAATTGAAAATAATATATTTGTCTTTATATATGTATTTGTACGATGGTGTATGTATATATAATGTTATCATAAGCAGAAAGTTTAAAAACTAAACGTGTAAGTTGTTTATTTAATAGTCGGTAAGTTTTTAATAGTTTGTTCATAATAATTTCAGTAGCAGCGGCATTTTTTTAGTGTTCTAGTAGTCGAGTTTTAGTTTTTAAACTTTCTTTTTGTTTAACTTATTTTGGAGTTACGTGAATTCGTGTTGGGTACACTTATAATGCAGGGCGGACCTAATATAGCAGTTAAGGTTTTATTGTTTCAAATTGTATTTAAAATTGTAGGTAAGAAGTGATTTTATAAATTCTTGGAATTATCAGGTTATTGCAAACAAAGACTGAGCAACAGTTATTAATGTTTACATACTTGAAATGTGCTAAGAAAGCTCTCTCATTTGATACTCCACACGACATCGTAAAGATTTTTTTTTGTTTATTACTTTAAGTCCCTTAGAGGGCACAGTAGTCAATTTAATGTTAGGTCATTTAACTTATAACTAGCTTACAATCAAGAGGCTTCTAACGGCACCTCATTTGTCTAATTATGATTACTAGTTTGGAAGTTCTGAGGGAACAGATGAACATCCATACCCACATACATACAGATTAAAATCATAACTCTCCTTTTTCAAGAGTTGGGTAAGAGAATAAGATATATAACATTTTAAATATTAAAAAAAATGGTTGTATTACCACATTTTATCTAGCTATTAAAATAAGAATATAAATACTAATAAAACATCAATTTATTTGTATTTTTGTTTCATGCATCACTGCATTGTGTATTGTCCATCATTAATCAATACTTAATTACCTAAACAATTTTTCGATAACTAGATGCTATATCCCGCACATGTCAGAGTATACAGAGGGAACCCAGGGAACCTACTTTAATAATTTTCCAATGCATAGCACAATTTTCAAGACATTGCGTGTTGAATGGTGGAACTCGATACGTTTTGTCTTATTACAAATCGAACCCACAATCGATGTTTACATGCATAACCTCTGCCGCTGCGCCACGATATCCTCAAAAAAAAAAATAGGTATATAAATAAACAAATAGGCATAAGCTATATAAAATGAAGTACACTTTAGGGGGCTCTAACTAAAATCGAGAGGCGATCTCGAGGGGCGCCGAATGACTTTTATTTCGGGAATAGCATGTGCCGACAGTCTTTTCCTACTCTTTTACATAGTTTCAGTTCCGTTTTAAATTCTTTTTTGTATATTTTTAACAGTATTAATGTTTAACTGATAAAAATATTATAATACTTGAATGGTTTAAATAAACAAAATAAATTATTATTACAGTAAATGACAAGCCAATGTATAAGTAGTCCATTTATTGACAAATTATCAATCTAACGTATATTTGATTGAGAGAATCAATTTTTTTTTAATATTAAAATTTTTGTATACGTTGTCCAAAAAAAACTGGAACCCGCATCCTTTGGAAACCGTTACACCACTAAAGAACCGACCATTAAAGAATACGTTCCTATAATGCTACGTCAAAATTATTATTAGTTACAAATTTTTTATCTTGTCAGTATTTTGTCATCGTCTTGTAGGCAGAGTTTCCTGCTACAGCTACCCAAATATATTCAAATGTTCAAAATTATCGTTTGATAAGAGAGTAAAAAATTTCTCTTTTGAAACAATCCAAAACTTAGTAATGAAAATATATTAATTATTCATCACAATTGAATATAAAATAAAACCGTACAAGCGTGAGTCAGGCTCGCCCACTGAGGATTACGTACAAAAATTGGAGGTTTCGAGCCTTCTCTGAAATTCAAGCTTAGCTTAGTCATAGCTCTTTCATATGATACTTCACTTGAACTAACGGCTTTAATACCAAATTTTGCCTCACTTTACGGGTATTATTTTTTAGGATTTAACCACAAATGTATAGTTTTCAGATTTTGTCCTATGTAGGTACTAGCTGCCAAATTTCATAGTTTTTGCTATATAAACGGCCACATCTTCTAAAGTAAATGTAAAAATACATTTTTTCAGGAAATCAAGGGGCCATAGATTTGAGTGTATAGTTTGAATTTCAACTCGATGTCTCCAAGCGTTTCTGAGATAAAGGCTCTTAAGAGACAGATAGACAGACAAACAGAGAGACAAGTGGATGGACAACGAAGTGACCTTATATAAGGGTTTCTTTTTACCTTTTTTCGGTACGGAACCTTAAATAACGTATTCGATACTAAAATTCAATGGACGAAGTTTAAACAAAAAACCAAATCTAAACTTCTAAACATCACAAATCATGATATATGAACGTAGTTACATCAATAACTATTTATAACCTATTGCTATCATATGTCGAGTGTCGACACCCTTATACGATAACGGGGTTATAAAGGGGTGCTATTTTTAGTTATTTCTCCACCTGGGCCTAATGTTCAATGTTCAATCATCATTAATAGCCGTTCAACCCTAACTTTTAGATCTAAGGTTAACGAGTTGCTCTAGGTAGCGCCATATGTCAAACCAATATGAAATGGCTTAAGGGTCCCGGGGGAAAAATCGAATACTATTTAAATGGCGGAAAGTTAAAATTAAATGCTTATAATATGTTAACAGATTTTGTTTGTCAGTCCTGTTATAAATCAGTTTGAGTAAATTAATTATTTTTGTGATAATATTATCGTTGAAACCTTTATATTTACTCACGTCATATAGTCCAATCCTTAATGTGGATTTTACATGGTAATAATAGTGGATTTAAATTTTTTATAAATTTTATTTTCTTCCCGACCAGGAATCTCTACAACGCTCACGTTTAAATTGTTTTTTTTTTTTAATTCACGATGTATCCCACTTATAGCAGAGTCGGGAACCCGAACCTAGTATTAGATATTCTGTTCTCTTAAAACACTTCCGTTATGTACATTACGCCGTGCACGCTTTACCATAGCATTTAAATTAAAATATTAAGTATTTCATTTCCTCGAGTGGGAATAAACCCAAAATTTATTGTTTACAGTCGAACGCTTGTGCTCCTGCACAACGACTGGAACTTTTAGTAAAATGTTTTTTTAAACTATTGATATTAGACTTTCTACTCGACGGCTAACTACCATCAATAAACAATATGGAAGTAAACAAAGGGTTTGATTGATTATACGATGATAAAAATAGAGGTAGAGTAGAGCGGATGTACTGAACGATGTTTGCAAATATTATTACATTACATGCTCTTGGTATGATGTGGGTGGCCCTTGGATCTGCAGATTAATTCAATAAATAAAATAATTTAATATAAAAAACAATGATAGTATTGTAAAATGTACTGCATTTTTCAAATTACAAGTAAGAATTACGAGTTCCTTCGAGTGTCGTTAACTAAGATGCTAATTTCATAGAAGAATAAATAACCTCGAGATCCACTTAAATGCAAACGGAGTTTAATTCACGAGCTTATTATTATACCAGGTAAGACAGCTTTAGTTGAATTGTCCTGTCTGTGCTTAATATGCATTAGCAATTTCTGTATTGATATCTGACTGTAAACGCGACGGTCACGGGTTCGATTCCGCCTCGAATAAATGAAATATTTTAATTTCCTTAACTTAATGTTACTAGAAACATAAACTTCTGATATTCATTACGCAACATCTCAAAAATTGGACGGAAAGTCTGGAATGGAATGTCTTACCATATCTGGGATACAGATTTAAGCTAGCAATTTACTAAACGAAATTAAAAAAAAAATTAACGAAAAAAAAATACTTCGAATATATGTGTTACATTATAATTATTTAATAACGATTTTACTGAATTAAGCCTTCATATTAAATACGTTTAAAAATTTATCACAGGACAACCGCTTACGCACGATTTGGGCTTGATTGAGCATAACACTCAAAGTTATATTTCAATATACATGTTGAGACTGAGAGCGCTTGTATTTTTACAGTTGGAATAGTACAGAATTAACTTGATTTTTACATGATTTTTATAAAATTGTGTGGTTTCCTTTTCCACCGACTCCGACTTTTACCGTTTAGCGAGGAATTTAGAGAACCTAGTGTTAAGGTACATTGTTCTCAGTTTTAAATGGGTTCGCCTATGTCCCCAGTAATAGCGGATATATACATGGAGGACTTTGAGGAGATGGCTCTTAGCTCTGCGCCTTGTCTACCTAGGATATATAAGCGGTACGTAGATGACAATTTTATCTACGGACAATATTTATATATTCTTAAACCATCTTAATTCTATTAATAACAATATTCAATTTACAATAGAATTACAGGCTAATAATTCCTTAGCTTTCCTCGATGTGTTAGTCATAAGAAATCCCAATGGCACAATAGGCCACACAGTATACAGGAAACCCACGCACACCAATACATATCTCAATGGTGAATCGCACCACCACCCTACACAGTTATCTACCGTTGGCAAATCTTTGTTTCAGAGAGCCCACCACCTCTGCGACGCTGAACATCTAGGGGACGAGCTTCGCCAGGTGAAGAATTCCCTTCACCAGAACAAGCTGTCAGTTCCCCGCCAGCGTTGTCAGAAGACCAGCAAGCACCCACACTAGAGAGACAGCCGGCATTTCTACCATATGTGAAGGGGGTTACAGACAGGATTGGCAACATCTTAAGAAGAGCTTCTATAAAAACTATATTCAAGCCTAACAAGAAAGTGAGCCAATTCTTGAGACCAGTGAAAAGTAACATTCCTTTACAGTGTGCAGGTGTATACAAACTAGATTGTGACTGTGGCTTATCATACATTGGTAAAACAAAGAGAAGCATCGGTGTTAGGGTGAAGGAACGCATCTCCGATATCAAGAATGGGCATGTATTAAAGTCAGTTGTGTGTGAGCATACTGTGGATAAACCTAGCCATTAGCGCGCGAGGCTATTGAAATACAAAAACATCCTAATTTCAATAGAGAGGACAGCTGGAAGCTTTCTAACACCTGGGACCCACTCATTAAATCATTGAAGTCTCAAACCCACCATACCAGGGGGCAAAATACAGTTAGCTCATTCTGCAAGAATCCAGGACAGTACGCGAGGAAATTAAGAAATCGTTGGCGGTAGTTTGATAAAATAATTATGTCAACTGACAGACGAATGCCACCTCAGTCTACCCGTGACCACGGACTACTGCAAAGTGTTCGAAACGTCGGGTTTCCAAAAATGTATAAAAGTACAAAATATACGCGATTAATCCAGTTAAAGGAGTTTTATTTAAAATGTGTAATAATCGTGAAAATCAAAGAACATTATTGTTCTCAGTTCTTTTCTTGTTTAAAATATCTACATTCCATATTGGCGGCGCTTAATCAGTTAATTACTTAATCAGGAATTTCACGCCTGCACTTTACGGCAAATTTTAGCTACATCGACTTTTCAGAAGCGAATCTCAACGCCGTTTTTAGAATACCAGAGCGGTGAGAAGAAAATACTTAAAATATATTTAACCGAGTAGAGTCGTAGGACAACCGTCGCTTTTACAGACCCTTTGCCATCGAGCCATGACGGTGGCTTTACGTAATAAAAATATTTTAAAATATAAACATTCAATTGAGTCAGGTTTGAACCCATTACCGCTAACCGACTGTGTGATAACGAAAAGATTTATTATCGTACGTGTAACTTTTTTGGTACTATATCTGGCATTCAATACTCAATACATAAAGTTCAATACTTTCATACAATAGGATTCATTTGTACCGATAGAGACCTAGTATTGAGCGTCTATGGGGAAATGTTAGAATCATGTGATGAATAAAAATAACGAAAAAAAGGAATAGAGTGCTTGAAAATATTTTATAAGGACTTATTATAAAATATATTTCAAGCACTCTATCCCTTTTTTTATTCGTCATTTCATATATTATTTTTATGCATATTTTATTATTTTTTATAAAAATGGTAGGTTGATATGATTATCATATTTCCTAAATCAGGTAAATACGGATAGAATATAGAATAGGGAAGAAGAGGACAGAGTGTCTTTACATGTTCTCTTAGCCTGCTTTATATTTGAAATTATACGTAAAGCTAAAAAATATTGTTATAGTAAAAATATTTTGCAAATGGAACCAAATATTACTATTATTCTATTACTTTTGTTAGAATTTTTTGTTTCAAGTCTCTCGCTGTATCTCATCAATAACAGAATAAGCAAAACTTTGGACGTATTGCACATCGAGTAACTGTACTCAACGCTACGCTTTGGCTTGTCCCTCGAATGGGAATAGACTGCACAACCGTCGCTTAAAAATGTCATGCTGCTGGGTAAAAACGGACTCAATAAAAAATAAAGAATCACAAAATGCATTTGTTAGTAAATAATTGTTAAATAATATTTTAAATAATATAAAATATATATTTTAATGATACAGTGGTTGGTTGCCTCTTTCAGCTTTATTTTGAAGATTAAATAAAACATCTCAATTGTATACGTCTGATCGTTGATGTAAAGAATACTAGATGGTATAAAAATAATTGTAATTAGTAATTGTGAATTGGAGTTCATAAATGTCAGTTTTAAGTAAGATATCATTACTTACATTATAAAGCTGAAGAGTTTTTTGAACGCGCTGATCTCAGGAACTATATATAGGCTCTGTCGGCGCCGTTTTGCCTGCGTCGGCCGTGTATCAGTAGCACTAAGAATCATTTTATTTATCGTATCAAGCTACCAATCACGGGCCGCATATATGCATGCGTCATGCCATCCAAAGATTTTTTCTAGCGGTGTACAGTTGCTCCGCGAGTCACTTTTCAAAAACTTCCACGAGAGAACCATAACCTCCACCACTCCTCGCACGAGGCCTATTATTATTAAAGACATACAAGAAGAAGTGTCTTTTTATTTCTTTTTTTTGGTCGTCTCGAACAGGCTCGAATGGAAACATCCTATTATTTTTTGATGTGTTTCCTAGATATTTCATTTTTGAACTGTAAAACTATCTTTTAATTGAATAATTGCTTTATATGTGGCAATGGGAGCTACCAAGTTAGGATCTGAAGATGGAATCCCAGAGAAATTGGGGGAACCCTTTAAATTCTATATAAATGTACACATAGCACGTGTCGTACTTGTGTTTCTATAACTTCTTATTTACAAATTTGCTTCTTGCAGTCATTATCAGATGACATTGCTAAGGTAATGGCGATAGGTGATCAACTCCTCAACGAATCGAATATTTTTCTCCGCTTACCAGTATTATATACATAAATTCCAAAACAAAAGGCTGTTCCAGACGCCACAGTTCCATAGAGTCTCGGTACACACTCGTACTCTTATTAAAGGGCGAATTATTTATGTGGGCAGTCTCTTACAGCTTGTATTTAATTTGCTACCTCCGCACCTGTGGCTTTGTTTATTTCGGGAATTCAAGAAATGGATGGTGCATATTGTGTGAGATGGAGACCTTGATACCATTTGTCGGGGATTAGATAAAAATATGCTCTTCAAGTACTGATTATTTACAATTTTGGACAGCTTGATTAATCATAGGTGTATTATTTGACTGATTCTAGAAACGATGGTTGTGGGTTCGATTGTCACTCGGTGAACATTTTAATTTTTTTTTCTCTGTTAACAAGACCTTGAGTTCAGCCAATCAATACGTAACGTTTTCAAAATGGAGCAGTGTTTGGGAAATGGAGTGTCTCAACACTATGTTTCCTCCGCCTGCCCTAGCCTTGACAAGCAATATTGATAAAAAAATATGATTTAAATTATGATGCCGAGTAGTAAAATACCGTTAACCTTATTTAGTAGAATTGATAGAAAAGGTACTGAAATTTAAAATTTTTGCGTATTCAATAAAAATCCATCGGGACTATCCAATATCATAATTGACACATCCTATCATCGCTAACCAAGATATATTTTTATTCCTTAAAGATTTGAAATTGAATATTACTATTTTTATGAGAAAAGAAAGCTTAAATAACCCGACACTTAATGTGTAAAAATGTTCGTTATTATTAGCTTCAGGTAGCAGAGTAGGCAGAGGGGGCTAATGTTAAGACACTCAGCTTATCGCTTAACACTAGGTTCTCAAGTTTCCTCTACTTACCTTACCATGCGTGGGATACAGCGTAAAGCTAAAAAATCATACTTTTTTATTTTCATACTTCATCGCGTATATAACAGGGTAAACAAAGATAACCTAGTGTTATTTAACTGTTCCCAATTTTCTAGTTTTCACTAGGAACTAGTGTTGTTTTTGTTTACTGTATTGTTTTTCATTGCGAAATGCGCAGTACCTGAGGATATATAACTTAACTTAACTTACCTTAACTTCACGCTTTATCCCTAGAGGAGTAGTCAGAGAGAACGGAACGCTACGGTAGGAGGATATGTAAACGTATTTTAAAATAATATACAACTTTTATCATAATAAGTTTAGCATTTTACTTACATAGCATATAATTTTCGTATATATAAGCATTATATTTATTGTTTTTCTTGTATACACTCTGTATTGTATGTTTTTGCTATCTCTATATCATTTTGTAACGAGCTCAGCTATATTTATAGTCTCTTCATTAGTTTCTCTTCAAGTACGTTGCTTTAAAAAGTCTGTTTCTTAGAGTCTAGCCATAACAAGAACTAATCAGAGAAAAAATATATTCTAACGGTATGTTATATGTTGTGATTCAGTTCTGATTAGAATGCAATATATATAACACATGGAGTTGTGGGTTCATATACAAATATATTTTTGAAAGTGAGTAGAGTTGCGTCACTAAACACCCAATTTCTTGAAAACTAGGTGGAAATAAAGTCAATACTACATTTCAACATTAGGATTCCTCTACATACTCTTGATATATTGAATATTCAGCGTTTAGCAAAAAAAATGTATGAGCTGATTCATTTCTTATATCATTTCAACCCATCACACACATTTTGTAGCGAACCTGGCCTAATTTAAAACACTTATTTAAGACAAAGACCAAGACTAGGCGCGGCGTTGAGTTCTGCCACTCAACACGCAATGCCTCCAGAATTCGGCAGAAAGTGGGGAACGGAGTGTCTTAACACTAGGTTCCCTCTGCCTGCCCTGCTGTGTGCGGGATACAGCGTGAAGCTGATGTAATTTTTAATTTGATTTTTTTAAGACAAAATATTGCAATATTATAGATCATAAAATATAGACTCCATTTTAGCCTAAAACCTAGCAAAACTTGAGTATTTGGCTGGTAAAACAAAAGGATCTCACTATCCTAGTTCCAAAATATCCAAGATAAGCATCACCGTCCCTCCGAGGGACGTATGCTAAACCGTTAACGCGTACCGTGTGATGGGATGTACGTCATGATTTATGTGAGCCTGGTCCATTGTGCTCACGTTTGTTGGCAAATACGCGGGGAATGGCTGTAGCGGCTGACGTGACCTGTACTGGCTGGAATTAATTGCTTTGTGCCACAGTCACTGTGTGTGCGTTTTTGAAATGATTTTTTTTTGGCAAAATGCGGCGTTAATTTCCGCGACTGAATGTGCATTTTACATATAGAAAAATAGTAATGGATCATTTTGTTTGTTTGCAATTACTATTTTTTAGAGTTCAGTAGTGTAAGTAAGGCCAATAATGGCGCAGAGGCACAAGCGTGCGATTGTTTATGCGAGAGGTTGTGGATTCGATTTCCACTCTAGGAAAATTTTAATTCATACGATATTTATTTTTTTGATTTTATACAGTATTTCATATTTTCTTTAGCTCGCTCTGGTAACGACCACAGCCACTGTTTTTGGGTAGTCTTCGCATGGTAATAGAGATTTTATTTTTGATAAAGCGCGGCGTTGATGTCCGCTATTTAATGTCTCCAAAATTGATCGGTACTATGGGTAGGTGGCATCTTGAAACTACACTATCTGTCTGTCCGGCTACATGCAGGGTACAGCAATAACGACTCTTCGTTAGTCATTTTCTTCCCCTCGTTTCTAGTTCTCCTCGTTAGCCATCTTTATGTATATAGGCAGTAAAACTGTCTAAACTAAGTACTAAGTGATAGATCTCCGTTATCCTTATATTTTCAATAATGATGGCAATAACTTCTAAAGACGCAGTTCATCTAATCCAATCCTCATGTATGTATCACTTGGGCATTTTTAAACTTCATCTTTATCATTAGAGGCCAGTCGTGGCGCAGGGGCACGAAGTGTGACTGTAAAACCGACGGATATGGGTTCGATCCCCACTCGAGGAGATGAAATATTTACTTACATTTATATTTTCAGTTCTTCGCCCTGGTGTCGAGGCAAAGCACGGCGGTGAGTTCTGCCACTCAACACACAATGCCTCCAGAATTTGGCAGAAAGTGGGGAACGGAGTGTCTCAACACTAGGATCCCTCTGCCTACCCTGATGTGTGTGGGATACAGCGTGAAGCTGATTTATTTTATTTTATTTACCTCTATCATTTTTAGTTCTAGTAATGAATGTTACTATTTTTTAAGTAGTGGTAACGTAGTGTTAAGGCTCTTCGTAACATATCTGTCTAATTTACGGGAAATCAGGTGATGAACTCAACGTTGCACTTTGTCTTGTTACTAAAAACAATTCAATCCCCTGAATGGGAACTGATCCCACAATCATTGCGTTTACCTAACAGGCTACGCTGCTGCGCCACAACGGCCTCTATAACTAGTAATATTATTAGAACATGAGTAGATTTAAAAACAAGCTGAGCTTATACTATTCTATGTGCATGTTATATGGAAAAACATGTAAACTTCTAGGAAGTTACCTAACGGTAACTCATTAAGGAGTTCTACTCGCGTGAATTTTGTGAACAAACAAATGTAAATCTTATAATCGGCTTTTCGTGTTATGTTTGAAAATTTATACTTTGTCAAACTTAAAGGTGTGGGTGTATTTTCTTTATATTTATGTAGGAGTTTATCTAAAAAGATATACACACACATACACACACACACATATATTTATATATATATATATAATTTGTTCGATTTCCACGGCCTTCCCAAGCGCGGTGTTGGGTTCCCGTACTGAACACGCAATGCCTCCAAAATTCGGCGGAAAAAGTAGAACGAAGTGTGCGGGAACTATTATAGGTTCCTTTTGTCTACCCTGCTTTGTGCAGCGCTGTATTTATACAGCGTCACGCAAAAAAACATTCTGTTTAGTTCTAAAATGTTTTTTTATTTTATATTATCGTTGCTACAAATCTTATAATTCTCATATAAAACGTTGTTTTTGTAATAAATCTAGAGACCCATGTCCAAAGCTGTCTCGGACAGGCTAATTTGAATTGTGGCTAAGGTATCTCTAAATAATGTAGCGACTGAAATAAATATATTTTGTTGTAGTTTGTAAATAGATTATTTTTTTTTGACAACAATTGTAATCAATCCGTTAGGGAAACATTTAAATGTAATCTGCGTTGTTGTTATAAAACTTTTTTTAAGGGAAGGATAAGATGCATACGTTTAAAAATTATAAATATCTTAGAATTCAGATCAGAAATATCAGAGACAGTCATACTGTGCCATGATAGGACTACAAATAATTTAGTTAGTCGACCCAATATCTCAAAAATTTTGCGGAAAATGGGAAACAGTGAGTTTAAACATTATTTTTCTTTGCCAACCCACACGTGAGACATAGCGTGAAAATAAACAAAAAAAAAACTATAAAAAATCATAAGAATAATAATTTATGTATATTTACACTTACAAGCACAATATATCAAATAATAAAGATTTGCGTAGAGATTCACAAGCCATTTCCCGTGGAGGGGTAATACAGTACTTTATATTCGTCGGTCGTGGCACTCCATCTGCACTTTACATGTGGATATGGAGCTTTTTATCAGATGTTGTGATTTCTTATATTTATCGAGTGTGTTAATATTCGCATTGTATGAACTTGTTTTGATGGTCAACTGGGTTAATATTCGCGTTGTATGAACTTGTTTTGATGGTCAACGGTGGTCAACGGGGTTCATTTTCACGTTGTATGAACTTGTTTTAATGGTCAACGATTGTCAACGGGGTTTATATTCGCGTTGTATGAACTTGTTTTGATGGTCAACGATGGTAAACAGTGCTAATAAGGCTAATACCTTGCATTAACTTGTATTGTTTTTTTTTCATATTTGATTTTGCCAGCGACTTCGCCTCGTTTGTAAGTGCCCGAGGTTTGAACACAGGTGCAGTGGGTTAAAATGATACGATTAATGTGATATATTATAGACTTTAGCCTTTTTCAATAAATGGATTATCCCACACAAGAAGATTTTTGCAATTCGCACTAGAAGTTTATTTAGTTAACATGTTCAGTAACGGTAAAATTTTTGTCTTTGCCTTTATAATATTATAACAGATTATTATAGATAGTGTAGATATTTAAAATATATTTCATATCACTATGGTATAGTTAAAACGATTCAGGAACGAAGCTGACTAAAGGAAGTTTCAACTTCATTTGAGATATATTTTCAAAAGCACATGTTTGATGTTTTTCACTCTAACAAGAGTTACTTATTTCTAGATTTTTATTAAAAGTTAGAACCAGTCATGCTCATTAGACACACGAGGGTTAACTGGGTCACAAAAATATTTATATATCAGTTCAGTTCGCTTATAATAGCGTTATGAACGTGTCTCATTTGAATTTCTAGACTAGTTAATACAGTTTATATAAATATTGAACTCAGGTTGTTATTTCTTTATAATATATATATTAATAACTTCATAACTTTTCCATACTTTTTTTATAATATATATATTAATACTTCGCACGCTCGTTAGAAATTATATATCTTTGGCATAATATTATTAAAATCTTTTCTTTTATCCAGTTACCCTATGTTTGTAGAGAAAGCTACATTAATAAGAGAAATAAAGGTGTATGTTACGGTTTACATAGTTTTATTATAACACATTGTTCGTTTAAAAAAAATAAATACCATACAAAAATATTTGTACATAATAAAAACAATTAAAATATCGATACATGTCTTATGTAGCTAAATTAATGTATTGGTTTACACGACGCCGTGCGCGCGCATCGTAAAAAGGTATTATTACAAAGCGCGCGCGCACATACATAATTTTTTCTTACCGCGCCAAAATAAGTACAATTTCAAAAAGTATAAAATTTCTTTTACCCAGGGCTCATAAAAAATGTTTTTTTTGGATTTATCGGTATTTATTTCGGCGTATCCGGAGTGGAAGACTTAAAATCTTAACATATTTTTTTAGCTTCACTTCACACTGTCCCCCGCATGTAGCAATGTTGAGATAACCCTAATGTTGAGACACTCCGTCTGTCACCTAACTTTCGAGACATTTTTTTTTTTATGGAAAAGACACGGCAAACGAGCGTTCGGGTCACCTGATGATAAGTGATTACCGCCGCCCACGGCCCCGTGCAACACCAGAGGAGCTACAGGTGCGTTGCCGGCCTTTAAGATGAGTTGGGCACCGGAGCCCGGCATTACCTGATGCGAAACGCAGTGGCATAAAGCCACTATTTTATGCCGGTTTTAAATGCCGGGGGTGGTAATGATCCGGTCGAGTCTGCCCATGCGTGTTGCCATTGCTGGCGACGTGACTCTACCACACGTACTTTAGTCGCCTTTTACGACACCACCAGTACCAGGATGATCCTATTCTAGGCCGGAATCACACGCCAAATTGTGTGCTGACTTTTATTGGTCACATTCGCTAACAGAGCAGGCAAATAAAATTAACTCAGTAGGAATCAAACCCGTAGCCGCCGTTTTTACAGACAACCTGATCTATATTAACTATAGAGTAAATCAAGACACAGTTTATAAAAAAGTCAACCACAAACATGTATATAAAAGAGAACACAAGAATTACAATAGTATTAACAAATAACTGAGAAAACAATGGAACGTATATAAAGCTCATCGAGTGGCAAGCATCGACTGTTATATATAAAATATGCCGTCGACAAGAGGGTAGGCGTAAATGTTAGAACACCTTACCGGTTCGGTCGACGGCAGCGAGCGCTTTCATATAAATAAACTAAATACGAATACTTACTGTAAAATACATAAATTAAATTAAATATATATTTGTATATAAGTGATAAATAAATAAATTACAATATTGAAATATATAAATAACACATATTAAATAAACTACTAATGTAAATAATAGTTCCCTACATTAACAATAAACAAAATATTATTTTGAATAAATACAAATATTCACAGTAAATTTTGAATATACAATTGGCTGCCATGCCGTCAAAAAGTGCTACACAGGTAACCTTATAGAAAATGCTATTATAGAAAATTATGTAATTATCAACCGTCGTTACGAGAATTTTAATTATACACACAGCACTAAAAAAATTACAAAAGCAAAATTTTAACCTCGGTACAAAATTAAGTAAAATTCGATCAAAAATTGCGTTATACGAAGCAAATTAGTTTTATTTCTGAACGGATTGTTGTGGCCCACCCACGCCTGGCCGAGTACTCTACTTCCGATCTGTGTCAATTGGCTAGCGAAAAAACCGAAATGGTTGCCAAGTTTGCATTTTTTTTGCCCCCGTATAGCGTAGGGTTGATAAGATGAAATTTTCTCTTTTTATGATTTTGTTATTAGATGTGTCGTTGTTGATAAAATTAATTAAATATTTTTTTTATATTTCGTTTAATCTTCAATTTTAAAATTAATTAGATTATCCAAAAGTATTATTGATTAGGTGCTCCGTATGTTTTTTCATGTTTTGGATAACTAAAAGATAACTTAATTATTTACAATAAGTGAATTACTTCATGAGGCCATTGTGGCGCAGAGGCACAATCGTGCGACTCTAAGCGCAACGGTTATCTGTTTGATTACTACTCGAGTGATTGATATATTTAAAATTTTGGTTTCTTCGCACTGGTAACCAAACAAAGCACGGCGTTGGGTTCCGTCATTCTACACGCAATATCTTGAATTTTGGCGCAAGACGGACAGTCTGTTATGCACAGAAAATGTAAAGCTCAATAAGTTATAATTTTATAATATTTTACATAGTTTATTTTATATGTATTATAAAATAATTTTTCATTTTGCCTCTGTTCAACTGTATTTCGATATATGATTTTAAATAACAAGTAATCGTATACTTTGATGAATATTAAATTTAAAACAACTTTTCCTTACTAATATTTATATGTATTTTTAGCTTCGCGCTGAATTCCGCGTATACTATGATAGGCAGAGGGGAATTAGTGTTAATACACTCCGTTCCACATATATCATCCAAATTTCGAAACATGGTGTGATAAGTAAAACGTTTCTAATTTTGAACTACAATAATGTTTATCCCAGCCCTAGTCCAGGCCAGTCTATAATACAATTTAGCATGATACTATATTGGTTTCAAGGCTAAACTCTTATTAATTCGTGTGAAAACTTTGACTAAACATTTTTATGTGCTAAAGTCAAAATTTCTTGTATTCCTTATATATTTTTTAATGAAATATATAATCTATGAAGATTGCTCTTAACTTTCCACGAAAACTTGGCAACAAGCTTAATTATTAAGCGCGACGGCTATGAGTCCGAATCTCTTTCTGGGGAATTAATTATTTTAATTTACTAGCTCTGGTAAAAAATGAATCGCGGCGTTGAGTTTCGCTACTCAACATGTTGTAACCTTATACCTAAGTAATAATAATATCTTAATAACCCTCAAGATTTACCTTTAGAGATTGTCTTTAACTTGCCACGAAAACTTCACAATAACTTCATACACAAATTGTAGTTACTTGTTACAAGCTTAATTAGTTTCTATTTGAGTTCGTGTATTTAGTTCTTGTTTCACAACTAGAAGAAACTATTACTAATTTCTAAATATTATATTTAACAGCTACTTTTGCTTGTTTGACAATTTTCTATTGAATATTACGGATATTTTGTACGTAGAGTAAAATTAGATTTTTCAATAAAAAAATATCGACTTCAATAGGATCCCATTATCAAAACCTAACCAAAATTTTATCAAACTATCCTCAAAGTGAAGCCTTTCCAATAAAAAAGTATCATCGAAATCGGGTGATGTGATATTGATTTATTCGTCCATTAGTCGCGTAAATACTTAATGGAAAATTTATATTATCAAAAATGTAACCTAACAAAACTTACACGGAGAGCTCCAATTTTCAAATAAAAGAACAATTATCAAAATCGGTTCACCCAGTGAAAAGTTCAGAGGTAAACCTCATCCTTTTACAGAAGTCGTCTATAAAATGGCTGTAAATATTGGTTATTAATTTCAGCTTCAAACGACCACACATTCAAGACTGGCACACAAACAGACAGACAGACAACCAAGTATTTCTATATAGGTTCCGTTTTTCTTTCAAATACGTAACCCTAAAACAAAAGAAACAAAACATATTCCTTTGGAATAACAAAAATAAATTCCCATAATGTAATTTACATATTAATTTATTTTTTACACTGACGTCTAGTACTGGCACGTGACGGTGTAAAACCATCGTAAACGTGATACGGCTGTATTTTACGATCGATTATACGCTTTTATGTGAATACTCATCCTTTTAATACATTTATAATATTATTATGAATCTAGCCTTATTATATTATGATTGTAATCTTTTTTTTAGGAGAGAACTTGGGAACTTAACTTTGAAGCCAGTCGTGGCGCAGCGGCACGAGGTGTGACTGTAAAATCGACTGGTTGTGGGTTCGATCCCCACTCGAGGAGATGAAATATTTACTTAAATTTATATTTCCATTTCTTCGCTCTGGTGTCGAGGTTAAGCGCGGCGTTGAGTTCTGCCACTCAACACGCAATGCCTCCAGAATTCGGCTGAAAGTGGGGAACAGAGTGTCTTAGCACTAGGTTCCCTCTGCCTACTCTGCTGTATGCGGGATACAGCGTGAAGCTGATTTATTTTTATTTTATTTTTTACTTGGGAACCTAGAGTTAAGACATTCTCATTAAGAAAATCCTACTTCGGGAGAATGATTATATTTAATTTATTTTCATTTTACCGCTTTCATAGCTTTGATAAAGTGCACCGTTGAGTTTCCCCAATCAAAAAGCAATGTTTCAAAAATTGATTTGAATTTCAAAAAATTGAATTCATAAAATCGGTATTTTATATACACAATATCTCTGAATCGGCAAAAAAATAAGAAATATTTTTTTATCATTTTTTATTTTAATTAAAAGAAATGAAGACTTTATACGAAATAATATTTAAATCTTAATAAGGTATACTTAGATTTATATATTATTACACAAAGAGAAAAAAAAAGACTATCTATATTTAGGTAAACTTTAGTTATAACTAACTATATTTAGTTTCAAAAAGAAAACATCTTTATAGTCGCCATAACTGTAACAAAGGACTTACACGGTGTATGAACAGATATGTTCCTTGATTACCGTTTTTATCTTCATTAGTCAGCATCCTGACGAAATAGCTGTATAGCACGCAACGGTACAGAAAATATATGGTGACAGCTTCGAGCTTTCGTGCAGTTCTGGTAAGCTTTCAACTATAGCATATATTAAGGTATACTATGCATTTACGTATATATTCTAACGTAGTTGGAGGCTGTGTGCATGTGAGGCCGTTGTGGCGGAGTAGAATAGTAGTTATGGGTTGAATTCCTTATCGGGAGAGTGATTATATTTTATAAATCGGCCAAAAGCGAGTAGGACTCACTCACAGAGGGTACCGTATCAATTTCAGGATTGTAGGTCAACGAGAAGTGCAGCTTATAAAAGTTGCCAAATTTATTTTGTATTAAATGAACTTCAAATATAAGTTTTAATTGGTTTTTTTTCTATATTTTAAGTACATTTTTTTATATTATTTGCATGTTTTCCTTTATTTGTATATCATTACTTGCCAAATTTAATAATTGTACGGAAAATATCCTATAGGTTTTGATTAAGGTGCAAATTTTATAAAAAAAAACGTAGTCTATATTTTAATCTATAAGAGAAAATCAGCAATTATAGAAATTATAACCATCTATTATAATATGAAACCTCAGAAAATAATAAGAATATTCAAATTATTCTATCAAAAAATTCTATTATGTGCGCACAATTGAATGTAGTATCGTTATAATAGTGAAGAAATAAGGCTCTTTAATGTAGGGTCAATAGTAATATTATACAGCCAAGTGGACGGGTTCGTCCCTAAATATATGAAGCGTAGAAATATTACAAATAAGAGATCGAGTTTACATAACTATGGTGGCCAATTAAATTTTGTTTGTATAGGAAGAAAAAGACCGAGGCCAGCCGTGGCGCAGGGGCACAGAGTGTGACTGTAAGATCGACTGGTTGTGGGTTCGATCCCCACTCGAGGAGACAAAATATTTACTTATATTTATATTTTCATTTCTTTGCTCTGGTGTCGAGGCAGAGCGCGGCGTTGAGTTCCGCCACCCAACACGCAATGCCTCCAGAACTCGGCGGAAAGTGGGGAACGATTTGTCTTAACACTAGGTTCCCTCTGCCTACCCTGCTGTGTGCGGGATACAGCGTGAAGCTGATTTAATTTGTAATGATTTTTTTTAGGAAGAAAAAAAAAGAATGAAAGCAAGAATATTAAAATATTTTGAATATAATTGGGCAGTGTCTTCTATATAGATTAATTTGTGTGAACAATTGGTATAGAGGACACTCACTCAATGATATTGATTGACGCTACTCAATTTTATGCAAAATATTTTAGTATTCTTGTTTTTCTTCCTTTGTGTATTCCTATTCGAATAAAGTTAAATTGAATTGGGTGGTTTTGAGTTCAAATTTTATCTGGTTATTTATATTCAAAACTTATCACTGCACTTTTTTTAATATTTCAAGAGAAATTATAAAATTTTATAAATGGTATTTTTTCATACATTGGCACACATTCTTTTTAGAAAAAAAAATGAAATTATATAATTATAGAATGAAAAAGGTTAAATATAACTATTTCTCAATATGGGAAAGAAATAGAACCTACAACCATCGTAAGTACATTCCAAAGTTATCAACTATGTTACAATGACTACTTATGCCAATCACTCAAAATCATATTATATTAAACTCCTTATATATTGATGTATATAATATAATATATTAATCGACGAACATTATTAAGGATAGCTGACCCAAGAGAGGTCAAAAGCTAATTGTACATCAATTGCTGAATCCCTGAAGAGATTTAGGAGATGAGTTTAGTAGTAAACAATCATTTATAGATGAACTTCCGTAGTGAAGTGCGTATTACATAGTTCATTATACATAGTTTATGAGTTATTAGGAGTATATTTTGTCCATCTTCACGCTGTATCCTGGATAGCAAGTAGCTAGAGGAAAGCTAGTGAGTCAAGATACTCCTTTTTCCATTTTCTGCCCAAATGCGTGACATTGTTAGTGATATTGGTGACACTACTACTGTGGACAGTAAAAGTAATCCTCTGGGTGGGTCTTGAACCCACAACTGTCACACGTATACAGCTAGGTTCTATTCAATTACACCATGATAGCCTCTAAAATTTCACAACAAGTTAAAAAATTAATTCTATTCATAATATATCAAGAAAGTGATTCCAATTAAACGGTATACCCCGAAGTCTTTATAAACATTTTAAAGAGTTTAAAACAAAAGGGTTAATTAATTAATTTTGTATAACATTTCAAAACGAAGGATCAAAATGGTGCAAAAGTAATAAAAGTTCGAACGATCGCCATTCATTTAATATTAATTATGTTAAAGTGAAAATTTTGCTCTAGAATTAGAATTTTTGTGTAGTTTTTTAACTGTTAAAATATATATGTGGCTTCCAATTTTCTGTGTATTTTTATAAGAAAAATAAAGAAAAAGTATAGGTGATATATGTTTTTTCAGCTTCACGTGGATTTCCAAATTTAACGGGCTGGGCAAAGGGAACCTAGTGCTTAGTAGGTACCCACTTTCTGCCTAATTTTGGAAATACTGTGTGTTGAATGGCTTAACTCAACGCCGCATATTGTCATGCTTTAAAGGTTATTATTATTATTATTATTATTATTATTATTACTTTATTTGTACACCACAATAGATACATACATCAAATATAATAAAAAAAGAAAAAATGCACAAAAGGCGGTCTTATGGCTAAGTAGCCATCTCTTCCAGACAACCTTTAGGGCGAAAAGAAACTGTCATAATTATAAGCAGGTAGGTAGGTGGCAAATTAAAGATATGTATAATATACAAACAGAAAAATAAAAATAAATAAATATATCTTTATATATATGTACATATACATGTAGTTAACTATATATAGCAATAAATTGATACATATATATTTATAATAAAATACAAATTTAAATATATAAGACAATTAATTATACACACATACATACTAATACATACACATACACACAAATAGATATACATACATACTTTATATTATACTCAATGTCAACATAACCTATTTAAGATGTTGTCATAAAGTGATATTTTACAGCTTTTTTAAATGATAACAACGATTTCGCCTGCCGAATATTTAAAGGTAAGTTATTCCACAGTTTTATACATTGTACTGTAAAGGACTGGTCGTATATTTTTGTCTTATGTACGGGAATGCATAACGTTAGATTGCGCAATGGCCTAACTTGATTCCCTGGTGACTTGATGAAAACAAATTTATCCCTCAGGTAAGAAGGGGCAGTAGGACTAAATAATACACAGTACAAGAAGGTAAGAAAACGTAGATTCCGGCGACAACGTATGGAGAGCCACTTGAGCTTTGAACGATACTGAGATACGTGGTCATATTTGCGGAGACTAAATATGAATCGAATAGCTAGATTTTGAATTCGCTCAAGTTTGTTAAGCTGGTCCTCGGATAAATTGGTGAAGCTTGCATCTGCATAATCAAGAATAGGTAATAACAGAGAATTTGCTAGCATAATTTTGGTGGGTATGGGTAGAACAGATCGCAAACGTCGCAATGATTTCAAAGCCAAGAAAGTTTTTTTGCTAATATGGCTAATATGTACCGACCATGATAAGTTTTGGTCAATATACACACCCAGATTTTTTACATTATTGCAATAAGGTATGCAAACACCATTGTATGTAACAGATGGTACATTTGGCCAATCAATCCTACGTGTAATACCTGGACTTCCAATAATAATCACCTGTGATTTAATAGGATTTACGCTAATACCGAAGGACTGACTCCACTTATAAATTGCATCTAAATCGTTATTGACATCGCTAATTGCATCTGGTAGATCTTCTAGGTTACATTGACGGTAAATTTGAATGTCATCTGCATACATATGATAGAGAGAAGAGATATTCCGAGTAATTGAGTTAATGAAAATTGAAAAGAGTAAAGGAGATAGCACGCCACCTTGTGGTACCCCAGCGAGGACATCACACCACGATGAGAATTTCTCATCCATACGTATGCGTTGCTTTCGCCCTTTGAGGTAACTATGAAACCATTCCAACACTGATGGAGATATGTTAAAGGAATACAAAAGTCTTAACAATATGTCGTGGTCAACGTTATTAAAGGCGTTACTAAAATCTAAAAGCGTTAAAATAGTACATTTTTTGTTATCCATACCCCACCTAATATCGTCAGTAACTTTAACTAAAGCAGTAGTCGTACTATGACCTATTCGGAAACCAGACTGAAAAGGACTAAGGAGAGAGTTTGTACTAAAATAATGGCTCAATTGATGGTGGATAAGTTTCTCAAAAATTTTGGACAGGAATGGGAGAATAGAAATAGGACGGAAATCTGAAGGAGACTTTGGATTACCATGTTTTGGCAGAGGAATAACTTGGGCATTTTTCCAAATTTCTGGAAATTTGCCACAAGAGATGGAAAAATTAAAAATATGGACTAATATAGGACACACGATATCAAGGATAGGAGTAATCATATTACGACTAATGCAGTCATAACCAACGGCATTCGATGATATGGACTGTATATTCCTTTTAACATCACATTCAGTGAAAGAGCTGAAATAAAACGGTTGAGAGTGAGAGGTAGGTTCTAATGAAAGAGCGTTAATTGTCTGCTTCTTACAATCAGTATCAATTAAATTAGATGCTGTAAAATGTTTATTAAGAAGATCAACATCAATGTTGGATGAAGTTAATTGATATGATTTACCCACTCCCAGCGATTCTAGAAACTTCCAAGTTTTAGCAGTGTCGCCGTTTTCGACAGAATTATAGATATGGCGGCGTTGTGCATCTCTACATGATGTATTGCAGCGATTCCGTGCTTTTATATATTTTTCCCTATTTGCATCACTATCGTTGAGTTTAAATTTATGCTTTGTTCTGTTCTTTCTTTCCATCAAAGATCTAATTTCAGATGTAATCCAAGGGGCAGGTAAATGCTTCATTTTAATTGGTTTGACGGGAGCATGCACGTCATATAATTGCTCCAACATAGAATTAAAAATTTCAACCTTGCTGTCTATTGTATCTGCACGTACTACTGGACTCCAATCAATTCTATTTGCATCATCGCATAAGCGATTCCTATCCATACCACCAAAATTACGACGCAGAAGTATTCTTGATTTATTTTTAGGAGGACGAATATTATAAGAGAGATAGATAAGATCATGAAAGGAAAAAGCATCAGCAGGACACTGTCCATGCTTTGAAACGAAATCTGTAGATGATACCATTATTAGGTCAAGTAGAGAGGGATTACAGCCAGGGGAGACGTGAGTAGCAGAAAGGGGAAGTATGTGCAAATTACATGATTCTGTAATCGCTAAAAGTTTTTTACTGCGAGTATCATCTTTTAATAAGCACGTATTGAAATCCCCCATTAGGATAGAGTGGCTATATAAGGGTAGCATTTCTTCTAACAGGTTTTCCAAAGAAATAAAGTAGTTATTAAGAGGAGAAGGGCTATAAAAAACACCTAAGAGAATTCTCGTATGAGACATAAGTACCTCAATTAACAGATGTTCAGCTGAATCGGCAGGAGGAGGTTGAATGGACGAGCTAACAATACTAAAGGAAATATGAGATCGCAGGTAGATCGCCACTCCACCCCCACCCTTTCCAATGCGATCATTGCGAATCAACTGAAAACCTGGTAATGAGTAGCAAGAAGACGGTAAACATGGCTTCAGCCATGATTCTGAGACAAGGATTGCGTGAATATTACAGGACTCGAAAGATGCAAGCATGTCAGGAAAATGAGCCGGAATACTTTGAGCGTTGATATGAATGACATTGAAATTTTTCAAACATGTCACAATGACACACATGTCAATCATGTCACAATGTGAATAACCCTTTTTAAAACATATATAACAAAATTATTTAATTTAATTTTACTATATCACTAGTATATATTATTTTATAAAATAAAAATAAGCAGAGTTTTGTAAAAAGTTCCACGGTCTTTAAATATAACTACTAAGCCGATATGAAGAAGGTTCATATAAGAAGGTTCTAATGCTCTACGTTCATGTTATTAGATGAAGTCATATATAAGCGTGTCTCAAATATTTATTTCAATATACTTTATATTGAATTTTCAACATTTTCAAATAGTATCTGTGCAGGAGATTAAGAAATTCTTTGAAGCACATTTAAGTATATCACAAAATTCCACGAATCTCATATTAAATTTAAATATTTAGTTTCATGCTACATAGAAAAGTAGATATAAGGCACCTAAAATCTAGAAATTACTATTTTCGTTTACTGCGGAACTTAACACCACAATAGCCAAACTGCACCACGTCGTCTTCATATATTTAATAAATATGGAAATTATTGAATTAAATATTGCAGCCAATAAAGTGGTACTTCAAGCCTTCAATATATCAAATTGTAAATTTCTTGGATACACTTCTATACATTCAATTTAGATTATATAAGTACCTTTTAAATTTCAAGCCGCATGAAATTCTTACAAATTTAAAGTCAACAAAGTATTTAGTAAGTAGTTTGTATTGTATTTTATTTTTTATTGTATTTTATTGTTTAACTAACATAGTTCTCAATTAATTCGATTGTACTAATCAACTAGGAGCCTATGTTACTTGACAATAAAAGTTTTTTTTTGTATTTAATTTTTTTTATAATATTATAAAGTAAACTTTCAGGTTATTTTTCATTTTAATGATTACTAATAATAAAATTTTTTTTTACATATAATTTCATAATTCATTTTAATTAGGATATTATTTAACTCGGAAATTGAAATCTTTACTTTTCTTTATCTTACACATATTTTATCCACTAATTAATACTAAGTACGCTTACTAAAAGTGATTATGTGAGGGGAGTACCCACAAAATGCCATTCTAACCCACGGTAACCCATAATGTTCTCAACGAAACCCATTTTCCATTGTTCCTATCTCATAAACCACTTGTTATTTAACTAAACACCCTAGAGACAATTGAAATAGCGCCAGTATAACAAAGAACGTTTATCCTTAACGTGTCTCTTGCGTCGAATTTCCTGAAGCTGATAGTCCGGTACACCGTACAGGATATAACTCATGCATATTAGTGTTGGTATCTCAAAATTTAGAGCTAAATATGGGTACTAGATTGCTTTTACTTCTCATATTACTTTCACATTTTCCTTTTCATAGTGAAATAATATTCTGTTATTTTTAACAAAATACAGTTTCCTTTCTGTAGAAAGAATGAAAGCAGCACATTTTATTTAACCAAACTAACTGTAAGCGCAACGGTTTTAGGTTGGCTTAGGGGAACTTAACTTAGGGAAACTGAATTATTTTCATTTTCACAGTTTATTAGCAATGCAATGATGCAAATATACCCAGTAGATGGGGAACAGAGTGTCTTAACACTAGGTTCCTTCTATAAAGCTCCGCTATATACAGGAATAATATAAAGCTTAAAAAAAAATTCAAAAACTCTTATGGTTGAGAACCCACCTCATATTATGTATATAGTATAAAGTGAAAGGCCTAATTTAATATAATACTAAATAATATCAGTGATATAAATAGAAATAAGAATAACACTTTTTTCCACGTTAAACAATTTTGTTTCAATTTAATAGACAACCAGCTTTTAAAGCTTTTAAAATGGCACTTTAATAAAAGACGTTGTGAAAGATGATTTGTAAGATGATAATGTAATTGTTTCGGAATTATTTAATTTTTCATTGCATTGTTATATCTAAGGATATTTTTAATGAATTTCTTAGATATAAATACTGCTTAAGAATACATTTTTTCTTTCAGTTATTGTTAAGAAATATAAAAAAAAATCACGCTTCACGTTGTATTCCGCACACAGCAGGGTAGGCAGAGGGAACCTAATGTTGAGACACTCCGTTCCCCACTTTCTGCCGAATTCTGAAGGAATTGCGTGTTGAGAGGCAGAACTCAATGCCGCCCTTTGCCTCGACACCAGAGCGAAGAAATGGAAGTATAAATTTAAGTAAATATTTCGTCTCCTCGAGTGAGGATCGAACCCACAACCAGTCGGTTTTACAGTCACACTTTGTGCCGCTGCGCCACGACTGGCCTTTTTAAGAAATATAAGTACTGTTTAATAAAAAAAATGAGATTTTTTAAATAGAAAATGCCAAAATTATTATTTTTTTTTAAATGGAAAACACCGTAATTAAATTGAAAATGTTTTATATAAATACGTGCGCTATCTTTGTATTTTATTTTTATTTTCGCGCTGTATAGCAGACTAGGCAGAAGAAACCTATGTTAGAGATTAAACAGTACGTTCCCCACGCACCGCCCAATTTTCGAGACATTTACGCTTGTAGCCAGACGCTGTTCTACTGCGCCACAACGGAGTCATCTTTATCCTTCTGTTCTTACGATTTGATTAAATGTATCAAGATTAGAGAGACATTATGTACGGATTTATAAACTTAGAATGTTCAGGAATGTACTTGAATTAAATTATCATTTACGGTTTTTTGATCTCTCACTATATCGTTTTCTGATTACAAAAAGAAGAATAAAGAAAATTTGTGCCAAAAACTCTGCACTTTCCTTTCAATTTTTAAGATATTACGTGGTGGAACTCAACGCCGCGTTTTGTTTTGCCAGAGCGAGAAAATTAAAAAAAAAGCCATACTTCCTAATCAGCCAACTGAAAACGACTATCATTAAAATAATTAAATACTTAAAACTCTATCAATCTAACAAAAGTAAAATGTAATGACAATTTGAAATAGTTCATAGTAGTTACTGTAATGGACGTTTAAGCTACGAACTTAGTTGACAAGTACAGTTTATTAATTGCATACTTCTGACTATCCTAAATTACTACCTAACATAATGTAGTATGTTATTTAAATTTTAAATTGTTGTAAAATTTTGTGGAATAAATAAAAATAAATAAAAAAAACTGTTTTACGCCTTTCTCGCATAGTAGGATGTACAGAGGGAACCCAGAGAATTCCCCTCTGTACCATGATGATGCCATTGTGCTATATAGGCAATGTCAGACTATAAGCGGAAAGGTTGTGAGTTCGATATTTACTTAAAAAAATACTAATTTTCATTTTCTCGGTTTAGTAAAAAGATGAAGGTTCGCCACTCAATGCATAATGTCGCAAAAATTAGACGGAAAGTACTGAATAATAATTATAACACTGGGTTCCCTCTCCCTATCCTGCTATATGAGAGATAGAACGTTAAGCTGCACAAAACATATTATAATGTATATTATAAAATATATATTTTTATATAGCTCTGAGGCCAATCGTGGCGCTGGAGTATAAGCTTGCGACTGTAACCGCGACAGGGTCTAGTTTCTGATTTATGAAATATTCAATATTTTTTTTGTTTTGGTAACCAGGCAAAGCGCGACGTAGAGTTCCGCCACTCAATAGATAATGCCTCCAGAATTCGGCAAAAAGTAGGAAACGGATAACTTAATGGGAAGAAAGTATCATAACACTAGGTTCCTAGGTTTCCTGTGCCTATTCTGCTATGAGCAGGACACAGTGTGAAGTTAAAAAAAATGTATATATTTTGATAAATCTAATCTAACTGTATCAGACGTTACTGAAAAAGCCATTTTAAAGAATATCATATAGAAATAACTCACCAAATATGCCTTCGTCCGAACTATAAATCTTGCCTCTGGAACAAAAAATATTTCTTAATTAAGCAGGCTTTGTTTTCAACGGGTCCGCACACCAAATTCGTTGCTACCCGGTATCCAATTACCCTTGAAATGGGTGACATTTATGAAATATGCTTTAGAGTGAAAATTAAAAAGAATTTGCAGTAAAACAGTGTTTCGTGACGTATGAGTGGATTAAAGAATTGAGATAGGTTTTTTGCTTTAATTTCGAACGTAGAGGTATATAATGACGCCGTCGTGGCGCAGTAGCACAAGGTTGTGGGTTAGATTCCCACTCGAGGAAATGAAGAAAATATTTTTTTCGCTTCTTAGCTCTGATCACCAGGCGAAGCGCGGCGTTCAGTTTCGCCACGCAAAACACAATGCCTCAAGAATTCGGTAGAAAGTAGTGTGTTAGTAAGAACGAAACATTTCAAGACAAGGTTCCTAGGTTCCCTCGGCCTACCCGTGCATGAAATAGCGTAAAGCTAAAAAAAAGAGTAAAGAAAAGTATAATGCATCTATAAGGCTTACTTTAAAGATATAAAGTTTTCCAGTTCTATTGCTACTGGATCTTAATGTGAGAGTGGACAATAAAATTCTATTGTCCGTGGTATTGCTCTTGTATACGGATAATAGCTTTTGTTGAAATATTGTTAGTTTATTTAAAAAAGCTTAGAGAAAAGAGGTTTTGAGGCTATCATCCTTCTGACCTGCTTTTTACGTATGAATATTATATACTGACATTACTGACGAAATATGTAAGTAGTTCATGCCTGAAGCTTGCTATAGTTTTGAATTTATGTTACACTAGATATTGTACTGTAACTATTAGTTTGAAAGTTTTGTTTGGTTAGGTCTTTATAACAACGTGACCTAAATTTCTATGTTTATAGTGGTCAAAGAGAAAATATTAAAAAAATACTCCATTTGTAGTAAAATCTCTTTTGATTTTTGTACTTGATATAATATACTATATGTTTATATATGTACTTACATAATATATTAATACGTTAATTAAAAAAATAATGACAATTAATTATAAATAGAATTATCGATTCTTTTGAATCATACTCAGAGTCGTTTATTTTATTCCATGCTTGCATTGCTCACTGCAATGATAAAAAATGAAGCACTTTGAAGGATAACGATTTAATATTTTTTTGTATTGTACGACACATAAAAGTACTTCCAGCAATGATATTCTTGATTTAATTTTTGTCTAGCTTACAAAAAATCCCTAACACATAATTTTCACATACAAAACAAAGACATATAATATTTTTTAGACATAAATTACACAAAAACATGTTAAAAAAATAAAAAAGAAGGAAAAACACATATCACAATATAAATTCATCCATACATTATAGCAGCTGACTGAAATTATCTCAATAAGCGCAACCGATTACACGTCACGATCGGATGCATTAATTTAAAAGCTTCATGTTTCGTATTTTAACTGATGACAACGATAAGCATCACGTGGAGCTGAAGAGAATGAATGTTTATTCGCGCTGGAGTGGAAATTAAGAACTGAATTATATATGACGTTAATTTTGTAAATAGCTCTCTCCAAGTCGCATTTGGAACATTTTCCTTGTCTTTTTGTGTTGAGAGTGATTGTTGTTATATATCACTGGTTTCATCTATTTTTTTTTATTTTTTAATTTTTAAATTGGGCTTTTTAACCGGATTTATTGGGTATATTTAGTTTTATATATTTTTGGACACCCGACGTTTCGAACACTTAAGTGTACAGTGTGAACCACGGACTACTGCGTGGTTACACAAGTTGGTAGACTGAAGTGGCAATCGTCAGTCAGTTGACAGCGGAATGGAGTGCCTGAGTACTTCTTCTCTCTACGTCAAAAAGGATGATTAGCATGATGAAATCTAGGCTTGAAAAGGCAGGTTCAAAAATAAAATATATATTACATAAAAAAGATTTTTCAATTCAAACCAGTAATTCCCAATATTAGTGGGCTACATGTAGTATGTAGATAACAAAAAATGCAGAAGTCGGTTACGACAATTGATCTTTCCAGATAAAAAATAAGTAAAATAAAATAAAATACAGTCAATCCTCTCTACATGACCTCAAAAAATTATTAAAGCCTTTGCAGTTAACATATATTAGCATTTTTTTCTTTTGTAAAGGAGCATACTGAAATATAAATTTTAAAAAGTCAAAATCACAAAAAAGGAAAAGGAAAAAAGAGCAGAAAATACCACCAAAGTCCATGGCTTGTTTTCTTTAATAAAAAAAAACCTATATTAGTAAATAACAGGCTCATATCAACAAAATTGTATTGTATTTTACATCAGACCAAATGAATCGTTGCAATCGACTACTTGTCACAGTGGGTAGGTGACAAATGAAATTTTCCAACGTACTGACGGCCGGCGATAAGGCGAAATGACATTGTGCAGTTCGTAGTACAATTTTCGATATTATTTCTGTTTATTTCTAGAGCTAGGCTAAAAAGCTCTATATTTTTTTAATTTATATTTTTTTTTGTTTAAGTGTATGTATTGGTTCCCATTGGCTTGTATTTGTATTAGAGAGAGAGAGTTTAAAGTTTTTCATAAAAATAAATATAAGTTGGCAGACGGAAAATAGTTAGTTGAGACGCTCTATTTCAGACGTGCCACCTACCATAGGAATAATTTAACTAACCTTAACTTCATGCTTTATTCCTAGCGGGGTAGTCAGAGAGAACGGAGCGCCAAACGCTACGATCTCTGCATACCTCTTGCCCTCCGGGGGATCCTCATTATGCTTTTTATGTTAACTTTCTCCAGTATCTTTTATACTGCATTTTCGAAGGTCCACCGAGGTCTCTCCCAACCTCTCTTACCACTCACTTTTCTATTATAAATCCCAATGTACCCAAACTAGCTGAGCATGTTCTTCTTCATTCTCACAGTGGCATCCCCGCTTCGTCATCTTTTCTTTTCCTTTTTTTCTTTTTTCTTTAGGTATGGGTTTAAAACATTGTAGCATGTATGCTGTTTCCGTAAAAGGAGCGCTCTCCACCCTGTATATTATATTAACAAATACTATTTTAATATATAATTTTTTTCTATAATACGTGTCAAAAGTACCATGACAGATAGTTTAACAGACAATGATGGCTTCATAGGAGAGTAGGGTCGCGTTACCACTCTTTGAATACAAAATGTGAAGAAAACAATAAAAGATAATAAAAAAAGGTATCATATTGGACTTTTATAACTGTATATAAAATACTCAAAAATGGTTTTTCGTCTGCTTCTATATATCGCTTGTAGAGCAAACATTATGATGTCCTATTCTACTATATTGCGTGTACCCAAAGCAAATTAATTTCTCCGAGAGTAAATCGAACCTCTAGTCGTATTAACAATCACACGCTTGAGCAATTATACCACAACGGCCTATTTAAATAGCTGGTACTAAGACATATTTATTTAAAAACTTGGAAAAGTACCTAAATAGACAAAGATAGAGAAGCATTTGCACTTACAACTATCACGTAAATATGTACATAAAATATAGAAAATCGAAGCGACGATATCTGCCTCAATAAATGCATACACTGCTAATCTAAACAACGAGTACAATTAAAGTTTAACCTAGTTATGTCTAGCTCGATAGTTCAAGATAAGGAAAACCACTGCTACTGCACAAATAGTCATAAAATATTGGAATTACTGGAAGTAAAATTAAATTGAGAGCCTTGTGTTTTTAATAGCGGAACTCAACGCTGCGCTTTGTCTAAATGGGTAGATAAAAATAACTTACAAACGTAATATAGTATATGACATATTCTATATTATTATTTTTTAAGTATACGAGGCCTTCGCAATGTTTGACAGTTCAATTTCCGAATGAGAATTGATTGATTGACCCATAAGTCGGAATTAATTATTTTCATATCCTCGGTCCAGCAACAAGTCACAGACCGGCGTTGAGTTGCGCCACTCATCATTCAATATCTCGAAAATGAAAATCGAAAGCAAGCCCATAACCATCGCGACTACGACACTGTACCACTGTACCACGTTAACCTCAATTCCGATATGAAAGTTTGCCAAGTCATAAAATACTGTCGCTAAATAGGAAATTATAGTATCGTTGTTTCTGTAAAGTTTTTCTTGCAGACATTTTTATGGCATATTTCGTACCTAATTTAATATTCAAGTTGCGATATTTTGTATCATAAATATAATATATAAAAAAAAAAAATTAAATCAGCTTCACGCTGTATCCCGCACACAGCAGGATAGGCAGAGGGAACCTAGTGTTAAGACACTCCGTTCCCCACTTTCTGCCGAATTCTGGAGGCATTGCGTATTGAGTGGCAGAACTCAACGCCGCGCTTAGCCTCGACACCAGAGCGAAGAAATGGAAATATAAATTTAAGTAAATATTTCATCTCCTCGAGTGGGGATCGAACCCACAACCAGTCGGTTTTACAGTCACACTTCGTGCCACTGCGCCACGACTGGCATCATTATCATGGTATATAGATTTTAATATTAAATTTTGTATTCTATTAGTTTTTACCTTATCTTACCCAAGAAAAATTTAATGCGTAGGTTATTAAAGCTTAACTGTAAAAGCGATGGTTTTTTGGACTATGTGTGTGTCAATAACTATTCAGACAGTGGAGAAAGGAGTGTCTTAACACTAGGTTATCTCTGTCTCCTCCGCTATGTGCTATGTGCTAGGTACTGCGTGAAGCTGAATATAAAAAAAACCCTAATATTAATAACAAACAAAGTGGGGAACGGAGTGTCTTGACACTAGATTCCCTTTGCCTACTCTGCTGTGTGCGAGATACAGCGTGAAGCTGAAATTAATAGCGGTTTGTCTTATTATATCAACGGAAACAAGATATTATAAAATTTTCTAATTATTATACTTTATCCAATTTTCCTCTATTTATTTTCTGAATTATCTAAAATAATATTATTCATTTTTATACTATATAGCCAAGACGAATAAAATTTTCTATAACAATATTTATATTTTATGTATATCCATAAGAGCTAAAAATAGTTAATTAAAAAAATTGTTATGCTAAAGACCTGAGAGGAACTAATCCTTACAAATGGGTTACGTGACTAGTTTCAAAACATTCAAAGTAAAGGCTTAAATAAACGATTGGTTTTTGATTGATTATATCAAAATATAAATAAATATGAACAGGAGCATAAGTATGTGACTGTAAAAGCGACCGGTAGTTGGTTCGATGCCCTGTCGAGAAATATTAAATATTTTCATTTTTTCGCTCTGGTGTCCAAATCAAGAGCGGCGTTGAGTTCCACCACTCAACACGCGATGCCTCCAGAATTCGGCGAAAAATGGGGAACGGAGTGCCTTAACACTAGAGCTCCTCCGTCTAGCCTGTTGTGTGCGGGATACATCGTGAAACTGATAAAAAAAACACCATACATTGAAAAATATATGCATTATTCTTGCGCAAAATAATTAACATAATCTAGATTAAATGATAACATTATAAATCTATCCATATATTAATCAGGTCAGCTAAGTTTAGAAGGCGTGCATTAAACTGTGGCTTACAGGTAAACGCGGTGAAGGAAAACAGATAGCTATTTATACATGATGTGAAGTAAGATTGTGCTTAATAGGTATATAAGATTTATCTATATATGGTAGTAATAATGAAAATATTGAATATTTCAAGTGAAGTCGAGTGGGAATTGAACCCACAGCTGTCGCGTTTACAGACACATGCTTGTGCCTTTGAGTCACGACGGCCTGAAATACATTGCTAATTATTATAAATATAAAAACAAAAGAAGATTGAAAGAAAACAAATCGGCCAGCTCGAGGCTATTTTGGTGCTGGGGTACAAGCTTGCGACTGTAATTGCGATGGTTATGTGTTCGATTCCCACTAGAGGGATGAAATATTTATAATATACATTTCATCGCTCTTGTAAAGAGGCTAAGCGTGGCGTTGACAAAAGTAGAGAACCAAAGCATCTAAATGGCAGAGAAGCTTAAAACAGTAATTGAATGAGACAAAAAAGGAAAATGATAATATTAAGAGTTTCTTCCCTTTCAGATGTATTTCTAAATGAATGATAAATGATAAATAAATATTTTACTTCTCTCAATGGAGATCGAACCCACAACTAGTTGCGTTTCCAGTCACTCTTTGTGCTCCTGCGCCACGACTGGCCTGAATACAAACTAATATCAAAAAAATAACATAAATACATAAAGAATCACAAATACATATACATATGTATGATGCTGATCCAGCACCAGATTAAATAGCTTTATATTTAAAATTGCTTTATACGTATTATACATAATTTGATAGCCAACAGTAAGAAAGGACCTGGAGCCGGTCTGGTATACATAATGTATCAGCTTGCGTTCGCCTTCGCAACCCCTTTCCATCAGAGTGCTTATTTGTGTCTTTTGAATAGCTCCTTGAGTTTGGAAAATTGGAGCAATATTAGAATTGTATTTAAAATTTTATTCAATTGGATGCTTGCTCAATTAATGTCGAGATCATTTTGAAATCCTTTTTCTTGTTTTTGTAATAAATTTCAAGTAAATTCTACATTATTGTTTTGGGAACCTAGTATTAGATACTTCGTTTCTATTAAAACACTTCCGCTCTCTTCTTTCCGCTTAATTCTGGAGGTATTGCGTGTGGCAGAACTGAGCTGCGTTTTGCCTCAACACCACACCGAAAAAAATGAAAATCTTAAGTATTTCATTTCCTCGAGTACGAATCGAACCCACAATCTGTCGCATTTACTATCACATGCTTGCGCTTCTTTACCGCGATTGGACTCAATATATTGTATTGATATAGTATTTTACTGTCCACATTCCTCGCCTTTAATTGATTTATTGGGTAGCGAAACTTAACACTGTGGTGCAATCAGATACAAGCTGTATTCAGCATACAGCACGGTAGGCAGAGGAGAAATAGTTTATAATCAACACTCAATTCCTGACTTTTCCCGCACAGTTTTTGAGACATTTCGTGATAAGTAGCGGAACTCAACGCCGCGCAATCAGATAGAAAATAACAAAAATATTCATTTATTCACAAAAAAAAGCATTAATTCAGACATTATATTTTTTTTATATATATAAAACAAAATGCTAACACTAGAAAAACCTCTCATAATAAACCCCTATATATTCCGCGTCAAAAAACAGAAGCTCGGCTCCCAAACGATTGATGCGTGAAATACTCGTTCAGGAGAAATTAGAATATTAAGTGACATCAAGTATTCTTTGCGTGTTTGCTCTTAGAAGGTTGATAAAACAAGGGTGGATTTGCATTTAGTGCTCTATACGTATATGTATTTTTTTTGGCTTCACGCTGTAGCCCGCTTGTATCAGGATAAGCAAAGGGAGTCTAGTGTTAAGGTTCTCCGCTCCCTACTCTATACTAAATTCTGGAGGCATTGCATTTTTAATGGCGGAACTAAACGCTGCGCTTTGCTTCGACATCTGAGCGAAGAAATGAAAATATCGCATATTTATTTTTTTCAAGTGGGAATCAAACCTACGACCTGTCACAATTACAATCACACGCATGTGTCTCTACGCCACAACTGGCCTCATTGTAGGTTTAATGTAAAGTAATTAATAAAGCGCCTCGTGTTGAAAATTAAAGGCGTCAGCCATTATAGTATGTAATTCTATACATATACTTATACATTATACATGCATGTTCAAAGTGCTTTTACGTTTTAGATTATGTTGGAATTAGAAAGGCTTCTCGCTGTTCCGTTTATATGTAATAGTTCTAGTAAGATTAGTTCGGTAACATCGCTCTTTCGGGTTCCCTAATATGTTTTGACAAATTACCCCTATTTTAGTAGACAGAGTTTAGTATTGATTTGATTTTATTTTGGAGTCTAAGCTTTGTATCTCGACATATATATATATATATTTCATCTTTTGAGTGAACACCAGAACTGATATAGAACTTCATCTCATTAATCCAAAGAAATCTTGGTGCTATAAATATTGTATTTTTTATTCTATTAAATAGTATTTTTTCTTAAGATTAAATTTAACTGTAAAATATATCTATTTTACCACGTCCACATTAATTATACACCCAAAAATTACATCCCACACAAAGAAACCACGATCAGCAATAAGAAACCAATGCGATAAAATAATTGCTTACCATACATTTACCTACATACATATATGATTCAAGAATTTTCTTATCACGTTTTCAACTCGATTAGAACAAAAGATGCTCCCGAAAGCGGGTCGCCAAGTCTCTCATTTCCATACTATTAAACCTTATGCGTCCCTTGAAAACGGTGGAATGAACAGGCAAGGCATTGAGCACGCACGCCGGAATGAAAATGAAATTTGCCTTTCGGATTCTCTTCGGCGGTTTCCTTCGAGAATATTTTTTTTTGCCAAATTTACAATGACTTTGTTAGATTTTTTATTATGTGGTGATAAAGTTCTCAAATTGGGCTGGTGTTGCGTGTGTAAATATACATTGTGTTGGTTTTTTTTGTTTTTGAACATATATCATAAGGTGTGGTGAATAGAATTTAGTTATAATTCAATTTAATCAATATGATTTAAGAAAAGAAACATAAAAAAATGAATATACTCAAGGCCGTCGTAGCCCAGTGGCACAAGGGTGTGACTGAAACACGACTGTTGTGAGTTTGATCCCCACTCGTGAAAATGAATTATTATTTCTTAATATTTTAATTTCTTCACTCTGGCAACAAAGAACAGTCCGGCGTTGAGTTCCGCCACTTAACACGCAATGCCTTGAAAAAGTCGACGAAAAGTGAAGAACGGAATGTCTTCTCACTCACTATGTTCCCTCTGCCTACTCTGCTGTGTGTGGGATACAACGTGAAGCTGATTTGATTTAATTTGATTTTTAAATATACTCAATGAAAAGAGACAAATATCGCGCCTTACTCGGAAAGACTTGTTAATTGATTACTTTAAAAATCAACAAATAACAATTAAAACAAATATCCAAAACAATTTATACGAAACGAGAAACAAAAAAATCAACACATTTCTAATCTAGCAATGGTATTTCAGTAATATTTCATGGAAATTGATAACAAATCTTCAAATTACGGGGAAAAAAGTACTCTAAATCATGGAGGATAAATGGATAAAGTTGCCAACTTCCACGGTCAATTTTGTATAAACAATTTAAACGTTAATAATTTATCTGTCCAAGCAATTAGTGTTGGTGAAATAAATTTAACAGGAAGAGCAAATTTTGTTACCGCAGCTCATGACTTAGTAATGCTGTGAGTGACGCATTGACGCTTAATATATGTATGTTTACATATGGATATTTATAATTTTAGGCACAATGTTGAGGCCAGTCGTGGCGCAGGGGCTCAAAACGTGACTGTAAAATCGACTGGTTGTGGGTTCGATCCCTACTCGAGGAAATATATTTTCCTTTTTTCGATCTGGTGTCAAGGCAAAGCGCGGCGTTGAGTTCCGCCACTCAACACGCAATGCCTCCAGAACTTGGCGGAAAGTGGGGAAGAGAGTGTTAAAACTAGGTTTCCTCTGCCTACCCTACTGTGTGCGGGATACAGCGTGAAGCTGATTTGATTTTATCACTCTGTATTCTATTTCCCGTATACTATATATATCTAATGTTATATGATATGTGATTTTCCAAATTCACATAAATCATTTAGTATAAATATTAATTAATAACACGCAATGCCTCCAGAATTCGGTAGAAAGTGGGGAACGGAGTGTCTTTACACTAGGTTCCCTCTGCCTACCCTGCTGTGTGCGGGATATAGCGTGAAGCTATAAAAAAAAATAATATAAAAGTAATTTAAGGGATAACATAAAAAATTGTAAACATACAACGTGTGTCTATTTATTTAATTCAAGATTTATTATTATTAACATATTTTTTAGGGAATAGCTGGACTTGTTCTGTCAAGAACTCCTTAACTTTAAGCCTAAATTCGAAACATTGCATGTCGAGTGGTGGAATTTGACGCTGCGCCTTGTTTTTTACATAGTATTCTCTTTAATATATCAAATTTAGATTAGACTATTCTATAGGGTAAAACTTACTTACTTAAACTTACTTTACGATGGAAAAGTGAATGGTAAGAGAGATAGGGGGAGACCTCGGTTGACCTTCGAAAACACAGTATCAAAGATACTGGAGGATGGTCACGTAAAAAGCATGAGGACCTCCCGGATGGCATACATGAAGAGGTTGATAACAGTGGACGAGTCGAAAGGGGTATGTAGAGACCGTAGCGTTTGGCGCTAAGTTCTCTCTGACTATTCCGCTAGGTATAAAGCATGAAGCTAGGATAAAACTAATATCTTATATTTACTACAAGTACATGGTCACAGTTATTATAACAAACTACCATCAACTTAGAAGTACCCTCACGTACTATTCTGGATTCTTGCAGAGAACTAGACTTGACAGTAGTTTGACATTTGATTAAGGGTTGGGATTTCATATGTAAATTATACTCTAAATAACGTATAAAAATATTATAGAATACTAAATGCTTGTCTTGTATCATTTTACATTTGCATTTGCATTGTAAAACTGCCGTCAGTTTTGCGAGATTATATTAGGAATAAAATATTATATAAATATATTTATAATATATATTAAATATAAATATAATATAAATAGGCTAAATTAGTTTAAAAATAAAATACTAATACGTATATTGACATGTTGTGTCCTTATACTCGTCTAAAACCTAAGAATCTTTAAGCACTTGCTGTGAATTCGAACCAAACTCAATGGAGTTTGGTTTCCATTGAATGTTTAGATTTTTTAAAATTTGGGAATAAAGCTCAGTAGTATCACGGGAAGTAGGCGTAAAGTGGGGAACAGAATGTCTTAACACTGAGATCTCTCTATCTTACCTGCTGTACAGAATACAGCGTGAAGTGAGCAAATAATGTTATCATATAATCTAAATATCTCCAATATTATCGTATTCACATCATATAAAACCAATTTAACGTCAAAATCCAAACTTATTACATATTTACTGTACTTGAAATTTAACTTGATTTCCGCATCGAGCCAGTAACGTCAGCTATCAATATTGTACGCCGCAAAATGTCGCCGATCCATTGCGTCTGCTCTTGCTTAGCCCGCCAGGCTTTGATGCATGCGGTTGGAGCTAACTGGATTAAAGGGAGCTTTGGTGGTTTAAATAAAAGTTGGCTTCTAAATTTTTATTTTGTAAGGTAGGAAAGGAGAGTAAATAGTATGTTTTTTTTTAAATTCACGCCGTATCCCGTTTATAGCAGGGTAGGCAGAGAGAGCCTAGTGTTAAGACACTCCGCTCCACACTTTCCGCTGTATTCTTGAGGCATTGTGTTATCAGTGGCGGAACTCAACGTCGCGTTTTGCTTCGGCATCAGAGAGATATGAAATTATTAAATATTTCGTTTCCTCCAGAGACTTACAAGAATACATTATATTATTTCTTATCATTTTAAAATATATTTTAACGTAAGTAGAAATAAAATGTTATAACGAATCAAAATATCAAATATAGATAGGATCGGAGTATCTTAAGACTAGGTTCCCAGGTTCCCTCTATCTACAACGTGATACGACATGAACTTAAATATCAAACCATTATACACAAAACGGTTGTTTTCTAAACGTAGTACCGGAATCTGTGACTGCAATGCAATTTCGTCTGGATTTCCCAAATCCTTCCCTTGAACAATCGAATACTACGTAGTTACTTTTCCTGTGCTTTCGACCCATACATAAAAGATGAGACGCAAAACTTTTGTATTATATTGGTAACAGTGAAGCGAACAAAAAGAAACAGTATAGTGTTTCTGGTCGATACAAAATATATTGGTGTTATAGTAATAAAAAGTATAAATAGTTGTGACTTTATTTGTAGTAAGATTTAATTTTCTAAATGATCTAGTGACTGTTGATTGGTGTAGGAAGTTTGATTATTTTCTAAAAATTTATAATATATCCAGTAAAGTATACTCAGAAATAATTTATTTCAAAAATTTCTATAGAATTGAAAAAAGTTCTTCACAATGTTTCCTGCAAATTGCAGGGTAGGGAGAAGGAACCTGGGGACTTAATATTAAGATACTCCAATTAAGATATTTTTGTTCTCCACTTTCCACCGAATTCTGGAAGCATTGCGTATTGAGTGCCGGAACACAATACTTAACAATCTACTGAAGCCATCAATACATTATTTGAAATTATAAAATGAAAAACATATTGATGTAAAACTTTTTTTTATTAAATAAGCTTTACACTGTATCCCGCATATTGCAGGGTAGGCAGAGAGAACTCAGTCTAAAAACACTCCGTTCCAAATTTTCCGCCAAATTCTGGAGGCATTGCTTATTAAGTGGCGGAACTCAACGCCGTGCTTTGTCACCAGAGCGAATAAATGAAAATATAAATTTAAATAAGTATTTCATTTCCTCGACTTCGAATCGAACCCACAACCAGATATGTTTACAGTTTCTGACGCGCCAAACATTACTATTGCGCCATGGCTGACCTCAATATTTATGTATTTAAAAAAATATAAAGAAGATTATAATTTATTGAGCCTTACGTACAAAAAATAAGTGTGGATGGATTTATTTTAACTGTAATTTTTTAGAATATAATATTTTTCTTTCCGTATTACACTTATTTTAGGAAGGAAATAGGTTAAGCTTCCAAGGATTTATAGTAACCTAAATGCTTCTTTATTTTATGCATAAGTGTTTATTTTATGTATTGTTTGTTGAGGCCGCCGTGGAGTGGGGGCACAAGTGCGCGACTGCAAACGCAACGGTTGTGGGTTCGATTCGCATCATGGGAAATGAAATATTTAATTAAAATATTCAAAGAAAAATGGGAACGGACTGTTTTAACACTACATACTCAGTATCAAGTTCTCTTTGCCTACCCTGCGATGTGCAGAATAAAGCATGAAACTAAAAAAAATATATAAAAACAATCCTTATTCATTTTTAGTAAGCATATTTGCTTCATATTCCCATATCATCATTACTCCCACAAAGACTACTCTCCACTGATAGTCCCACTATACCGCTCCTAGCTCCACATAAAGGTGTTATCACACTTCGTCTGTTATGTTTGTTGATAACAGAATCGCAGTCACAAAGGGAGACGAATTTCCGTACCCTTTTGCCCTCTTGATTACGCTTTAGCAGGTTTTTTATATTTTCATTTTGATATTCAAGGCTTTGTGTATTAGACTAATTGCCAGATAATAATGAAAAATAAATGTTTATTTTATTTTGCCTCATGTTGTTTCCCGTATATAACTGGGAAGGTAGAGTTAACCCGGAAACCTAGTGTTATGACACTCCGTTTCCATCAAGACACTTTTATTCTACTCGTTCCGGGAACTCTGGAGGCAGTGCGTGTTGAGTGGCGGAACTAAACACCGCGCTTTGCCTCGTCAGCTGAACTAAAAATTAAATTATTAAATTTAATTTCCTCAAGTGGAATCTATTATAACATACAACTTCTAGCGTTTAGAGTCTCACGCTCGTGCGCCTCGAGTCTACATGTATATAATCTTATAATATTACTAGCTTTTATCTGTGGTGCTGTGGTGTGTTGCCCACGTGGTCCAATGAAAATAACTAATAGCTGAGCATGACATATTACAGTTCTTAGTTATTTTTCATTCAGCAGTGGGTTCAAACTCATAGTTCCTAAGGCCCACGCCCACGCCCTAAGCGTTCAACTATACAAAACCTTCAGATTTTATACAAATAAGTACTTGGATAGAGAGCTGATTTCTATAGTTATCCTTGTTTAGGCAGAAAAGATGAAGATTAACACTTTAATAATTTAAGTCATGAACGAATGAAGAAGTGCAGTTATAATAAAAACATTTAAATTAAATTTAAATAATTAATTAAATTGTTTTCAATTTCATCTTATAACATTTGCAAAATTATAAAAGCGACCACGAAGTGTAGCTTTAATTTTCATAACAAAATATTTATAAACGAGCTTAATAAAATCTTTTCCATTAACAAAATCAATACAAGATGCGAAAGGCGGTACTCAATAACTCCATTTTTTTATACTTTTTATCATTGGTGAAAATATTACTAAAATCTATGTACATATTGAAGGGTTATTTTTTTTTAGCTTCACGCTGTATCCCGCACACAGCAGGGTAGGCAGAGGCAACCTAGTGTTAAGACACTCCGTTACCCACTTTCTGCCGAATTCTGGAGGCATTGCGGGTTGAGTGGCAGAACTCAACGCCGCGCTTAACCTCGACACCAGAGCGAAGAAATGGAAATATAAATTTAAGTAAATATTTCATCTCCTCGAGTGGGGATCCAACCCACAACCAGTCGGTTTTACAGTCACACTTCGTGCCACTGCGCCACGACTGGCCTCATTTATATACGTTATTTATTTACAAAGCAAATTAAAATCAAATCAGCATCACGCTGTATACCGCATACAGCAGGGTAGGCAGAGGAAACTTAGTGTTAAGACACTCTCCGCCCAACCCACTTTTTCCACACTTACCGCCGAATTTTCCGGGGCATTTCGTTTCGAGTGGCGGAACTCAACACCGGGCTTTGGAGCCAGAGCGAAGAATAAAAACATTAAGAAATAATAATTCACTCCCTCTAATGAGGATCAAACTCACAACCGTCGCGTTACAGTTACACCCTTGAGCCCCCGCGCCACGACGGCCTCAGAATATATGTATATTTATATTATAGTATTCTAAAATTAAGTGAGGAAAGCTCCCTTATCTCGTTTGGACTCGTTATCACTTGTGAGAGCGGCTGTGAAAATCGACCGGCAAACGGCCGGAAAATATTAATACGATCGCTGACCTGGCCTCTTTTATAATTTCACTGAGTTAATGTAATTTTTACTTTATTTTGAGCTATATTTACTATACGCTACCCTACTAGCGTTATAATTTAGAATTTTTTTTTGGTTATTTTGTATAATATCACTATTTGTTAGATTCTACTATAAGATTGTGGGTTCAAAATAACTTAGGAAGAATGCTAGTGTTAAAAATGAACGCAACTTAGTTATTTCGTCGTGTAGCCGGAATTCTTTTTTATGAATGAAATAAAAAGTATAGAAAAGAAAAAAAATTAACATTAAATATAATACTTTACATTAAACATTATACTTTATATCTATCTACTAAATTATTATATTATAACTAATATAATTTAATTTACATTCTTTTTTTCAATTTAACAGTTTGACAAAATATGGCTAGTTATACACGTAGTCATTATAAAATACATTTTCTAGATATCCATTACAAAAATTCTTTAAGGAATACCGAAGTTAAAAATAAACACATTTAACTGTCTGCAACCTAAATATATAAATAAACGAATAGCCACATGATTGAGGTAAATGATAAATTAGATTTCCATTTACAAAACTTACCTTTCACAAAAGTATCATGAAAATTGGTGTATCACTAAAAAATCACTAGCACTATGAATCACTACACTAAATTTTTTTCGAGCGTCGGCAGCGCGTGTATGCGCACGCGCAGGCGCGCCGACTGACTCACGCATCCCTTCAGTACAAAATCTATTTTTCAACGTAATAGGAACAAAAGGAGGGGAAGACGCCCTCGTCTCTATACATGAATATAAATAGATCGGCTAACGTCGTTCGTTCACTCAGGAAAGCGTAAGAAATTCCATTTATTTCCTTGTTACTAGTTAAGATAATAATCCAAAAATAAACGTCCGGCCCTCGGTTTAATAGTACCGAATCCACGCTAGTTCCGATTCTCATTAACCAATGGAGCGTTTCCTACTTTTGTTATTTGGATGGAAGATGGAAGTCTCTTTCAATAAATCTTGAGATTTTTTTTAACGGTGGGACGGTAATTGTTCGTTTGAATGTCTGGCTAAGATTGAAAATTCCTTTTTGTCCCGTTTTCAGTATTGGTATTGTGCAAAGATATTTTTAGGTTACTTTTAGGTATTAATAAAATAAAGAAATTATAAGTTTTTTTATGATAAAATTTTAAGTTTACTTGTGCCATTTCATGGGGACAGAATAAGACTGGAATTAATCATCGTCTATTAATCCTAAGATTTGTCAGTTCAACACTTGTGTGAGCAATAATATAAACTATTACAATTTTGCTAAATATTAAATATGAAAGTTTCTCACTATACATTTCATTTTAGTTCCTACCATTTATCAATGGTATAATCTACTTTATTTATCGTTGAACAATTTTAAACACATATTATATGTGTATTAATATAGTACCTACAAAAGTAAAATAAGAACAAAACAATTTGTAACAGATAATATTTAATTTTTATGGTGTATTTTATATCAATATTTTTATTTAACTGATCATTAAGTTATAATGAACCCGAAAAACAGTACACTCTTATAAGACTTCATATTATTCTAGCTATTACGATGAAAGTAAAAATAAGTAAATTTTAGACAAAAATATGAAGCAAGCAAAATAATTCGACGAGAAATTGGCACAGCGGCACAGCGTTAGACTATAAAGGGGACGATTATGGGTTCGATTCTCACTAAAGGAAATATGTAAATTATTTTTATCTTTGTGGCGCTGGTAAGAATTAATAGCACGGCGTTGAGTTGCGCCACCCAACACGTAGTGTATCGAAAATTGGGTGATTGGAACAGAACTGAATATCTTATTTATTTATTCTTTTATTTACAAAAACAATGGCAGTGTTATATTTTAGACATTGAAAGAGGAAATGAAAAAAATGCGTTGAATATATAAAAAAAATGCAAGAAAATGGATATCCTTAGGATGTCCTGTGCAGAGATATCCGACTATACACTAGTTTTCTTCTGCCTATCAGGTTATATGCGGGATACAGCGTGAAGCTAAAAAGAGAAGTAAAATAAAATGTTCAAAAATACTTTAAAAATACTGAAAATTAGAATCATCGTGCTTTGATAATTTCAGTTTTCGTCTCTTTTCAGCGTAAACTCATTAGATGAAGATGGTCTTAAATGAATTTTCCTATCACTTTGTTTTACTAATATAAATTCCAGTTTGTAAGCAATAAAGTTCAAAATGGAATAAACATTTAAGTTCAATATTAAGTTGTTCTCATTTGCTTCGTGACGTGGTTTTTAAAATGGCACCGTAAAAGTCGGTGCGGATGTCGTAAAATTTTTACGTGAATTTCTCATCACGAGTCCATTGACTAAGATGATGATTAAAAAACTTATATGTTCAGCGCTAACTATTATTACTTACTATAGTATATAAGTTAAAGTTGCTGTGACAGCTGTAGATTCGATTTCCACTCGAGGGAATACATTATCTCTGACTACCCCGCTAGGGATAAACCGTGGAGCTATATCTCTGCACAGGACATCCTAGGGATATCCATTTTCTTGTATTTTTTTTGTAAGTATCTTTTTTCATTTCCTCTTTGGATGTCTAAAATATAACACTGTCATTGTTTTTGTAAATAAAAGAAGCTAAGTAAGTAAGGAATACATTATATTCATTTTCTCGCTCAGGTAATTAGACTTTGATTAGACAATGAACAATGATGAGTCCCACCACAAAAAAGGCAATGTTTTAAAAATTGGGTGGCGCCTGGGAAGCGGAGTGAGTTAACACTAGGTTCCCTTGGCTCACTCTGCTATCTGCAGGATACAAAGTAAATAAAGCTGAAAAGATAGAGCCTAAGCCACTTTGAAATTAGAGCAATATTAGATTTAGAGATAAAAAATATCTAAAAATATATGTAAATTTAAAGATATAACATTATACAAGATATTTTTTTTAATATGATATTCTTTACAAAATTAAAGTAAACGCTTAGGACATTCGCGTACATAGCCGTTAAGTAAGTTGTTTAAAAATCCATTACGATTTGTTATTTTTATACAGGATGTTGTTTTATTCTGCTTTCTGCCAATTTTATTTTGTTTCATGATTTAGTCGACTTTGCCTTAAAATAACGAATAGTAGCGTGTATAGTGTAACACATGACTAAGCGCCCTCTTAATAAATCCCTCTCAAGTCTGAGATCGTTCTTCAGATGCCGTTTTCATTCTTAGTTGTATAATTTATGTAAGAAAACGGCACCTCAAGATCGGTCTCAGCTTTGAAAGCGACTTATAAATACAGGCCTAAGTGCCCGAGGATAGGTGTGACCTTAAATTTGCTTATAGCCTATCTCGGTAAAAGTACTATCCAAAAAAACAAACTCAATTAGGTCCAATAGTTACTGAGATTATCACGCAGCTTTATAATATTAAAATAGATTTTATTTAGAATATCTCTATTTCGCTTTGATAACCAAATTATATAAGCGAAATAAATGTGTAAAATAAAAAAAAAAACAGTTTAATCAGTTGATTATTAATCAATTGAACCTACGACCATCACGTATCAAACAAACACTACCCAAAGAGTCAGAGTCACTAAGGCGTGAAATTGTAAATAAAATATTTCTCTAAGAGCAAATTCTATGTAAATCTTACAACTGAACATGAGTCAGCTGACATGTCTAGACGCGAGCAGACTTCAACTCATTTTAATATTCAACACGTTCTCATTCGCTGGGACTGAAATTCAGGTGAATTTTTGATACGAAAAATCTCTTATTCATTATATTTTGTAATTGGTTATTAGTTTTTCAAATTTCGTTCTTTAATATAAAAAATCAGAGAGGCAAATACGATGGTTGTACGTTCAAGGACTCTCCGTTATCTAGTGACAAGATATTCCGAATTTATTATATATAATAAGACTTTCAGCAGAGATAGAACAGAGTGTCAACGAGATATGTTGTTTTTATTATTTACTTTAAAGTTTTTATAAAAGACACACAACGTCGGACGCCATAGCATCACGACTCTTGTGGGTTCGATTTCGACTCGAGGAAATTGAATATTTAATATTTTTATTTCCTCGTTCTGTTAACGAGGCGAAGCACTTAAGTTCCGCCACTCAACGCTCGTAATACCTCCAGAATTTGATGGCAAGTGGGGAATGAGAACGAAGTGTCTTGACACAAATTGTTTTTGTTTACCTTGCTAAGTGCAGGGTACAGCGTGAAGCTAAAAAAAAATACACTCCGTTTTCTACTTTATCCCCAAATTGGTGATATGTGGCCGCTAATAACAACGCCGCGGTTTGTAGAATGAGCGACCTTATGACCATCATGTGTATAGTCGACGCTGTCCCATTATTTATGCACTATGGAGGCTAGTCGTGGCGCAGTAAAACCGACTGGTTGTGGGTTCGATCCCCACTCGAAGAGATGGAATATTTACTTAAATTTATATTTCCATTTAAAAGAAAAGAGTCGAGTCGAAGTCGAGGCAAAGCGCGGCGTTGAATTCTGCCACTCAACACGCAATGCCTCTAGAATTTGGCAGAAAGTGGGGAACGGAGTGTCTTAACACTAGGTTCCCTCTGCCTATCCTATGTGTGCGGGATACAGCGTGAAGCTGATTTAAAAAAAAAAAAAATTATGTAAAATAAAAATATTTTTTTCTTTTATAAATACATATATATTTTTAAAAATAATTATATATTTTTCCTTCTACCCATTTCTTATCTTCATGAGATTAATCAAAATTCCTTCGATAGATTCCTTTGAGTTCCTTTTTTTTAATCATGAAAGATTATAAACAGAGCGCTATTCTATTAAACGTTTTAAGAGGAGTGAAAAGCCACGTCGTGGGGACGTAGTGGCGCTACAAATAGAGCCAATTTATTATGAGAACCAATAGTTTCGACTGTATCCAAATAGATTTGATAAAAATAAGCTTATTTAAAAATTGTTAGCCACATATATGTATATAAGTTTTATAGCTACTCACTATATTTCGCATATAGTGTAGGCAAAGAGACACTCTGCTCTCCATCTCGTCCGTCGTGAGTTAAAACTTTACTAAGGGACCAACCATCATTTTCCTTACCTGAGCAAATAAAGTGGATTGTCACCCAACACATAGTATATGTATGAGGGGAAAGTGAACAACGAGAGAAGTAGAGAAAGTAGAGTGACTTAACACCACATTCATTCATAAAAAATCATAAATACATTCTTACATTAAAAAAATAAGACATAAAACAGTTGCATCTAACACTATGAATTTCAATACCCATAAGAAACTCAGAAATTCTCATAACGAAGCATCCATTCCTCTTTTTCCTCTTTAGTCACGCCCAATCTATTAAAGTGCTTAATTTGCTTCCTCTGATTGCTTAAGACAAATATTCTTTAAGGAGCATTTGGTGCGTATTTTAGAAATCCATTGATTGACATCGGCACACTGATGGTGGACCGAAATAGATATGTGACAGATACCGTTTTTTATGTTGGAAGTACGGTTCTAATATATGTATTGGTTGAAACTATTAAGCTCCATAGTTTTTAAAGTACGTTATTTTGTCAGATATAGAGAATATTGATAGATTTTTGTTAATTTTTTATTTTAATAATTTTTATTTTTAGGCTTAGAAAAACACACAACGTCGGTCACCATAGCATTACGTTTCATGTTTGTTGGATTCGCAATTGGATAATAAAATATTTTTTATCCTAGCTCTGGTCACAAGACAAAGCGCGGCGTTTAGTTCCACCACTCAACACGTAAAATTTATATATACTAATTGACCGTTTCCCCACTGCTATATCTCTATATTTCGATATACAGCGTGCCGGTCTCAAATAAGTTTGATTTATAATAATACTATTTCATAACAGAATTAAGTATAAAAAATTTAAACAAAATACGAGCCCTATATATTCATTGATTTTCTCTGAGTGTCAGTAAATTTCCTCTTCTCGCAACTCGTGTTAAAGTTACTTACTTCTGGTCTTAGTATAAGTTTTATATTGCTTTTCTGGTATTATACGACTTACTAAGTTTAGGCCAATGTAGAGCAATGGAGCAACGTCTGTCTGTAAAGGTTACTGGTTCTAGACCACTCGGAGCAATAAATTATTTTCGTTTGCCCGCCTTCATAAACTTTTGACTTTACTCTAGATTTTATAATTTTGATATTATATATTATATTTCTTGCATCTTGTTTAAATGTGTTCTACATTTGTTTTTATGTCATGAGAAAAAAATGGGCACACAAATTAAACAGAGATCAACTAGCCCTATATTATGAAAAAAATAAAATCAAGACCCGTATTTACGGAAATTAGGACTACCTAGAAGAGAAAAAATGCACACTAAATACATTTTTATTCATATCTTTGCAATACTTTAAATAAATATTATACATACTAGCATATAGTTGACAATACATACAAGGATATTTTTGTATAAAATAACATAAGCAATCTCTTAGTCCTAACTTTTACATTCAAAGAAACCTACATGCCAAATTTGACCTTTCGACGCACAATAGTTTCTATTTTGCGTTGTCTATTAGACGCCGCTGCCCGCCTACACACCGCCCATACCGCCCATGCCGCTTTCGCTCTCGTACTCCAGCTTGGAGTAGGAGACCATACCGGAATACGTATATGAGCATCCAGCGTCTTTATCCAATACAAGAAAAATAATAAAACTTATAATATTCTAGTTCGTATCGTTATTATTAAGCAAAACAAATGATTTTACAGTCACAGATATATCTTATTAATATTACTATATTTATCACAAAATAGAATATTTTGTACAAACAAACAAAAGTTGTAAACAAATGATGATATAAAACAGCCAACCCTATTCATTATTTGTAAAATAATTATTTACCCTTTCACTTATTCAACATAATGGTACAATATCTGTTGAACGACGCTGTTTGGTTGAACTTAATTAAAATAGCCATCGGAGCGAAAAAACAATTTCCTTAGTCATTTCCATGAATATTTTGATTTCCTTGCGTCATTCGAAATTGGAATCAGTTAACATCTTATTTTGAAAATAAATTTACTACTACTATTTTATTTTTTTAGTTTCGCGCTGTGTCCCGCACATAGGAAAGTAGACAGACCTGGGAACGTCGTATTAAGATATTCCGTTCCCATAAGACACTTCCGTTCCCCATTTCCCAAAATCGTGAAGAACAAAACAAACAATTTATATTTGTTTTATATGTAAGCTATATACAGTTTGTCGGTAAGTATAGTAGTTTAGTTATATTGAATTTTAATATAAAAGTAAGATATACAAATGTCAATAAGGAAATATATTTAGGCCCGCCCGCGGCTTCGCCCGCTTAAGCTACATGATTATTGATCTAATAAACAGAAATGACTTCTAATATGATTTTTATTACTTTAATCTGTAATATTCTAATATGATTTTTGTTCTACATTATCGTAATTTCTATAAGGACTTTTGATTGTTTTGGATTAAAAAATACGACCAATGTTGATATTTGATGTTTATAAAAATATACATAAATCTACTTAATTATTATTTATTTTTGTAACATTACGTTCTTTTTACCTATGTAATGTACGTCTCATCATAATTTTTACACTCTGTTAAATGTGCTGGTATCGGTGAATAATTTAATTTACTCTTTCAGAAACAGCCTTAAATGTTAAATTACTGATTTAAAGGATTCATAATATTCTTTGTAAAATAACTGTAATATTTGCATATTAACTCCTGTACAGTTTTTAAATTAGTTACATATATTATTGGCTAAATGTACAATTGGTAAATATGTAGTTATTACAGAGGACACGTAGAAAAGCCGTTTTTAGGCATTTTTATATAGATTTATTTCAAACGAACTAACGAACCGAAGAATCTATGTATTTACTTAATATTTCTTTGAATATCAAGTCGGTCTTTATCTATGTGTTGAATTAATTACGACTTAAACTTAACTGTTTTTGTTTATGAAGGTAATCTCCACTAATAATTCAATTTTGTTTACTTTATTGTATAAAATATTGAATAATAGTGCTTCAAAAAGATATATTTTTATCAACAGTCATATAACCAAGACGTTTCGAATGTCATTCTTTAGCCAGGAATCTTACCAGCGCGATTGCTATACAACTTTCGCAGGCAAACTAATGCCTTGAGTTCATTCAAATGACGATAACTTTTTTTTAATGAACTGATTCTGATGAACCAAACTTTAGTAGTTAAGTTGAGTTAAAACAAAGCAATTGGTGAAACTTTTAAGTAAACCGGTTCAGTACTTTCAGAGAAAAATATGGACATACATATCGACAGACAGACAGACGAACAAGAAATTAAAAATATATATTTTTGCTTTCTATTATTCTTTTTAAGTGTCCCACTATCCATTTCAGTCAAAATTACTAAATGTACAGAAAAATATGTTTACTGTCTTATTATATATAGAGATTACTAATATAAGAGCTTACGTTTTCAATACTTCATATTCGTATGACTATAGTTACATCTTAACAAGTATGTTTTTTTAACTTTACTTCCCAAAACTATGAGTATTTACCTATTATTTACAATCATGCATTTATGTCGTAGAAACTAAGGTTATTTTAGATTTAACCAGACCATAAAATCGAATCAAAAATGCATTCCGAGTAAGTGCCGGCTTTCCGTTTTTTCGGCAATTCAAAAGCGTTTTCAAAAGCATAATGTAAAAAATATTTTGAATTTAAATAAAGTATTTAATATCACCGAGTGGGTTGTAAGACTGAGTTTCAAATATTTTATTCAAATCCCTTTACTTGTTATATAAATTTTGCCGCAACTTAATATTTATATATATAAAATAATCAGTTTTGTTTATTTTATTACTAGTTTTTAGCTTCACACTGTATTCAACACTTAGCAGAGTAGACAGACATAATCTAGGAGAAAATCTAGTGTTAAGATTTTCCACCGATTTCTGGAGGCATTGCATGTTAAGGGGCGTAACTCAACAACGTGCTTTGCCTTGTTACCACATCGAGAAAATGAAAAGATTTAATATATTTCATTCCTTCCAGTAGAAATTGAACCCAACTTGTCGCGCTTACAGACTAGTTTTAATAATATCAACATGCAATGCTTTTAAACTATTGAAAAGCTGTAACTAATTTAAGCTTTATTAGGTTTATTATTACTCTAGTCCGCCATCAGTCTGCATTATGTTATTCTTTTATGCTTTTATAAAATCTGTCACACTTAATTTCTGTAAGTAGACACTCGCATATCGTCTGTCAAAATTGATAACATAAAAAATATGATGTATCGAAAGCTTACATTCTGATAGTTTAGTAAAAATATTTTATTTTTTTAACTCATTACTCTGATTAATACAGCTATAGAGTACCAATGGCACCCACACGACGCAGTTGTAAAGTGATGGCGCAAAATGATGTGGATTCGTTTTCCTGGATTAAACAAAGTGCGGCGTTCAGTTCCGCAATCCAACACGCAGTCGCAGTAGACAGAAGTGAATCGACATATAACTGGGTCATCATACTCGTAGATAAAAAAATATATGGGCTCAGTATCTAATTCAAGCTTAAAATAAAAACTTATACATCCATTGTTCTCGTCTATACCTAGCATTTGTTTTTTAAATGCCAGCTAACCTATTTTACTGGCGTTTCCGTTTTCCTTTTTGATTAAACAACACGACGTTGATTGATCTATGCGAAATATGAAACAAGATGGTGTAGTATTTTTCGTTCAATCGAATGATAGATTTTTGATTTTATTACTTTCCAATTTTGTAACAACTGTATACGATTCTTGTACATTTGTATATTTTTTTTCGGCTGCAGGGTTATTTTTAATTGTCAAGACACTGACAATTACGTCGGATTTCGAGACATTACGTGTCTATAACAAAGAATAGTAAAAAGAATCTAGTGTTAAGACACTCCGCTCATGGATTTCCATCTGAATTTAAGACACCGGGGTTTAGAGACAGAGCTCAACACCGCATTTTATCTTACCAGTTCTACTGCTGCATACTTATGTTCTCTTAAATAATTTCCAGAGATAAATGTTGAGTTCACTTTCTTAAGTTTTACAGTCAAATTCACAATCTACTATCATACCATTTTTTAGTATCAATGTATGTATGTATATAAAACAAGCTCACGTTTTTCTCGTTCAATCTGAACTATCGCAAAGGTTGTGTTTGAAAGCAATTGGAAAACGATTCTGTGTAAAAGAAATCAAAAAATCTTTGATAATTTATCGTATCGTGTTGTAGTATCTATATTGGAAAGACAGTACAGTACGGCGGCGTAGATGGCAGACGACGTTGACGTTGTGTGAATTTTTATATATTTTCGATATATTAATAATGCTATTTGCAATTTGGTTTAAATTATTTTTTTTCTGTTTTCTCTTCGTTTATTTGGGTAGTAGATTAGTTGATTTTTTTAATAACATGGTTAAGTATTAATTATTTTATTTTATTTTATTTTATTTAGGTAATGGATGTATGTACTTTTTATACCCAAAACTATAAAAAATCGTTATGGAAGTTACGGTAATGTAAACTAAAGTGCTAAAATTTTCTTTATAAGTAAGCTACAGATATACAGAAATCTCTCTATTGAAGCAATACCAGAGAGAGAGTTTTCTTCGAGTGGTAATTGAACCCACAACCTGTCGCGTTTACAACCGCACGCTTATGCCCCTGTGCCACGACCGACCTCGATACTTAATAAATAAAACTTAATATCAATAATTAATTAAATATGCCGATTCCATATTATAAATCTAACATTATTTGATATCACATACCAATATTACACTAAACACACTGTTTATGACCATTCAATGGAGTGAACACGTGAACGCGTGTATAGGAAGTTAGTGAGTGACATTAATGTAATTGCTAGTTTGGATTCACCAATATACATATATACAGTGTGTTCTATTATATGTACAGTATTCACGTAAATGTCGTCGTTTAGCTTTATTAGGTTTGGTTCGTTTGGTCGTTGACTGGTACATTTAGTTAATGAGGAGTTGTTTACGTCATTACAATTTTGAAAATCTATGGAAATTTTATTTTTGAGTGTTTTTTTAGGAAAAAGTTGTACTCTTATAAGATCACCATGTTGTGCGTCTGTCAAGAGCATTAAGATCAAGACTGCGTGATGTTACTAAGCTAAAGATGAGATCAGATTCAGTTCTGCGGCTCCTTGAAACACAGTAAATATCAACCTTCTAAATCAACGCAATCAAAAGACAAGAGTAAGACATTAGTATTTAAACATCGTTATTGCTGCGTGGCGTTGAGTTCCGCCACTCAACACACAATGGTTCTAGAATTAGGCGGAAAATGGGGAACTGGGTGTCTTAACACTAAGTTGTCTTTGCCTACCCTGCTGTGTGCAGGATACAGCGTGAAGCTTTTTTTGATTTTAGATTTGATTTGTTTTCAAAAAAATATCATTGCTACCTTATATTTGTAATAAATTTCATACAAAATAAATGCATACGCCCTTAAACTTGAGTTTGTCAATTTTTATAAATTGTATTTTCCCCTGACCTACAATCTTGAAATTGGCACCGAGACTCCAGTGCGCGAGTCCGACTCACACTTAACCTTTTTATTTTTACAATAAATATATTTCTTATTTGTCTTTAACGAGGCCGTCGTAACTCAGTGGGAAGGCGTGTGAGCATTAAAGGTATCCATTCGATTAATATATTACCAATATGTTTATTTCCTGATCTGGTAGACAAAGCGCGGCGTTGAGTTCCACTACTCAACACGCAATACTAGTACTCTAGTACTCGATAATTAGGTGGATTATAGAGAATGAAGTATCGCACGCTAGGTCCCCTTCTAAGCGGACAAACGTGAAGCTGCTTTTTCTTTCTATCTTTCCACTCAGAAAGTGGATTACAACATATTATGAATATGAATCAGTATTAACATGTACAGAAATGAAATAATCCCATAGTACTGATCGAACTCAGAAAAATTGATATACTTATTATTTATCGACATATATGTATCATAAATTAAAAAAACTCCCTAAAAACAATTGAACCCACAACCATCACGTTTTCATGATAACATTATCACAATCACATAATATCTATTTAACTTTATCGCAAAAATATATGATCGGGTAAACTAAAGAACCTTTCTTACTGCTAACGGTTCGTTTAACGCGAAGTGTAATTAAATAGCGCCCGGTTCCCTAACCTGAGGGTTCCCTTGTAGAGCTATAAATTATTTAATGAAATATTTTATCCTTTTTTGCTTTACGTGCTGATTTTACCCTTGTTATTTTCACGTTAACAATAATTGTTTTTTTTGCACAGGGGCACAAAATGTGACTGTAAAGCTGGCTGGTTGTGGGTTCGATCCCCACTTCAGGAGATGAAATATTTACTTAAATTTCTATTTCCATTTCTTCGCTCTGGTGTCGAGCAACACGCAATGCTTTCAGAATTCAGCAGAAAATGGGGAATGGAGTGTCTTAACACTAGGTTCCCTCTGCCTACCCTGGTGTGTGGGGGATACAGCGTGAAGCTGATTTTATATTTTTTATTAGTAGAAGTATACTAGGTATGTATTTTTATTTTTTTTTTATATTATTACCCTTAATGTCGGATAGCGGAAACTTAAAATAAATAGAAGGTATTAAAAATATATATTAAATTCGAGATATTGCATGTTGAGTACTGGAACTTATCGGTGCGGCTTATCTTAACAGTGTGTGTTTGATCGAACACGCCGAACTCAGCAACTACTGGAATGAGTCGATTTAAAAAAAATATCTATAGTATATTATTATTCGTTTCGATGTAAATCACTGTATTTAATCTACGCAGTTAGAGTAATCTCACAAACTCTACGAGTACGTCTCTGTCTCTCCTCTGCTATACATATTTTTTTAGTAATATCTATACTTTTTTTACAAAAAATATAAAAAAAATAACGTAGTGGATTTTCAGCCCGCGTCCAAGCTCTCTGACAACTAAGGTTATTAAGCTACGACTTATACATATACTTGTAAGTTATGAGGAGATTTTTCCTCAGACAGTTGTGAGTTCGATTTCCACTTGGAGAAGTGAAATATTTAATATTTTCATTTTCTCGCTATGGTAGCGATTTTGCAATTCAACACGTAATACCTCGGAATTCGGCGGAAAGTGAGGAACAGAATTGTCTTAATAGAAAAAGTGTACCTTAGCACTAGGTCTCCAGGTTCCTTCTGCCTCCCTGCTATGCATGAGATCGAATTTACAATGACACACGGACAAAACGGAAAATATTTCGAACATTTTTAAAACCTTACATTTATATAGGGTTTTTTTAACACAAAAAACGTTGGAGAAGTATCTATATAAATATCAGTTAAAAATACTCAAATTATTTTTATTCATTCGCAACAACTTATTCGTATATAAAATATATATTATAATATAAAGAATCTCGCACAATATTGTTATTTGCCCGAAGCGTTTAACACAATACGGCGAGGTCTTAAGGGTCTTCTCGGAGTTCATGAAACAATTATATTGAATTTCAATAATAAAACGAACTCTACCATTCACTTTCAGGAGGATTAGTGCTAATTGTGTTCCTATTGTTTTTACGGATTGTTGAGCGGTTTTGAAGTGCTTTTGTCTAGTGGATCATAGGTTCAAATCAAATTTATGTTTTGTTTAAATATTTGTATGTCGTAGAGTATTTAACAAACTGTATTACTTATATTATAAATATTCTCCGCTCTCCGTCGTTTATTTGGTAAGCGCCGCATGCGATGATTGTTTATTACATTTTTTTAAAGAAAATGCTTATGTACGGATATTCGATTCTCCTTTTTCTGTTTATGCTCGAAATTTTGCGTAGAGTGCTGGCACTGGAAGTCGCATTTTGTATCTAAATTATTAATTACCACGGAATCGAATCGGAATCGGAAGGAATCGAATCCACAACCCTCGCGCTTACATTCAGAGGGCTCAAAAATATAAACATATTATTGTAATGTAGATAATAGATATGTATATATCGCAACGTCATTAAAATAAATACCCAGTAGTAAATAGATCAAAGAAACACATGTATACGCATTACTTTTTGAATGTCAGATCCACATGATTGCTATTACGCGACATTTCTAGTCACGGAAAAGCTTTATATATAAAGTTTGATATTTTTTGATATGGTAAAAATGTTAATATAAAATTTACTAAAAATTACTAAAATTATCAATGTATGTCTCCGTTTCCTACTCTCCGCTGTTATTAAAGCGAAGAAATTAATAATGAGTGAGAATCAAATCCACAACCATAGTATTTACAATCACATGTTTATGCCACTGCGCCATGATACCCAAATTTAAATTGAATTAATTTCACATTAAAATCTTAAACTCTACAAGACGAACAAAACTCATACAAGAACAAACACACTAATCAAATACGCTGTTAACGCGCTGAGTACTAAAATAATGTAACAATATTAGTCTAAGGTAGAGTAGACTCGTTATGATAGGTCTTAGTACAGCCATTTATATTCGAGTCACAGTCCAATCATTTGTCAAGTTTAATCACTGTAAAGCGAATTAAGTAAGTTTGTCAGCTATTCAGGGTTTAGATTAGAATTGACGTCAGATTTAAGTAAATCATGTTATATTATATGTGGCCCAATTTTCATTTATCAGACTGAAAGACGGTTATGTGTTCGAATCCATTTGCATGATATATTTTTAAGGAGTATTCATAGAGTTATGACTACCTTTCACGTATTAGCGTATTAAGTAGCTCTTAAAAAATAAAAATACTTTTAGAAAGACGAACACTATAGCAGGGCAAAAGCAATGGAGTATCTTTCTTTATATTTACATGCAAGTGCGACTATTTCCTGCCCAATTTTCTTTGCCTTGTTACCAGAACGAGGAACTGAACTTCTTCCCCCCGAATGCGAATCGAACCCACAACCGACGCGTATAGTAGGTGCTGTGACGCTATGCCACATTGACTAAAATTATTAATTAAAATATAAATATTATGGTATTTATTTTGATGTAATCACTATTAACTCGATGTAGATTTTATGTCCCACGTTGGGCGTCAAAGTGTTTAAATGAAAATTTGTAATGCTTACTTTTGTTGTATTTGAACTTTTAACTAACATCTTTCTAAACATATGTCATCATCAGCTTATTTAGAAAAAATGTTATTAAACATTAAACTAGCTATATTTCTTATAACGGCCATTTTTATTTACTTTTTTTGCTGCTCAAGCAATTCTAGCTGTAGAAATCATCGCACCAGATTTGAAAACAGACTAAACACGTAAAGATCGGGCGGTAATTGTTACAATAAAAGCTGATTGGTCACAATTCTTGGGACGAATTCAGTCACGTAGCTCATAATTTTGAGTGGCATGCTTATTTGACTCGATTTCTCTAGTTTTACGTTTATGTTTGGACATTATTCTGTAGTGCTATAAGAATTATACTTTGGCGATTCGAGATTTTTTTTTGGTTTTATATATCTGCATTACTCATTACATATAGTAAAAATAAATATTTCATTAATATAAATAAGCATTTTTTACCTTTTATTAATAATATAAACAATTTCACGTTAGAGAGTTTGTAGGTTTAACATAATTGAGAATTTTTGATTATGATCAATATTTTTTATAAATACTCATCAATTATTGCAAAGTAAGAACATACTCGGCTTAACGCTTCATGTTTTATTCCGCACGCAATATTGTAGGCAAAGGAAACCTAGTGTTCAGACACTCCGTTCCCCATTTTCCACCGAATTTTGGACGAATTGCGTGTTGAGTGGTGGAACTCAACACCGCGCTTAGCGCTGGTGCCTCGAAGACTAGAGCGAAGAAATGAGAATGTTAAAAAAAATATTTTCTCGAATGGGAATCAAACTAGTCTCACAGCTTGTCGCGTTAACAGTCGCACGCTTGTATCCCTGTCTTGTCTTACTTGATTTAAATAGGTTTACATTTATTGTTATTACATTATTTAATATATTTCTTAGTATATTCATTACATATAATTATAGTAAGAGAAATCATAATCACAGCGTTCAAGAAAGGCATTTTAACTCTTATAGTACCTAAGTTTTTACATAATCTTTAAAAAAAAACATTATTCTCATAAAACAAAAAGAAAAAATATCTACTTATTGCACACAAATAAGTCTCGAAACTGCGTAATAAAATTCACATTTCACCGTAGAGGCCATTAATCAACCTTTGTCCACGACGTGGTATTATCTCCTAAACTATTTATAACGAGAGTCTGATATAGGGTTGACACATCAACATACTAGCGTTGATATACGTGGTACTTACACTTCATTTATACTTAAAACGTCGCGAACTGCTTTAGTTGCTTTAGTTGTTAATATTTGAAATGGTAATGGTATTTCTTCCTTTAATACGTAATCTATACTATTTTTTTAAATCTATTTATACAATCTTTTAGCATCACGCTGTATCCCCCACACAACAGGGTAGCCTGGTGTTAAAACACTCCATTCCCCATTTAAAGATTTGATTTAAAAAAAATATTTTCTGTTTGATAGTCCATTTATCTAGTAAGGCTTTATACATACGTTAATCGTCTTGAAATTCGTAATATATCAAACTCATAGTTGTGTAAATTTGACCACGTGAGTGAAGATGCAAGTACATGCGAGTAAATTAGCCTTTAGGTTGGTTTAACATCAAAATAAATATTAGTTAGGGGAATGTACGTTTATTCTAATTAAAATTTAAAATTGGATAATAGAAATCTAAAATTGATAGAAACTGGATAAATTTCATACATGTTACCTATTTGTTAATAAAACAAAAAACAGACCCAATAGTTTATTAGAACCAACAGTCAGAATCTTACCCAGTTTTAAGAAGAAGTTATTAAGGACTACATGCTATGTCAATCATGTTAGTAGTTAGTAGTTGCCACCGCTCTTTGCTTTGTTGAAGCGTGAAAAGTAAACAATTCCAATATAATGTTTATGAACAAACGCTAGAAGTAGAAGTATAAGGGCAAACGGACAAACAGCAAACGGACAGCAGTATGCCATGAATAAAGCACGCGAGCACCGTGAGCGCCGCTGAGTGTTCTAATATAAGTAGATATAGATTAAAGGGGCCAGACCAGAACCGTTATTTTCATTGTAACTCTTCTATATCCATATATTAGTAAAATCAAAAGATAAATCAAAGGTAAGATACATATACAGATAAAATTTATAACATTTTTACATTACCCTAAATGATTTTTTCATAAAATATTTAATATCACACAATTTTATTATATTACATATTATAAATATATCTTTTATTTCAGAACAACACCTTTATAAATAATTAAATTACAGATTATATTAAATATAATACAAAAACAGAAGTGATTGACAAAATGTTGTTTCTTGGAGCATACTCTTAGAAATGAACCTACTCTATATATATTTACAGAAGTCGTCGCAACCTTTATACCTAACGGATAAATAATGAATATTATATATCGCTGCGGGGAAACACTAATTTATTTATGAAAGGAATAGTGTGCGAGCTCTATTGTGCCTTTCGAGAAAACTATTAAAATTTACTATCATCATAACACAGGTGATTTATATGATAGTGCTCGTATTGTAGGATACTCTGTGTCTTGATAGTTTCAGTAATTCAGTGGGGTCAATGTGGCACAGAGAGATGGCATCTAACTGCTTAAACACGATGGTTGTGGGTTGAGAAAGAGAGAAAGAGAACTCGGAGAAGAGAACTTTTTCTAAATTCTCCGTCAAACGGTATAAAAGGGAAAACGCTGCAAATAAAATGTTATATATGTACATAAAATATATAAACGTTTAAACATTTATTAAACGAAATAGGATATAATACAATTTTATTAACAAAATACAAATAAAATAAAATTTCCTTCTTTAGCTCTCGAACGCTTTTAACGTTGCCACGTTAAGCTAAAAGAATCGTCGAGTCAAATGTCTAGCATCAGCAAAGTAAATTCCAAATCGGCATCTTCGACTTTTCAAATTTACATTTCTATGTCCGTGTCATTCTGGGAAGAGTGAAGATCTCGAGGATAGTACATTTATTTTTGTTACATAAACTTTCAGTCTTTTACGCTGTATTCCGCATGTAGTAGGATAGACAGACGGAATCTAGGAACGTAGTGTTACGACACTCTGTTCCCAGTAAGGAGACATTTCAATTTCTACGTTTCTGTCGTGTTCTGGAGGCATTGCGTGTTGAGTGGAAGGACTTATTGCCACGATTTACCTCGTTATCAGAGCGTGAAAAATTAATCTATTTAATATTTTATTTCCTTTTTATTTAAGTGGGAATCGAATCTACAACCTGTCGTGTTTACAGGTTGTGCCCCTGCGCCATGAGATTCAAGCTTCAAGATTTTCTACGTGGGTAAATAAATTTTATTTCAACATAGCGTTAACCGGGGCTCGTGATATCTACCGAACAATTGGTATTACTTTCAGTAATAAAATAGATTTTTTTTTCACCCTCTTTCATCTTGTACCAGAAATATTGGATGGTTTTACACGGATCTACTCGTATTATGTGGATTAACTTATGAAATATTTTATTAGATATGATTTGTCGAATGTTCTTTACAAAGAAGTTATTCTGAGTCGATCCGGGTTTCTATTGTAGACCTTAAAACTTTCTTTCTATTAGATATACCGATGAAATGTATTGTATGAGTGATATTTTGCAAGCTATAAAAAAAGAAAAATAAGAATATTGCCAATGATGACGCAATGGCTTGTAAAATTCGCCGGAAATTGGGGAATGGAGTGTCTTAATACTAGGTTCCCTCTGCCTACCCTGCTGTGTGCGGGATACAGCGTGAAGCTGTTTTTTTATGTATAATGATTTACTGTCTTAAATGGCATAATATAAAAAATACTATAAATATTGCTATATATATTTTTTATCCTACTAAAGTTTTTTTTATCATTGATTATAACGTATTGTTGTATCCAGCGTTTGACTGTGAATACGACGGTTATGGGCTTAAATACTTAATAAATTTTTTCTTCGCTCTAATCACAAGCATAGCGCGGCGTTGAATTCCGAAAAAATCGGCGAAAAGTAGGGAACAGAGAGTAAAAGTCTTTTTAAATATTTTTTAAGATTCTTATAATAGATATCTTAAAGTGATATTATACATTCTAAGAATAACGTATAGTAATTGTGACAAAACCTGAAATTAAATAAATAAAAATAAACCAGCTTCACACTGTATTCCGCACACAGCAGGGTAGACAGAGGGAACCTAGTGTTAAAACACTCCGTTCTCCACTTTCCGCCGAGTTCTGGAGGCATTGCGTGTAGAGTGGCGGAACTCAAGGCCGCGGTTTACCTCAACACCAGAGCGAATAAATGAAAATATAAATGTAAATAAATATTTAATTTCCTCGAATGGAGATCAAACCCACAACCAGTCCATTTTATAGTCACACTTTATGCCCGCGTTTTCTAATGATTATATTTAGATAATTTTCTTTTACCTTAACAGGTAAATAAGTACAATGTAATTTCCACAACTAAACACTTACATTTTTAAACATTTTTAAAGTGATATTCCACACTTAGGAAAGAAAAATACTTATTTAGAAAACGTATAAAAATTTGAACGCAGCGGGACTCGAACCCGCGCCTCCTGGAAACCGACCAGGCGCTCTGACCACTAAGCCATGCGTTCTCGCCAAGCTACGTCGAAATTTTTATAC